>LR749506.1:3930835-4051738 GCA_902729485.2 Mus minutoides | reverse complement strand
TGTACTGGCTAGGTTTGTGTCAACTTGACACAGCTGGGGTTATCACAGAGAAAGGAGCTTCAGTTGGGAAAATGCCTCCATGAGATCTAGCTGTGAGGCATTTTCTCAATTAGTGATCAAGGGCCCCTTGGGGGTGGGACCATCTCTGGGCTGGCAGTCTTGGGTTCTATAAGAGAGCAGGCTGAGCAAGCCAGGGAAGGCAAGCCAGTAAAGAACATCCCTCCATGGCTTCTGCATCAGCTCCTGCTTTCTGATCTGCTTGAGTTCCAGTCCTGACTTCCATTGGTGGTGAACAGCAGTATGGAAGTGTAAGCCAAATAAACCCTTTCCTCCCCAACTTGCTTCTTGGTCATGGTGTTTGTGCAGGAATAGAAACCCTGACTAAGACAAATCTCTAAACTAAATCTAAGAATTTGCGTATTTAATTCAGTCCCCTCCGGTTTACAGATATCTCACAGGAACACAATCATTGACTTTTGACATACTTTATTCAAGAACTAAGCTCTTCTATTTGTGAACATTCATTATTTCCATTAGGTGTTATTTAGGAAGTTTTTGGCCTTGGAGCAGGAAGAGTTTTTCAAAATCCTACCCCTTAAAATACAACTTCAGTGTAAGCCATATGAACAGGATCAGGGAATTCATTAGTCCTGTAAATTTTATACTTCTGCGTCTCCTTACCTGTGCCCTAAGGATGAAGGTGATGCTCCCAGCTTTCCCACTATGGTTCCAAAGATTTCCTCATTCTGCACAGACTCAGCCATGTTTGCATGCTTTTATGTTTGCAGCCACTAAGCCACTTCTCCTATCCTTACAGGGAAAGGAGCTACTAAGACGGGCTATTCTCTAACATTTCTAATAGATACCTGACTCAAGCTCAGCCAATCAGAGGCGGTCCTAAGATTTGAAATTGAAATCCTGAGATATCCAATCAGTAGCTGAAGTTAGTTGGACTAGTCATTATGAACTAGCAAGATAACCTAAAAAGGAGAAAAATGGGCATATGTTAAATGTAAGAATGAAAACACGACTATTGGTTGGAGGTGGTGGGGGAGGTGACATATAATTGCCCCTCAGGAATAAAGTTTAGTGATCTAAAGGCCATGATCAGGCCTTGAGGTGGGAGATTTCTCTGAGGGTACCTCTGGGCCTCTTCTCACCATCTCTCCCTTTCTTTCTTTGTTATCTCTTTCATTGGAGCTTCTCTCCATTTAAACAAAAGAAACATCTGGCTTCTATATCTTTTCAGAGGTGCCAGAAAGTTTCATACCACATGATTAAGTTCAGCATAGTGTATATGACAATATGAGAGGCCAGGTATGGTTAAAACTACATATTAGAACGATTTTATACTGCTGTTGGGTGTGCAGCATGGAACAGCTCCTTACCTCTCTATCCCAAGGAGAAAGCTACAGGGAGCATGGCCTGGTCTTTTTCAGGCTGTGGGATATGGCTTCTTAAGAGTGACCAGGGTCTTAAAGGGACAGGGTATGATCTAACAGTGTACAGGGAATAAGGCAAAATTAGCTGCTGAGTATATTTGCGGTGACATCTTGGCTTGGTTTATGTCTTCTTGACAACCCATCCCCATCCTTGGGTTTCATGTGACATTTTGTGTCCCATCTTTGCCTCCTAGATTTCCTTTCCTGCCTGTTAGTGGTCCCTTCATTTGTCATGCATTCATCTATGTGTTGAGCATCCCTGGAATTGAACTGGACCTGGTGCTGTCCTTGGTGCTGACTAAACTACAGCCCTAACCTAGATACCACAAAGCCTACCTGCCACTACTTCTGTACCCACAGCTTGGGCACCTATTACAACTGCCTGTACATAATCACAAAATAGGCATGCCCACATTCAGAAAGGAAAGAAGGAAAACAATCTATCAAGCATGCATACTGTATGAGGCACACTAAATGCTTTATGTGCACTTCTTCTCACAGCCCTGAGAGCCAGTTGCTATCACACCCCACACCAGGCAGGCCAAGGTGGTGAATGACTATAATCCCAGGTAGAAGCAGAAGGGTCATAAGTTCAAGATCATCTGAGGGTATAAAGAAAGCTTAAGGCCAGCCAGAGATATTTAAGACCCTATTAAAAGAGGGGGGTGGGCAGAGAGAAAGAAAGAAAAAGAAAGTTAAATCATACCTATATGTTCAAAGATACATAAGACTCAAACTTAGGTAGTCTAACTCTTCAAAGCCACTGGGAAACAAAACTAGAAAGAAAACAGCTCATGTGTACACATACATGCACACATGTGCACACACGACCTTGTGCGCATACACACACATTCACACAGAATTCAGGTCCACTCCTAGCAGCATGGACTCAAACATGATCTTGTTCTCTGTAGGTACTGGCCTGTCTGCTACACCTCTACCATAAAAGTAAAAGAAAAAATAAACTCCTCCCTCTCCAGCAATAACCTTGAAGAGCAGCTGGACTCCATAATACTTTAATTGGACGAGAGCCTTCCAAATTTGGGCTCCTGAGCACAGCAGGGATGCATTTCTATCTGCCTTTTAGAAAATGTGTCCACCCTGATTGCATATGAATGCTCTTAGGATAATGCCAGAGAATCACTTTAAATGCTTTCCACCAGCAGGTCAGCACTTACCCATCAGATGCCTCCCCAGGGAACCCCATTCAGAATGCTTTTCAGACCCATCCCTGCCAACTCCCTGCCAGGGCAAGGAGAGTGGGGAGCTCTGGTCTAGGTAGACAGAGGTATGGATGGTCCCTGGCAATAGCCCTTAACTCCTCAGGGGTGAGACTTCAAGCCTGGAGAACTGGAGAAGGATATGAGATTCTCACAGATAAGGGTGATCCCAGTAAGCAAGAACTGGAGGATCAACATAGCCAGACCCACTCATGCTCTATGGACTCAGCTTTTCCATCAGAAAGTTGCGGTGTTCCGATCTGTCTTACTAGAAATAGACATCACTCACATGAACTTTTTAAGGTGACAGGTACCATACCAAGGAAGTTCACACATTATTTTATTTTTATTTGTGTATGTGTGTGTGTGCATATGTGTGTGTGGTGTGGTGTGTGTATGTGTGTGTGCATGTGTGTGCATATGTGTGTGTGTGCATGCTCGTGCGTTCATGTGTATGTGTGGGTCTGTATGTGAGGGTGCACATGTGAGTGTGCAGACAGCCAGAGGACAACTTTTGGAAGTGAAATTCTCCTTCCACAGTGGAGTCTGTGCTTAGCTTTAACTGTCAGCTTGACACAACCTAGAATCATCTTAAGAAGAGAGTCTCAGCGATAGACTATCTACATTGGGTTGGCCTGCATGCATGCCTGTGGAGGACAAGCTTACTGAAGTTAATTGATGTGGGGAAAGCACAACTTACTGTGGACAGAAGTATTCCCTAGACAGTGGGCTCAGAACTGCTCTAACAGTGGAGAAACTGAGGTGGGAATAAGCAGAAAGGTGAGTGAGACTGCATGCACTCATCATCATGTGACTAGTTGCTTAAAGTTCCTGCCTTGCTTTCCTCAGCGGTGACTGGCTGGCTGTCACTGGGAATTGTCAGCTAATTACTCCAAGAGTATTTTATTACAGCAACAAAGATGAAACTAAGACACATGGCAAATGGGTATCCACTAAGCCATCTTGCAAGCACTACTTGTTTTTTTTAAATAAACAGATAAGCAGGAATAATTTTCTCCATCTTATAAGTGACAAGATTGAAGTTCCAAAAGATACTAGTGGCTCCTTTGACTTGTGTTTGGAAGGGAGAAGGGTGGGAGCGTGGGACGTTTTCATTGTCCTTGTTAAGCCCAATCCAGATTAATGTTCTTTACCTCCTATACCCCACTGAGAATTATCTCCTAACCCAGTTAAATACCTCTGGGAATGATTTCCAGGATCCTAGGACAAGACACTTGAAATAGCTAGTCCTGATTGTCAACGTAATGAGATTTTAGAATCAGCTAGGAGACAACCCTCTGGGCATGTCTGTAAAGTGATTTCAAAGTGTAGCTGATGTGGGAAGACTCATCCTGGACGTAGGCAGCACCCTTCTGAGAGCTGGAGTCCCAAGCTGAATAAAGAGAGAGAGCCAAGCATCCGGCATTCATCTTACTCTGCCTTCTGACTGGATGCAACGTGACCAGCCACCTAGTGTATGCTACTCCCATTGCAGCTAGAACCATGATGGCCTGAACCCTCAAATGATGAGGGTAAACCCTTCCTAAAGATGCTTTTGTCAGGTATTTTGACACAGCAACAGGAAAAGGAAACTAATATAACAATCCCAGAAACCTCTGCTGTCACCCAGCCCTGAAGTGCCCAGGATCCTGGAACAAGTTTTCTGGTAAACTCACATCCATCTTCATGCCTCTAGTGCAGCAGTTCTCAGCCTGTGACTCACGACCCCTTTCGGAATCACATATTAGATATTTACGTTACAATTCATAACCGTAGCAACATTACAGTTATGAAGTAGCAGTGAAATAATTCTGTGATTGAGGATCACCACTACATAAGGAACTGTATTAGAGTGCTGCTCACAGTGTTAGGAAGGTCGGGAACCACTGCTCTAGGGCCTATCGTCAAAATTCTAAGATGGCAACAGAGTTGGGCAATGGGAACTAGTAGCAGAGGGTTAGGCTCAAAAAGTTTCTATAACCACAATAAGAAATAGTCTTACAGGCCATGGGAAGGGGCTTCAGGAGGCCCTCTGCAACCTTTTCTACCTTCCTATCTCTGTTTCCTAAAAGATGTGTTCTCTGTCCAACTGGTTTCTGCTTTGCTCCCTGTCTAGCTGGTACCTGCTTTGCTCACCATCCAGCTGTTTTCTGCTTTGCTCACCATCCAGCTGTTCTCTGCCTTGCTCACTGTCCTGCTGGTATCTGCATTGCTGCTCACTGTCTAGCTGTTTTGCCCTTACCCAGCTGTCAGAGTGGACCCTCTCTTTTCTTTGAGCTCTCAAATCCTTCTTGAGTTCTCTAAGTTTTTGTCAGAAAGAAAGCAAAATGAATAAACAAGAGCTGTCAGACGACTCGTGGGATGCAGGCACTTGCCGTTAAGGCTGACCACCTGTGTTCAGTCCTGGGCACCCACATTATAAAAGAAAACCAACTCCTACATCCACATTCACACTATGACACATGAACACACACACACACACACACACACACACACACGATAGATAGATAGATAGATAGATAGATAGATAGATAGATAGATAGATAGATAGATAGATAGAATTTTAAAAAGTAAACAAGTCAGGCATGCATACAGTACATGCCCTTAATCTCCTAATCCCAGCACCAAAGAGGCAGAGGCCAGCAGATATCTCTGAATTGCAGCCCAGTCTAGTCTACATAGTACATCTCTGGCCAGCAAAGGCTACAAAATGAGAGCCTGCCTCAAAAACAAGCAAACAACAACACACTCAGCTATAGGGGGAGGAGACCCTCAGAGGTATGTAACCAAGATTGTGAAGGCAAAAAGCCAGGCTCCAGGGGCCTAGACAGACTAAACGTGATCACCCAGCCTTAATAAGTCAATAGTGATGGTGAAAGGCAGAGAGAGGCATTGTATTCAGTGTGGCCATGGGGAAAGGGGGAACTGGTAGAAGGCTCTAGTGACCCAAGTGTGCTTCAGGGGCCTGACACCAGGCTTGGGCTTAAATAGATGAGAAAGGGTATGTGAAAACCAAATAGCACTGCCAAACTTGGGTTCCACCCAACCCTAACTCATCATTTTCTCAGAAAGATCCTGAAAGGTGATCTCGTAGATTGTTAATCTGTCAGTCACTGTCATCAAGCAACAGGAACAACCCAGTTTCTACGAGATGATTATTCTGAGTTCAGGTGCAGACTCACCCTCATTGATAATTGTCCTCCTCTATGTGGGAGGGTAGTGACAGTTCTGGAGTTTTTGGAATATGATTTCATTTTAATCCCGGGTGTGGAATATGCTTCTGATTGTCCACAGCAGCTGACTGTGATTTGTCTTGTGCTCTAGCAGGGGCATGATTTTGCTACTGCAGATTGGTTTTGCAATTGTGTGACGTTTGGAATTCTGGAGACTTTTCAGAGGGTATATAAATGCTCGGGCCCTGAGAGGTGCGGTGAGTTGTTGGTCACAGTTTGTAAAGTAGTAATGTGCAAAGAAAAAACAGGAAGAAATTAGATATCTTGACAGTAAGATCAAATTTTCCTCAAGAAACTCAACCCCCCCCAATCAGCAGAAAGTCATCTAACAATAATGTCACCCCCTTTCTGATCCCTGACTTTATTCAGAGATCTCTTTCCTTTCCTCTCTATCCTTTTTTTTTCTCCTATCTAGTGTGAGGGCATTGAAAGGATAAATGGAAAAGGGGTAGAGAAGGGTGGAAGAAAGAAGAACCCACAGAGTAACAAAGTCCAGCTGCAGGGGTAGGGAGCGTCCTCTGAGGTTTTGCTTTTCCTAGAATCCAGGGTGACTGGAGGCTTGACATGAGTAGTCATCTCAATGCCTATGTCTTGAGAACAAATGAGATGTATGAGATAAACTCTCCTTAAGTAGGCAACATGCCTACCTGCAGGGTAAGGAGTGACCCAAAGTAAGAAAACAGATGCTGAATGAAGGCTGGGATGCTAGGCTTCCAGTTAGCTTTGAGCTACCTTGTGAGCTACCATATAAGGTCAATGATTTTTTTAGCAAAATCAGCTTCTCTGTACTTATTTTCAGATACAAATCTCAGGAATGAAAAAAAAAAGCTTTATATCCCACCTTCCTGGTACAGAAAACAATAATCAGCATCTTAGAACTAACTGTAACTCAGCTGTTGGCTTCTGTCCTTGTCATCAGGGAAGGCAGAACCTAAGTTCTAGCAGGGTGCATGTTTGTCCTTTATTCCCATCACTGTGTCTGCAGTGTCTAGAATACTGCAGGTAGGCACACAATGCACACACATACATGCACACATACATACACGCACATACTCCTCACATCTGCGGCAAGGCAGACTTATGTCACCCAGTGACTCCCACTTCCTCTCATGTACATCCTAATTAGCCTCCCCTTGAGTGTGAACTTTGTCTGGAGATTTGCTTATGGCTAGAACAATAAGGCAAAGGTGGTGGGATGATGTCTTTGTAGTTGATTCAGTTACGGAAGCTGGTGATTTCGGTCTTTCATGATGGCTTTGACAAAAGAAGATTCCATGTTGAAGAAGCCCCTCTGATAAAGACCTGGCACTGGAGACTTAAGCTAACAGCCAGTGAAGGAACACAAGTTTCAGCCCAACAGCCCTCAGAAAACCTTAAACTTTACCCAAAACACCATGCAAATAACCTTGGAAAGACACCCTCATGTTGGTCAGCCTTCATATGAGACACCTGCTAAGGCTTACACTTGGGTTACAGCCTTATGAGTCACCCTAAAGCTGTGAAGTTCTGAACTACAAAAGCATGAGGTAATAAATGTGTTCCTTTAAGTTTGAGATAATTTCAACTGCCCATCTCCTGTCATCAAAGTTTCCAACCCTAGGACTGGGTTACATTAAATTGAGTTGTTGGCCAAAGGAGACCTCATAGAAATTGATGTGTGAGATCCCAACCCTCTGTGGGCAGTGCCACTCCTAGGTAGGTGGTCCTGTGTTATATAAAAAGGCAGGATAAGCAAACTATGGGAAACAAGTCAGAAAGCAGAATTTCTCTGTGGCCTCTGCCTCTGTTACTGCCTCCAGATTCCTGCCCTGCTTGAGTTCCTGCCTTAGTTTCTCTCAATGGACTGTAATCCTGGATATGTACAAATAAGCCCTTTCCTCCCCAAGTTGCTTTTACTCATGATCTTTATCAGAGCAGTAAAAGCCTAAGTAGGACAGTGTGTGAAGATCAGGGCACAATAGTTTGGAGTTGGACATCTCCTTCCATCAGGAGAATCCTGCATTTCCACTACTGTCTCTGCAGTGTCTAGGATAGTGCAGATAGGTACACAACACACACACACACACACACACACACACACACACACCATAGGATCAAACTCAGCTGCAAGTTTGGCTTTCAGCACCTTTACTGGCTAAGCAATCTCTTTAACCACTAAAATCATTTTTAAAGGACCATCTACATGTTTCCTCATGGAAGGACACAGCACCTGTGGAGCAGTCTTGCAAAAATTAATCAAATATGAATGCAATCCCACTTCTAACTCCCACTGGACATGAAATATAAAAGCAGAGGCCAGACTAAATGACAGCACATGTGCAACCAGCAAACCCACATCACACAGGAGGAAGGAATGTGCACCTCTAAAAACATCTCAAAGATCCATGTGATGATCAAGAAAACTACAGAGTAAAATAAATTCATGAATGAGCTGACATCAGTGAGAATTTGAGTAATTCTGTCCAGAAACTCTCTCCATAAAAACAATGGGAATGGGGCAGAAATTACCAAAGTCAATCTTTTCAAAACTATAGAAATCCACCAAAAGTTAGCAGTGACCTGTGGAGCATTGGCTGAGTGTCAGTAAAAACAACCAGATGATTAACTTGCTCTCTCCCCTCTTTCCTCCCCAGCTTGGCAGTACCTGAAAACCAACATCCTGTGATAGAAGCATCCCTGGCAATTGCTGCTGGGCAGAATGAGGATGGGGCTCTTCCACAGCCTCATGACCAAAGAGAGGATAACTAATTTCCATCCTGCCTGGTGGGTCCCTGGATGACTCTACTTGAGAGTCTGTTTCTGACCTGTTTGGGAACTCACTCCATCTGAGCATAGTTTCCCTGGAGGCATTTGTTGAAAGCAATTGCTGACTGAAACAGTAAATAACAGCTGAAGTGATCAATAGGCCAATCAAAATGCTTAAAGGTGAAACAGAAGGAGGAATCCAAGATGGCAGAAAACATTCAGGCAGGGTAGGCCAGAGTCTTCAGGGAACTCTGAAAAACAGCTATCAGAAGAGCAAAGGACACTGGGAAATACCCAGGGTGGTAGCAGCAAGGACAGAAAGAGGTGAAAAAAATCCTCTCCTCTGTTGCTGGGTCCAAAGCACTGACAACCAACAGAGCAGAAGCAAGACAGCCCTTCAAAAAGTACTCAGCCTGCCAGCATCTCAGACTCTCAGACCTTCTGTGGAACACACTCTCAAGAAACTCAGGCCTAGTGTCTCAGAACTATACTCTGAAATCTCACTAATTTGAGGCTGCAGAAAAGAAAATTGGAATCAGATCCACACAGCATTCAGGGAGCTGAAAACCTAGGGGGAACCAAAGTAGACATGGGGGCTTTCACACAGGCTCTAAAAGCTGCACGGAAGCTGGGCCAGCATTCACAATTGGAGCCCTTAAAGGAATTTAACGTGACCAGATTTGAGACACCACCTGTAAAAGGATGCTCACAGACCCATAAACTAGGACAGCATCGGGAATCTAATGAAGACTGGAGGAGAGAAGAGTGTATCACAGAGGAGTCTCTGGGAGACAGCATTCCAGAAGCTGGGGAATGAGCGTCCAGAATTAAAATCTAGAATATAAAGATAACTAAATAAAAAAACTAAACAAGGAAACAAACAACCCAAAAGAAAAAATAAAAATGGACTAAGGATCTGAACATAGAGTTCTAGAAACAAAGAAAGAAATGAAAGAAACAAGAAAGAAATCCTAATAAATAGTCTTTAAAGTACTCAGCATCTTCAGCCACCAGTAAAATCTAAATTAAAACTTTGAGATTCCTCCTCACCCAGTCAGGATGGTTATAGCAATGAAAGCAAGTAACAACGAATGCTGGAGAAGATGTGGGGAAAGATGAACCCACATCCATTGTTGACGGGAGTGTAAACTAGTTCAGCTGCTATGGAAATTAGTCTGGTCATATGAAATTAGAACTTTCATGTGGCCCAGGTATACCACTTCTTGGCATAGACCCAAAGGACTATATATATATATATCTTGCCACAGGGACATTTGCACATCCATGTTTACTGATGCACTACTCCCAAAAGCAAGGAAACGAAATTGGCTTAAATGCCCAACTGATGAATGGATAGTGAAGATGTGGTACCTATACACAATGGAATTTTATTCAGTTAATAAGAGCAATGGAATTCATAGGAAAATAGATGAACTAAACAATATACTGAGTTGTGGGAAGCTGGCGTAACCACTGAGCTAAGATGGCGCCCAGCTTAGTGCTAAGCCTCGTAACCCCATCCTGTTTACTAAAACTCCTGAAAACAGCAAGCTGAGTCATCCTCACCTACCGCATGATCTGAAACGTCATATAGCCTTACCATAGTGTTAGCCAATGATCTGTTGTCCTGCCTGCGTGTGCAACTTGTGCTAGGGGTGGGATGATGCTGATTGGAGAGCAATGAGTGGAGTGAGATGATGTAAGAGGGCTGGGTATATATTGAACTGCCTTGAGGGTGATGGGGGATAAAAGGAGTTCACTGTAGGAGATTGCTGAGGGAGAGGCTGTTACTGCAAGAATAAAGGAAACAGAGATTGCTGCCAGAGATCTGCTGGTGAAGAACCTACCTTGGCGTGAATGTGTTGTTATTCCCATTCTCTGCTGGTCAGAGATTGGGGTCGCGGCACTGAGTGAAGTAATTCAGCCTATAGGAATCCTGGCTTTTGATATATATAGATGCATTTATGTGGGAATACATTTTATAGAACCTGAAAAACTTAAAAGGAACCCATGAAAGGTAGAGGAAAGGATTATTTAAGGGGTTGGAGGAAGATAGTGGACCACTTCTGATATGAAAGTAGGTGAATACTGGAGACAAAGGGGGAAGTGGGAGAGGTAACTAAAAATATATGAAAAACTAACAATATATTTTAAAGCTGTAAAGAAATCTGATACTGCCGGGCGGTGGTGGCGCACACCTTTAATCCCAGCACTCGGAAGGCAGAGGGAGGTGGATTTCTGAGTTTGAGTTTGAAGCCAGCCTGGTCTACAAAGTGAGTTCCAGGACAGCCAGGGATACACATAGAAACCCTGTCCCGAAAAAAAAAAAAAAAAAGGAAGGAAGGAAGGAAGGAAGGAAGGAAGGAAGGAAGGAAGGAAGAAAAATCTGATGCTTCAGGAGACCACCGAAAAAAATCAAATTATTTTTTAAAATGCAAACTTTAAACAGAATTTCCCTCTATGGATACATAAAACTGCTCCTAGATACCATAGGCCATTAAACAAGAATACTAATGTCATATGTGAGTTGCCTCCTTACAAGTTATTGATCAGTGAAGCTCCTTAAGTCTCCCAAACAATCCTGGCAATTGCCACTCCTGTTAGATGCCCACCAGAAGTAGATGCCAAGACCCTCTAGCTCAGTACATCACACACTGGTTAACGGAGGTGGAGAAATCGAGCTGGAACTGGGCTGGAGGCTTCCTCTTTGCTGGATAGCACTTGTGGTGCTAGAAGGCACTGGGGAGAGTATCTGGAACAGTCTTACCCAGCTGTGGATGTTGTGTGCTCCGATACTCAGTAGTTGGGAAAGACAAGCCCACTGGTGTAAAATCATAACCATATGTTGATCAGATTTAATGCTCATTCAACGCATGGGAACTTACTTCTGGTGCTGTAAACCCAGTTCAAAGCCCATAGCTAGGGAGATCATAGGCTACCATGGGGAAGCTATTGTTGCTGATTTGCTAAGTAGATGAGGCGCCTATCAAATTTTCCTCTAAATAACTATGTTTAAGCATGTAGCTTAGCGCTACTGTCCGCTTTGGTGAGAGAAGCTTCTCTCTACTCTCTCTCTCTCTCTCTCTCTCTCTCTTGTTGTTTGTTTATTTGTTTGTTTTGTTTTGTTTTTCGAGACAAGGTTTCTCTGTGTGGCCCTGGCTGTCGTGGAACTCACTCTGTAGACCAGACTGGCCTTGAACTCAGAAATCCACCTGCCTCTGCCTCCAAAGTGCTAGGATTAAAGGCGTGCACCACCACTGCCCGGGGAGAAGCCTCTCTTTTATAGGGATTATCAGTGACCAAAAGGAGACACAACTAGTAAAAACGCTGAAAATAAGTGAGGGACTGCTGAATGCCCAGTCATAAATTAAACATCTCTAACACCCCCCTCAAAAGCTCAAGAAGTACTGCAGAGGAGGAAGTGTGAAAAAAAAAAAAAAAAAAAAAAAACGCAGGAACCAGAGGAAGTGGCAGAAGCGCCATGGAGTGTTGACTTCTGGGTATGGCAAAGCTGTTGTGTTCTTGAACTCACAGCAGCTGTGATCACCCGCACAAGATCTGCATAAAACTGGCTCCATCCACACCCTATCACAGTACAGGGAGGAGACTCATGGTGCTCCACCCCTCCCTCAGGATCTATCTGGAGTTTATGGTTCAAGGAAGGAGGAGACACATTTTCTTCAGTGGTGTTAGCTATTGGTAAGGTATCCATGCTTCTATAAACAACTTTTGTTCGTGTTCCTGTAAACATCCCTAATAAAACTCACACACATACAAAAATATATGAAAGTAGAAGGGTGTTAGCAATCAGGCATTTCCATTGGCCTGCCCTCGGGGACCTAGCAGCAACTTATATCATCACCAGACACCTCCAGGTGCCCTGGGTGCAGTGCGAAAAAGGCCCCACACTTCCTAGACCTTCCTTCTCCTGTTCTCTCCCTAATTCCCTGTCCTCTCCTCTCCTCTCCTCTCCTCTCCTCTCCTCTCCTCTCCTCTCCTCTCCTCTCCTCTCCTCTCCTCTCCTCTCCTCTCCTCTCCTCTCCTCTCCTCTCCCCTCCCCTCCCCTCCCCTCCCCTCCCCTTCCTTCCCCCCTCCCCTCCTCTCCTCTCTCCCTCTCTTGTTCATCCTACCTGTCTACCTCCCTATCTCTATCTCTCCCTCATGTCCCTACTCTGAGTCAGCCTTCTGCTCTCCCCCTCAACAGTAAATCTCTTACACTAGATCTGTGGTGTGTTGTAATTTCTCGGTGGCACACCTTGGCACAAGCCACCAACAGTCCCCCCCCACCTCACCTCTTTATCCTATATCCTATGGGAAGAGGGAGGGGCTCACAAGTGTAGTAGGAGGAAGGGAGAGGGTCATGGGGTAGACACAGTTGAAACACATCATGCATATGTATTAAAATAGAATAATGAAACTCATTGTGCAATTAATATTGTGAACAAACAAAAAATTAAATGTGCCTCTGGTTGTGTACACATACACATAGGGTTACATATAGGGTTGCATATAGGGTTACATATAGGGTTACATATAGGGTTGTACGAGTGCTGAGACTCCCGGAGGTTTTAAACTCTTACCTCTAAGAAAGGGGCTCTATAATGGCTGGAAGTCAAGGGTAAATTAGCTGAGCACTGAAGCTGTGCCCAACAGCTGTTGGGGACAGCTCCTTCTCAAGGATTGGAGATACATTTATTTAAAAAAAAAAATTCCAATCTTAGCTGATTGAGTGGAGACTCTAGTGACCACATGTATCTATTACTATAGATGGAGAGAACTGGCTTTTAAGGTTATCAAACGATAAAGAACTATAATAACAAATCTTCTGGGAGGGAAAAAAATGGCACACTATATTATCTAAAAATCTCCAGCAATCAACAAAGAACATGAAATAGCTCACTGTAGAGTGATTTTCTAGCATACACAAGGCCTTGCATTACACTTCAAGCAGGGAGTGCTAAAGATAGGTTATTTCTGCTCCACTGGTGAAAGGAGCCAATTCAAGCCGGATTAGATTACATTTATTGTGTTTATTGGGATGAGCTCTCAGGTGAGTTCACTGGTCCCAAGGATTGAGGTCAGGAGAGTGTCCATGGGGCAGAGGAAGGGAGGGGGAAGGAAAGAGAGTAAGGATAGGCACAGAGACAAGAAGAGAGAAGGAGGAGGAGGAAGAGAAGAGAGAGATAGAGAAAGTGTGAGAAAGAAAGAATGCCAAATGTCTGGATTATATAGGGAGGAGCCTCTGAGGGAAGGGCAACCCAGCCCTTGGGCTAGAACGTTCAGGGTTGGGGGTAGGGTATGGCAGGTAGGGACTGAGAGATGCTGGGAGAACCTGGAAACCAGGTCTGTTTTGATATGTAATATATGCACCTCAATCCCTTGTCCCAGGTCTGAAACCAAACATTAATCAGCTACTTTAAATGTTACCTTGAAACTAAATGAAATCATACCTGAGAAACTGTGCTGAGGCTGCCTTTGGACAGTCTTCATCTCTTTTCCACAAGACGGATAATAATAGTTCCTAGCTCCTGGTAGTCCGAGAGAAGAAAATGAGACATGTTTTTCACATGTAAAACCCCTTTCCGGTAAAAAGCTTACAGGGAGTGGGTAACTGAGCATACAGCAGGGCTCCCAGGGGGTGTGCCTACCAGTGAGTCTAGACCTGAATGCCCACCTGCTGGTCCCCACCAGGAAGAGAGGTGCTCATTGCCACACTCAGCCTCCCCAGAGACTTCTTCACAGTCTCCGAGTCAACTCTAAGACCTAGAACAGACGGCCCTCTGGTTCTTAGCACCTCCTGCAGCTTCCTGTTCCAAACACTCTTTCTCGGTTGTCTGGGTTTTAAAAAGTCTCCATTTACAAGTGAACAAAGGACATGCTAATCGCTCAGACCAAAATCTCAGGAGAAATGAACAGAGCTGACATCAGAGAGCAAGCTGACAGTCAAGACAGGACAAGAAAATAGCCAAACAATATTAATAGACGTAGAACAATGTGAGGCACTATAATTCTCCACATGTGGAAAAATGAACAAAGACTCAGCTCCACGGAGCATGATGGAAATCGGGAAATGTGACAGACAAGTTGGTCACTAGTCTTTCTGTTTTCCAAGTCATTTGATGTGAGACATTTGCTATTGTGGCCCTCAACAGGAAAGCTCTTTCCAAACAACTGCGACAATTACAATTTGAAGCTGGTATTTAATAGTTAATGACATCTATTTGGTCATCACAGGTTTAGAACTTGTCATGGTTAGTAGTATATGCTTGGCCCAGAGAGTGACACTATTAGGTAGGTGTGTCACTGTGGGCATGGGCTTTTATACCCTCACCCTATCTGCCTGGAAGCCAGTCTTCTCCTAACAGCCTTCAGATGAAGATGCAGAACTCTCAGCTCTGCCTGCACCATGCCTGCCTGGATGCTTCTGTGCTTCTGCCTGGATGATAATGGACTGAACCTCTCAACCTGTAAGCCAGCCCCAATTGAATGTTATAAGAGTTGCCTTGGTCATGGTGTCAGTTTACAGGAGTAAAACACTAAGACAGAATCTCTTAAAATTCAGTGCTATTTGGGGGGCTGGAGAGACAGCTCAGTGGTTAAGAACACATAATGCTCTTACAGAAAACTGAGATTAAGTCCAACACCCATATGAAATGAGTCACAACCACCTGCAACTCCAGCTACAAGGGAGATGGTGCCCTCTTCTGGCCTTCAAGAGCACCTACACTTAGGTGTGCAAACTTCAGTATTGTTTCAGATGTGGCCTTATTGTGTTAAGAACACTAAGTCAGCAGGGTAGTGGTGGTGCATACCTTTAATCATGGTTCTTGGAAGCAGAAGCCGGCCAATCTCTATGAGTTCAAGGCCAGCCTGGCCACAGAGACAGTTCCAGGATAAATAGCCAGGGATATATAGAGGGAAATGAGAAACACTAAGTTATTCCTAATGCCAACAAAATGCATAAGACTGTATGGCTAGCTATAGGCACAAGGCTCATAAATATAGAAAAGACACTTATAGAGAAAAGAGGACGTTGAAAGAGATAAGAGGGTGATAGGAGGTGAGAGTAGCCAGAATATATTATATACATGTGTGAAGTTAACAAATAAAAAGTTAGTAAACTAAAAAAAAAATTAGTAAATATATACATATATATAATATCATTGTGTCCTATATGAAGGGCATATACAAACCCCATTTGGGGTCCAGACTCCATATTACATTAAACTTATCCTCAGGCTAAATTCAGGAACTGAAAAATCCACAACTTGTTCCAGGAACCAAGACACCTCTAGCAACAGCCACAACTTTCCAAATAACAGCCACTCCACCCTTGGTGACAGCCAATCGGATCTTAGGAGAAAGACACCTAATGTTCCAGATGTCTCAAAATAGATTGCTCAAGTTAGCCACAATTGCACATAACAAGCTAAAATCACTGCTAGCCAATAGAAATGTACCGAGCTGTAATTTCTTAAATGTTAACCAATCATGTAACTGCTAAGTTGGAAAGCTCCTCACCCTGCTAAAAAACAAGATAAAACGACAAGATTTTACTAGCTAGAGGCCTTCCACACCCATCCACTGAGTTGGAGAGGTTGGAGAGGCCCAAGCTCAAGCTAGAAAAAAAAACTCTTTGTTTTTGCATGGGGGTTGGACTCCTGGTGGTCTTAGACACTCTGTGTGGACCCCACAATCTGGGTATAACAATATGTCAATATTTTACTTCTTCCTTTCCACTTGAGTGGTGACCTTCTAGTATCATATTAACAGAAAAAAAATAAGACACTACATCTGTGCCTTGCTCATTACTGAGTGAAAAATTCCATTCTTTCATTCTTAGTAATTTTAAAACTTCTTATGAGTATTTTAAGCTCTTTTATGAGTATTGAATTCTGATGAAATACTTTTTCTGTTCTATGGGACTATCATGTAGCTTTATCTATTACTCCGATAAGTTTTTACATCACATCAAACAATGTTTACATGTCAAATTCTTCTTTCACCTCAGGGATAAGTTCAAGATAATCATGATATATGAGCCTTTTAATGTGATGTTTCTATGGCTCTGCTAGTGTTTCTTGAGGATTGTCATAGCTAGTATTTGCTGAAATTTTTCACATCATTATTCATCTAGGATAAGGACCAGTAGTCTTTTTGCTTGTCATATCTTTGGTATCAGACTGATGGTAGCCTTATAAAATCTATCTGAAACATCAATTCTTCTGAACTATACCATGACATATTGTGTACTCAAAGAAATATGAGTCAGCACACCACAGAGAGACCTGCACGTTCATGTTTATCATGATATTCTAGTTATGATATCAACTTAGGTCCCCATCAATAGACAAATTGACTTCTAAAACATAGTGCAGATGTAACAATGAAGCATTGTTCCACTGTTTTATATATATATATATATATATATATATATATATATATATATATATATATTCTTTGAGGCTGAAAAGATGGCTCTGTGGTTAAGAGTTATTTCTGCTCTGCCAAAGGATCTGAGCTGAATTCCCAGCACCCATGTCCAGCAGTTCACAGCCATTTATAATTCCATCTGGACAGGTGTTATGGTTTGTATATGCTCAGCCAAGGAAGGAGCATTATTAGAAGTTATAGCCCTGTTGGAGTTGGTGTGGCCTTATTGGAGTAGGTGTGTCACTATGATTGCGAGCTTTAAGACCCTTATCCTAGCTGCCTAGAAGCCAGTATTCTGCTAGTAGCCTTCAGATGAAGATGTAGAACTCTCAGCTCCTCCTGCACCATGCCTGCCTGGATGCTGCCATGTTCCTGCCTTGAAGATAATGGACTGAGCCTCTGAACCTGCAAGCCAGCCCTAATTAAATGTTGTCATTACAAGAGTTGTCTTGGTTGGTGATGTCTGTTCACTGCAGTAAAACCCTAACTAAGACAACAGGTATCTGATACCTCTGCAGACACTGCACATACATGCACATAACCCCCAGAGACACACACACACACATACACATAATTAATAGTAATTAGTAATAATAATAATAATACCCTTTTCAAGAAAACAGATAGAACCAGAGAGCACTGTGTTAAAAAAAATAAAACTAATTCTTCAAGGCCGGCCTGGTCTACATAGTGAGTTCCAGGACAGCCAGGGCTACAGAAAAACCCTGTTCCAAAAAAAAAAAAAACTAATTCACAAAGATAAATACTACATATTATCCATCATTTATAAAATCTAGAAACCCCAAAAAGATGGAAACAGAGGGGCATTATAAAGAAATGGACTCCAGGGAAAAGATCAAAAGAGAGGAAAGAGGAAATAAGTATGATCCAAGTACAATTATAAAAGAATTACAATGAGACACCTTATTTTATAGAATTGACATGTACTAATTAAAAAAGACTAAGAAATTGGTCGATAAGGTAGGGATGCCAGAGGGATGAAAGGCTAAAAGAGTCACACAGTGAGTGATTTTCTGGTGTAATTGAAATGTTTAATGTACTGTTTTAGTGTTGGTTGAACAAAATCAATTTACCAAACCAAACAATCTGCATTTTAATAAAATTGTATCTCTACAAACTATAAACTGGGTTCTAATGGATCATATATAAATATCTCTTCCTATAATTATAGCAGGTTCTCAGACCTGAGAGATTTGCAGAATGTAAATAAAGAGCCCCTAGACTAAATGACTTCTTAGGGTTTCCCAATAGTTCATATTTCCAGTAGTGAAAAATATATACCTGGAATCACAGTAGTAATCACAGAACTGATGGGGAAAATGATTACCCCAAATTCTATTGACTAACACTTTACCTACAGCATAAATTTAGGGACCTTACATACATCCTTCATGGCAGGTAGAGTTAGCTATGGTCAGTGTCATCATTCTGACTCGGTAGAGTAGAGATGACAGTCAGAGAATGCATTATAAATACAGATTAAGAAAGCTGCTGGTCAGAGGAGTCACAGCATGAGACAGAAGTCCTAACTTCAGAGCTTCAAACTTACCTCTCAGGGGGAAGAACACTGGAAGGGATCTTAGAAAGAAGCAAGCCAATTGTCTCATTTCAAGGATGAATGTGTTAAGTCCTAGAGAAGGAGATTATATGACAGTGTTCAGTCATCATATTCATGACAGAACCTGGATTCAAGTCCTGTTCTACTGAACTCAATTGTTATAGTTTTTTGTGGTTATGCACATGTGTATGTGTGTGCATGTGTGTAGGAGTCAGAGATCAACTTCTAGTGTCATTCTTTTTTTTTTTTTTAACAGATCTTGCCTGAGTTTATTTGTAAAAACAGAATAGGACACTGGTCATCTGCAAATAGCGTGTGGGAAGGTGTGTCACAGCAGTCCGTCTGTCTTCACACTGGCAGGAGCCTTTTCTATGGGGCCTTCACAGGGGCCTGGGCACCTTTGGGGGCCTGAGCACCTTTGGGAGCCTGGGCTGGAGCTGAAGCCTGGGCCTTAGCTGGAGCTTTGGCTCCTGCCTTGGTTTGAGCCTTAGGCTTCGGCTGGCAGAGCCTCTGACCCTTGGCCATGTAGCTTCGAATCCGCTTCCCAAGCTTGGGGTGAGCGATGAAAGCCAGACGCTTGAGTTTGGGGCCTTTTGCCATCTTGGGCTTGACGGCCTGAGGCTTCACCAGGGCTTTGATGGCCTCTGCACGCGCAGTCACTGCCTTTGCATTGTTGGCCTGCATCTTCTTCAGGCCTTTCTTGTTGTGCTTCTTGGCAAAGCGCATGTTCCTCAGGAACTTGGGGTCAACACCCTTAAGAGATTCATATCTTTGCGACCGGGGTTTCTTGATGCCATTTCTGTGCCATTTTCGGGACTGGTTGTGTGTGGTGTGGTTCTTGGACTTGGCCATGTCTGCACGGTAACCAGCAGCTCCAGCAGCCCTAATGTCATTCTTTAAGGGTAGTCAACACCTTTTTTTTTTTTTCTTGAAACAGGTTCTCTCTCATTGGTCTAGAACTTTCCAAACATCAAAAGCTAGCTTGCCTTTGAACCCCAGGGATTTTTCTGTACCACCAAACCCTGTTATGACAATCTGTTTTTTTCTAGGGATTTCTTCTTCCCATTATACATAGGGCCTGTTATCCACTTTATCTGATCCACAGTTTGTGGGTGCAAATATGAGCCTCTTGTTCAGATTATGGCTGGCTGTATTTGTCAGAGGCAACAAATAAGAAAGATGGGGGAAGAGAACCAAGAGAAGAAAAGGAGCATATCTCTTGTTAGACTCTGGCACTGTACACATAAACTTAGGAGCTATTGGCAGAGACCATTGTCTGCCCTGTGGTCTAGAAAGCACATGAGTCAGAGATGAGAGTTGTTGGTCAACCGCCGGATTCTTTAAATTGAACTTCTGAGCCTTTGGAAATCATTTAAGAAGGTGCTCAACTGTGAAAAGTTGGTGAGAAAATTAAAGCTAATGATGTCATTGGAAATTATGTGCTGTCATGTGAACAAGAAAAGAGATAGCTGTGAAGCTGAAATTCTCTGTTCTAATGGGGAAATGTGTGAAGAGATAGGACTGCTCAGCATATACTTACTTACATTAGCAAAGATTTGGGAATCAATGTCCAAAAACAGGGCATGTGACATGCCTTTAATTCCAGTACTCACGAGGCAGAGAAAAACAGATCTCTGTAGTCTGGTTCCAGTTCTGTTCTACATAGCAAGTTTCCAGTCAGCCAGGACTACATAGTAAGACCCTGTATTAAACTAACAAAATGGGAAAACTATTAGATAAGTTTTGCTATAGCCTTGAGATGAAGTAGTATATGTAAACACTAAATATTCTACCCCAGAAGAATATTAAATAATTTTGTCATTGGATTTAATATAACTAAAGAAGAAACCAAAAATCCTATATAAACTAACTAAAAATAATCTAATTAAAAAAATATGCAGTACATACCCATGGTGCACACACTAAGGAGATTGAAACAGAAAGTCAGTTCCAAGCCAGCCTGGGCTACACAATGAGACCCTTTCTCAAAATACATATATGTATATGTATATATACCATCTATGTGTGTATGTATGGATAACCACATATTTATGACTATTGTATTTACATTCATATGAAAAGACCAGGAAGAGAAAATAGACTCACTGATGTTATCTCAGTGACACAGATTATATTTTGTTTCCATTGTTCAAGAGCTAGACTTACTCCCCTTCCATCAAGTTCACTTAAATATACTTAACTCTAGGTTTCATAAAGAGAAGAAAGGATTTACTGATACAAGTTGTAAACAAAGAATGAAGAGCTGGCACCCACACTGAATCTTTCTTAATGTTCTGCTTGGTCCCAGCAGGGCATGTTTGAGCTCCTAAGCATCTTTCTCAAGATACCATGGCTAATAGTGGCTGCTTCACAACTGCCTGCTGCTGGGTTCCTGCAAAGTGTGCTTGTTGTGGAAGAGACAAAATGATCAAGGTGGCTCCCAACGTGAGTATTCAGCAGAATTCTCTAGAGGAACAGAGGTGATAGGAAGTGTGTGTGTGTGTGTGTGTGTGTGTGTGTGTGTGTGTGTGTAAAATGTATTAAATCTACTTCCTGTGAAGCAGAAGCAATAGTTGAGTCACACCTAAGCAGCTGAGCAGCTGATGGTTTCTTGGTCCTTGAGGATGGATGCCCCATAGTCAAGTTGTCCCACAATGGCTGGCTCACACTGGAACAGCCTGAAGTTGTTCAGGCCACAGCAGTCCCAAACTGGTGCCAAAAATCTAGAGGGTTTCCTGGAGAACCACTGGTCCTCCATTAAACTGGGAAACCTGAAAATTCTGGTTCTGATATCAGCGAAGAAATGAAGAGCAAAGAAATAGATTAGTTCAACAGTGAGCAAGCAGGGTGAACTTGGGAGGGGGCGAAGGGGGAGAGAGGGAAGAAGTCACCTTTGATCCAGGATGCTACCTCAAGTGAGGCTTCCAACTCCAGCGATTCTAATACCTGTCAATTTGGTATTAACACCCTCCCTCGCAACATGCCACTTGGTGGCATGCAACCTGAAGCTTCATAGCCTCCACCTGGGCCTGGTTTTCCCATCATGCTCTCTGCACCACTGCCCATCACAAACATTCTTATTAGAAGTAAAAGCGTAGTTTTCGCTGGTCATTCACTCACACACAAGATTACATTCAAAATATTAAAATATTACTTGGCACATTTACTAGCATGCCTTCTCTGTAATGGTACTCTCGAGGTCCCCAGTGGGCTCAGCCTTGCTTAGCCTTAAAGTTTAGGATCCACGAGGTTTGGGCTGGAGGTGGTACTCCCATTGGATCAGGGCAAGAACTCATGGGAAGAAATCACTAGTCACCCAAAGCAACAGTCATTATCGGTTTATGGGTATGATTCCATCTGCAGTACAGTCATTAGAAACATACACTCCCACCCACAGACCCTAGGCAGGAGGGGTCCCTGCTCTGGTCTCCACCCTTTAGAAGGCCTTTGTCACTCACGCACTTATTAAAGAGCATGGGGCAATTGAAAAGATGGCTCAGCAATTAAACATGCTTGCCGTTCATCCACAGGACGGCTGTTCAGATTCCAATACCCACACTGAACAGCCTCAATGACCTGTAATTCCAACACCAGGAAACCTGATTCTACCTACTGGCCTTCAGCAGCACCCAAATACACGTGCATGCATACACTCACACAAACACTCACACAAACACAGACACATAAATGCATAGTCACACACATAAATAAAAAAATAAAAATTTAAAAACACATGGGCATCTTTAATTGCCACTGTTGAGCAGTAACAGGTAAGACCCATTCTCTAAACACCTGCAGCTCTCAAGACCAGCACCACTCGGGCCTCAAGGAAAAGCTCTTCTCTCCCATGAGGCCCTTAGATAGACAGTGACTGAATCCACTTGTCACGAAGGCATGGGACTTGGTCCACTGCTAGCATCAAGAGACAACAATTCAACATACCAAGAGGATTTGTGCAGTGGGAATGCTTGGATAGAGAGACAACAAATTAATTAACTTGTCACTTCCTTCCACAAAGATAATATAAATACATAAACATGACAGATTCCTGAATAATGAAGTATCATTTCCCAGCAGTGCTGTGTCCATTTTATTTCTGATGCGCTCTGTGCTTCAATGTGCATTTCAAAGATACTCACGTATCAGGACAGCATCCATAATTTGCAAGAGTGTATGAGGAATGTTTGTCATTCTAAAGACACCTTCTATATGTTCTATCATGGGAAGGTACCTGAATCATATTAGGTTTTAAAGTGAGAAGAGACTCCCTTTCTCAGTCAACATGGCGTATGCCTTTGGTTCCAACCTTTGCCATTTCATTTCACAGGACTCTCAACATCAAGCAACTCCTAGCCAAGAAACAAAAGGAAAATTGCCCCACTGCCCCTGTAAATACTGGAAACAAAGCCAAGCATGACTCCGAGAGGAGACACGGGAGAAGGACCCAGCTGGGTCTAGGAGGATGTGTACATGAGATGGACTGCAGTCATCCTACACCAGTCAAGGTCACTGCCGCTGGACCGTGTAAAGCTGAAAATGTCATCAATGTCTGCCTAGCTGGACACACTCTGCGGGAAACCCAAGATGTTTTTCTTTGTTTCTGAGCTCTGCACTAGTTTGGTAGCTCAGCTACCAACCTATAAGTGAAATATTTCAGTGATAAAATAAGGCACAGAAGAATTTGTGACTTATCCTTTTAAGTTAATACACATTAAGACTTTTTTTTGTACAGTCAGCAAATTTCTGGAATTCTCTGTCTCAACTGAACTAGATTGGCAATCTGGTGGCAAGGGACTCCACTCTATATTTCAGACCCTTCTGAGGTGTTTAACTATATTTTTTTTTGCTATGTATAAATTACTCTTTTAATTTTTTTAAAGCTAATATTTTATTTTGCTGGGTAGTGGTAGCACACCTTTGATCCCAGCACTTGAGTGGCAGAGGCAGGCAGATCTCTGAGTTTGAGGCCAGCCTGGTCTACAGAGTGAGTTCCAGGATAACCAGAGCTACACAGGAAAACTCTGACTTGAAATAACAAAAGAAGAAAGGGTTAATATCCTATTTTAAAGGGAAACTCTTTGCTCAGTAAGCAAACTTTATTCTCTTGCTATCTATATTCAATCATTTTTCTTTCTTGAATTTGCATCTAGTCAGAAACTTGTTGAGCACATGAGAGTTATAGTCCTGAGTCATTCTCTGTCTTTAAATAGACAAATATGCTTGCACAAGATTTTTCTCCCTGTCTCTACAGATATGAATCTGTGTGGTGGAAGACACATAGCTACTGAAGGAAGTGATATCAGGTGACCTGTACACTTTCTCAAGTGTCCCAGTGTAGACTGCCAGCCCACTGGCCCTTTGTGCAAAAGTTATCCAAGACTCTAAAACCAAAACAAGAATTCTCTTTGGTCCAGAGCCTTATACATTCGGCTTCAAATCCCTCACCCTCCCCTTTAGAGATGTCTGCTAGCTCTATTTCATCATTTCTAAAACCCAGTAATTCATTTGGGGAAATAGGAGTCTTTTGATCTCTGATTGCCTGCTCATTCATAATTGATAACTTTTTATGAAAAAAATAAGTTACCACTGGCTATCCCATTTGATATTCCCAAAGTGTCGTATACAGAAGCTTCTCTAGTTAAATCAAATCTTATCCTGGGAGGCTAGAGGGATGGCTCCATGGTTAAAAGAGTGTACTGCTCTTTCAGAAGACCTGAGTTCAGTCCCCACTACCTTCATCAGGTGTCTCACAACCACTTGTAATTCCAGTTCCATGAAACTCTAACTCCTCTAGCCTCCAAGGGCACCTAAACTCATATGCATATACACACACACTTCAAAATAAAATATTTTTCTCCAACATGGAAGCTGGGTATGTTGGCACACACCTTTAATCCCAGTATTCAGGAGGCAGAGGCAGGCGAATTTCTGAGTTCGAGACCAGCCTGGACTACAGAGGGAGTTCCAGGACAGCCAGAGCTACACAGAGTAACCCTGTCTCAAAAAAAAAAAAAAAAATCAACATGGTGAATCAAGGTAGGTTAACTAGGATGGGAAGCCTCACCCCATTGCCTAGATATGGATCCCAGATGGTGTAAGATGAAGAAAAGCAGCTAGACACTGCCATGCTTTCATCTGTCATCCTTCTCAGCTCCCTGATTGTGGATGCAATGGACTTCCTCAAGCACCTGCCGCCTTAACTCCCCTACCATATTGGCAGTACCCAGGAACGATGAGCCAGAATCAACCCTTTCTACCTTAAGTTGCTTTTATCCGAGTATTTATCACAGGAAGAAGAAAAGTAACTCAGGCAGTCAACACCATAACCCACTCCAGGGATCCACATGTGATGTCCAGGAAGCCATGCATACTGGCCAGGCATCCCATGTGACACATTACTGCCCCAGCTTATGTCAGTATTCACTCTCACCCTCCAAAGCCCAGGGCCTTTGCTAGCCTCTACCAGGATGTCTCTTGTGTTAGCAGTGATCTTGTGAATCACCTGTCTTCCAACAACAGTCAGGCAGGAACCTTGCTCACCGTGCTCCCATTGTGTCCCCTGTATCTGGAATATTGTCTGGTACACAGTAGATGTCCCATTTGGCATTAAATAATTTCACTAATACACATAAGTGACTATGTGAAATGAAGAGAAGTCATTAACATCTCCATTCTACAGTTAAGGAACAAGTCCTGCTGCAGCAAGAGGAACAACCTTGGCTTTCTCTGAAACACAGCCTCTTTGTGCTCTCAGAAAACATTTCCCAGAAGATGTCACCTCAACGATGCTGGTCTCTTCTTATTCACAGCTAATTTCTTAGCTCCAGCTAACCAGCATCAATAGTCCCAGTAATGCAAAGTTTTCACTTTAGTAGCTCTGGTATCTTGTTAATCACAGCTGATTCTTCAGCCCCAGCTAACCAGAACCAGAGAATCTTCATAACCAAAATAGAAATGGCCCTGAAAAGAGTCTTTAATTTTCCCTCTGAAATTTCACAAGCCAGGCCTCCATTTTCTGCACGGTTCTCAACATTATCTTCCAAGTTCCTACACAACATCCCACAAAGCTCTTAACACCAAATGTATCTTCTGGCCCAAAGTTCCAAAGTCCTTCCACAGTCCTCCCCAAAACATGGTTAGGTTGTCACAGGAATACCCCACTATGCTGGTACCAATTTGTCTTAGTCAGGGTTTCTATTCCTGAACAAAGATCATGAACAACAAGCAAGTTGGGGAGGAAAGGGTTTATTCAGCTTACACTTCCACATTGCTGTTCATCACCAAAGAAAGTCAGGACTGGAACTCAAGCAGATCAGGAAGCAGGAGCTGATGCAGAGGCCCTGGATAGATGTTTCATACTGGCTTGCTCAGGCTGCTCTCTTATAGAACCCAAGACTACCAACCCAGAGATGGTCCCACCCACAAGGGGCCTTTCCCCCTTGATCACTAATTGAGAAAATGCCTTACAGCTGGGTCTCGTGGAGGCATTTCTCCAACTGAAGCTCCTTTCTCTGTGATAACTCCAGCTGTGTCAAGTTGACACAAAAAACCAGCCAGTACAGGTAGTTATGATAAGCATGCACATATTATCAACACAAAGTGGAGAAACTTCAGTGCTACTAAGAACTGAATTCTAACCCTAGAAAATATTCATATGTGGATGTCATATTTCCCCAGTATCTCAGAATAAAACATTTAGAGACAGCATCTTCAAAGAGGTGACTGGGGTTAAATGAGATTACGTGGTGGCCCTAACTCATAGGACTGGCCTTGGAGATAGGTCTTTCCTTGTAAGGAAAGCAACAGGAATGCATGCACAGCGAGAAAGCCAGGCAAGAAGACATCATCTGCAAGGTCAAGATGGAAGCCAAGACGAACTCCACTGACACCTGGATCTTGAGCTTCTAGCATCTGGGACCGCAAGAAAACAAATTCAGGTTGTTTAAACCATCAACTCTGCAGCATTTTGTTGTAACAATCCTAGCAGACTAATACAGCATGGAGGAAACAGAGAACACTATTCACAGACTAGGGAAAATTCTCAACTAAAAAGATAGCTGGAAAGAAACTTGAAAGAGACAGAGTTTGATCTAGACTCTAAGTGGACGTCAACCATGGCACTGAGAAAAGCAAGTAACTGAAAATCAGATCTGTACCTGTGGAGACGGACTGGGGTGGGATGCACACTAAAGGCTGGGCTACTGATAGCCTCCAAAGCCCCCAGAAGACTCTATGCAAAAGAACATCAAGAGAAGTCTGGGAATGAGGGGAGGTGATCTGGCACCTCAAATGAGATGGGCTGAAAGGGGAAGAAGAGGAATCCCTGAAGAAAAACAGCGAGATTATAGCTGTGGTTCAAAGAGAAAATAATAAAAATTAGGTGGTTTGGAGAAGTGGTTCAGTGGTTAAGAGCACTCGCTGCTCTGGCAGAGCACCCAAGACTGATTGCCAGCACATGGTAGCTCATAATCACCTGTAATTTCAGTTCCAGGGTATTCAGCACCATCTTCCAGCCTCTACAGTCACCAGGTATACACATGGTATATACATGTGCATGTAGACAAACATTCAGGCACATAAACGAAATCTTTCTGGAAAAAAAAAGTAAAAGAATACATTATAGTGCATACCTTAATTGACCCCTATTCGGCTCCTCATTCCTCCTTTCTGGGAAACGCTCCCCAACTTTCCTTCAGGAAGCCACTTCCTTAGCTCAGATTTGTTTGAGTGAAAATATTCCATAGGATGTTCATGTATCCTGGACCTGGCCTATTATCTTATTCTAGATCCCTGGCAATAATGATAGATTTGTCTCATCTCTAAAGTGAGGCACATAGGGATGTAGGTCAGTTGGTCGAGTGCTTGCCTGGTATGCATGAAGCCCTGAGTTCAATCCCCAGCACTCTATAAACCAGGCGTGGTGGTTGCAGGCATGTAATGTTAGCACTTGGCAAGTTGAGGCAAAAGGATCAGAACTTCAAAGACATCCTTGATTACCTATCAGGCTTCAGGCCAGCTTGTCTACACAAGACCCTCCCTGACTTAAACAAACAAATAAATAAATAAATAATAAGGCAGCTGGACTTTAACGTCCCTAAGGGCCTTTTCAACAGGATGATTTCAAAAAGCCATCCTCATCCTGACCCAGGGTTAAGTAATTTTCTTCCTAGGAATTTTATCTTCAAGGCAGATAGGGAAACCCCACACATTTGAACATAGCCATTCAATACCTGGCAAGAAATGACACCCCCCACACACAGTTTAATAATTCATATCCCAATCCAGTTACTGCACATTTCATAAGCAAGTGCTTATTAGAATATAGCCATTGCCTCTGAACAAGCAGCATTTTTAAGAGGGGAAATTACAGTGATTATCTTCAAGATAGAAGCGTGAGTAATAGAATCCTTCCCCTCCCTCCTCATTTCTATCACTTTCCTCCCATGTTCTCTCACATGAGAAGCCTCCAGCTACAGCTTGATACAGGCAGATCTATGCTGGGCCCTCCATCCCTTCATACAAGGTCTTCCCTGTCTCCTCAGCAAAATGCATCCATCCTGGATCTCCAGGGGACCCTGGTGTAAAACACTGTTCAGTCCTCCTTATTATTAGTCACCTCTAACTTACTGTATGTGGGGGTAGAAGGAGTGAGAGGTCCAGAAGAACAGCAGGCTGACAGGAGGAGGAAGCCTTGGGCATCTGACCTCTCCTGAGCTTCTGAATCCTCATTACTAAGCAGAGAAGATTGGATCAGGCTTAGTACTCTCACCATGCAGTGCATTGGTGGGCATCAGGGAGTTTAAGAATAAGGCTAAATGAGCTGGCTGTGGTGGCTCAAGCCTGGAAACTCAGCACTAGGGAGTTTTCTAACTGTGCCAGAAAAATCACGAGTTTCAGGCCAGCCTAAGCAACATAGTGAGACACTATCAAACACCCAAAACAGCTAAGTTCTATCCAAAATGCTAAGTGTACTGGAACATTCCTACTATCCTCACTTTCTGTTAAGAAATAATATGGTGAGCTAGTGAGATGGCTCAGCGGGTAAGAGCGCCCGACTGCTCTTCCGAAGGTGATGAGATCAAATCCCAGCAACCACATGGTGGCTTACAACCACCTGTAATGAATCTGAAGTCAGCTACAGCGTACTTATGAAGAAGAATAATAAAACGAATCCTTGGACTGGAGAGACCAACCGGAGCGAGCGGGGCTGTCCGGAGCGAGCAGGGCCGACTGGAGCGAGCGGGGCCGGCTGGAGCGAGGAGGGTTGACCGGAACAAGGGGAAAAAAAAAAGAAAGAAAGAATATGGTTTCAGAGACATGGACTCCATGTTAGTTTTAAGGCAGAGTAAGGGATGTAGCTGAAGTGCTTTTTCCTGGGAAAAGTTGTAGCACAAAGATGACCATATCTCTAAACCTTGTAATCAAACCAAATCTTCTAGGAATGCTGAAGCAGGCAGCCTTTCATGTTGGACTTGGATGTTCAAAGCTTCTACCACTCTTCTTTGAATTCACCAGAGAGCCAAGCTTGGGATGGAGCTAACAATGCAGGAGGCACAAAAGAGAGGCAGAGGAAATAAGAGCATTGTGGAGCTGTTCAAGTGCTGCATCAAGCATTACCTGATAGCCTAGAATCTATGCTCCTGAAGTTTTTCATTCCGTAAATCAACTACACAGTAATGGGACAGAGACTGGAGCAATGGCTTAGCAGTAAGTCTATTACACAGTCATGGGGGAGGGCTGGAGAGAAGGCTCAGCAGTTAAGCATCTACTGCTCTTGAGAACAACCCGAGCTCTGTTACTACCATGTAAATTGGGCAGCTCACGGGTGCCAAGAGCTCTGATTCCAGGTCACTCCAACACCTCTGGCCTTCACAGGCACCTACACTCCCACACTCATACACATTAAAACATAAATCTAAAACAATGATTAAATTCCACTGCTTAACCTCTTTTTGTTTAGGACAGCGTATTGTAACTTAAAAACTAGAAGACACTTCAGTGACCGCATGTTTATATTGATATGTTCTCTCAGAAGTCAGTGTTTCTAGAAGATTTACAAAAGGATATGTGATCTGCTCTCCATCCCCCCCAAAAAATAATATTTAAGATCCCAGAAGCATTAACACTCTGCGGCCTCATGAATTTATGAAACTCAAACATGGTTTAAACTGGTGCATAATGAATAACTCTTACCATTGTAAATGATTTTTGTTTGTTTGTTTTAGTTTGATTTGGGTTTTGGTTTTGGTTTAGTTGGGGTTTTCCTTAGAAAGGAGATACATAAAGGGGACACTGGTAAGCTCTGAAAAATAAAAACTAAAGACAGACACTGTTACTATTTTGCAAATATCCTCCCCCCCCCTTTTTTTTTTTAATTTTTCGGAGTGTAATATTAAGGAAGTTTCAATATGGCTGAGTTCAAGCTATATGTACAAGTTGTGGATACTTCTTTCCCCTTGAGATTGTTTTATAATGACATATAATTCCCACACTATTACAAACTTTTTGTAAACAGTCATTTCAAATGGCTTCCCAAGCCTCCCAACTGAGGGCCATCTCTCACAGTATCCAAAGACACTGTGCAAGCTGCCAAGGGAGAAAAGCAATCAATAGTCCTACCCAGATGTAAGGCCAGTGAAGCACAGCAGTGACTAGCCAAGCAAAAGAGTCCCCAGTAGTGCAGGGGTGCTGCTTTTATCTTGGGAGTAACCAACAGATAACTGATTGGACTTAACGCATACTCAACAGGAGAAAAGCCATGCTTGATACTACAAAACTAACCAATTACTCATGGTTAGAAAGGTCACAGACCCTAGAGGAAAGTGTACTCCTGCCGTTTTTCTAAGCCGTTTGGATTTCTAACTGAATTCTAAAAACTTATCCTTATACCTACAGATAGCTTGCATCAAAGACGAACCTTTTTGCAGCAGATAGATGCTATTACAGAAAGCCACAATTAGTCAAAAGGCAGACTCAGGAAACTGTAGAGAAGCAGATTTTAAGAGCTAGAAGATCAGAGTGCCTATTACTAACTTTTCTAGACATGACAGAGAAACTGTACCATGAATTCTCAAACAATATGGTTGACTAAACAAGATCTGCATAAGGACAACATCAGTTGACATGGCGATATGGATGGGGGCACTTAACAAGGCCCCATACAATATGAAGAGCTACAGGCAATATAATGGCTACTGAGAGTGGGAGAATCCATCTTTCCCATGGTTGAGCCCCATGAAAGGTTATTGAGTCATAAATGCTAGCCATATACACATACACATAGGAGCATCACTAAATGGGCTCAGTAGGTTGTATGTGTTTGTGTGCATGTATCTGTGAATGAATACATGCATGTATGTAGCAGTAAGAAAAAAAAAAGAGTAGGCAATATGAGAGCCTAGGAGGCCAGGAGAAACTCTCAGGACTCTACGGGGGTACCCATATGAGGACTCCTAGTAATGGAGGATACAGATGTCTTGTGTTTGGACAATGGGCACAGCTTGTGATTGTTCTCAATGATTTATATCAATATCTACCAGGAGCATCTACCATCACCCCTAATTTCCTCATTTGCTATCTCTGTAATTGCAGGAATATTAATTTGAGTACTCCATTGTTGTAAAAGATCTCTTTCCCATAAATATATGGGTATGTCAGCCTCATAAGGTCTCAGTTTCCCTGTTTGTCCTTCTGGTACCACACAGTTAATTCATTGAATACTTTGTTTTATTTGTGATAATTCACCAATTCCTATAAACTATGTGTAAACCTTCTGAAGTGGCCAGTCTGGATTCTAAGACTTTTGGGAAAGTATACTAACATCAGTTCCTGTATCCACCAAACCTTCTATCTCAACACCCTTTATTTGTACCATCTGATCATTAACCACTGTTTGCAAAAACACATGTGTTCTAGTATTGCCAAAAATCCCTGTTCTTTCTACTGCAGAGACCTTGCCCTTGATGTAAGGAAACAATAACTGAGCACCTCTATTCCCTGCATTAATTTACATCTCCTTTTTCACATATGCTATGATTTTAATTTCCTCCTTGCGATTCCCATCTACTATAGCTGGATGCACAGTAAATCCTTGAAAAGTTAATCCACTTCTTCCTAAGATTATTTCCACTGTCCCTAGGGGTAAAGGACCAAAATCACCAGCGGTTAACTTATAACATTCAACTTTTGGGGATAGTGTAAGAGGCATATCAATAGCCAGATTCAAAGCTACACTTCCTTTTGTAACATATATAAGATCAGAAATACTTAGTTTTGATTTTCTTGCCTGCCTGGTACCTCCTGGCTGACCAAAGAAAATCAATGAAGACCAGCAAAGTGTTGCAAGGCAAACCAATGCAGGAGCTTCATTCACTGTCTGTGAGGTTATACTTACACTCTTTCCAAGCATTCAGATCCTCTCAAGTGTCTGCTTCAGCAAAACATCACGTGCCCTCTCTCAAGACAGCTTCCAGAAAAAACACCACATGTCTGTTCTCAAGCAAAACATCCTCTCCTAAGACTGTTTCCAGAAAAACATAACATAACACAACTGAGTTTCCAAAGAAACCATGCATTTCCACTCTAATCCTGGGTCTGGGAAGTTAGGACCACAGAGACAACTCCTGGGGGCCCATAACTGGCTGATGTTAAGAGGCACTTACCCCCCCCCATATGTAATGTTCTCCTGTAGCATTCCCAGCATCTACCCTGGAGGTTGAGTGCCCACTCTAGCATGGAGACTTGGGAACCAGCCCTGTGCTGCCGTCCTCGTTTTCATTCTCTGAGGAAGAAGCATTTGGCAGAAACCACCCCTGTTTGAGCAGCTCTGCAGTGATCTGGCTCTCTCTGTACCGGAGAAAGAAGTCTTATTCTGTGTTTGAGCTGTAAGAAATTGCTCTAATTCCCAAATCAATGTGGTCAGTCTAAAGATGACCTTGAGTCTAAAGGTCAGTTGGTAGGCAACCCCTGTGCTAAGGAGTCTCTCTGAGTTTTCAATTGGTTTAGCCACTCTCTTGGGTAAAGAAAAAAATGAAGCTCTTTATGGAACCATTTCAAAAAAGTACTAAGAAAACAAGACACTCAACTGTTGCCTGAAACCATCACCTTCTGTAATAGGCTGTATGAGGCTGGTATTCTGTTTGAATATCTCTTGGTTGAAGGGTCTACTTTTGCTAACTCTGGATTTGGGCCATCCATGCTTAGGCAGATATAAGAGATAACAGGACTGTTACTAATAATAGCCACTTCCATTGGAGAGTCAGACCACGTACCACTCTGAGATACCTATTTTCCATACTTAGTTCCTGCTACAGAAAACACTACCCAGTAGATAGTGCCACTTACTGGCAAGGGAGGAAATAAATAGGTCTGAGTGTTTCTACAACAGCCAGGTTCACAGCATCAATGGTAGTGGGTCAGGATCCACACCCAGGCCAAAGGCCTCAGGAAGCCCATACTCATCCTCAGTCAGAGCTGATGCAGGAAGCTGTGAGTCCTGCCAGCAGTAAGTTCAGGGCAAGTCAGAGAGACCAAGAATTCTGCACCCCACATTACTCAGGCGAGGACTCCACCAACCCCAGACCCCATCCAGAGTCAGCATAGGTCACCTGAGAAGGAGTCTTACATAATTTTGCTTCTGCTTGTTTTAGATAAAATTCATGTCTCAACTTGCCATTTTAAGTTGTATGGTTTAGGAGCATTGCACACATGCATAATGCTGTCCAATAGCCACCACTATTTAGTTCCAAAATATTTGTATCACCCTAAAAGAAAAACCCTATGAAGCCATTTCTCCCCCAGTCATCCTGCTGACCAGCCTCTGGCAGTCAATAGCTCACTTCCTGCTCCTGGGAAATTGCCTCTTCTGGATATTCTATATCTATAGGACACCCTCTGGGAGCAACTGTCCATCCCCAACTTGTTCTGTAGGCAGTGGACCAAGCCTCAAAGCATAAGGTAGTCAGAATTCATCTTTCTATACCTGTCCTGAAATCCCACTCTGCTGACACTTGACTATCCTCTCCCAAACTGGACATCCACATCCACATCCACATCCACATCCACATCCATATCCACATCCACCTTCAATATAACCGTTTCCATCAGTGAGCTTCTCCTAAACAATGACCTGAAAAATCCTAAGGATTCCACCCTTTTTCCTTTGGCTCCTGATGGGCAGGACCAAGATGACACTGATTTTTATTGGGTAGCCAATGGTGTGAACAAAAGCCTTTAGCCCATAGGTGCCCTCACTGGTGGGCACGCATCCTTAAACTTGCACCCTTACCTTGCCCTTACCTGCACCCTCTCTGGCCTTTGCCTTGAGCATTGGAGCTCTGAAAACCACATGCACCCTTGTGGATCTTCTTTTAAAATTAATTCTGTGGTAGTAACTTTGACAGTGAACAGTAAGACTGGTTATCATTGTGTTGATGAATTATTTTCCCTTCTGGTTAGAGAGAAAGCAGGAGAGTACTTTAGAGCTTGTTAAAATGAAAATGAGAAGTTAGCCCAGTGTCATAATATTTCCCAATCTCACACACACACACACACACACACACGAGAAAGAGAGAGAGAGAGAGAAACAGAGAGAGAGAGAAACAGAGAGAGAGAGAGAAAAACAGAGAGAGAGAGAAACAGAGAGAGAGAGAGAAACAGAGAGAGAGAGAGAAACAGAGAGAGGAGGGATAAGGAAGGAAAGAAGCATCTAATGGTCAACAAGGGATGGAGGGTTTTGTCCTTTAAGACAACTTTACATTTCCCAGGACCACCTTGCTGAAACAAATGAACACAGAGAATCTCAGCTCATTTGGTGTGTTCTTCACAGTGTGGGCAGAAGAAAACACTGGATTCTCACTCTACTGCAGGAAAGAAGTATTCTTCAAGACTGCCTAAGTGCTAACAGTTTCCCAAGACTACTTCAGTTTCTCTGACTCTCACCCTAACAGTAGTGAGTTATGATATTTGAGTACTTAGTATATTAGAAAACTTCAGAAAATGTTTGTTTTCTGGGGACCGGAGAGAGGGCTCAGTGGTTAAGAGTGCTTACTGCTCTGTCAAAAGACTAGAGCCCAGATCTCAGAACAACCCATGGTGACTCCAGCTCTAGGGAATGTAATGTCCCTTGTAGCCTCCATGAGCATACACACACACACACACACACACACACACACACACACACACACACACACATACGTAATGCCCAAACATTGAATAAGCAAAGGGAAAACCAAAAATTTTGGCTCACCCAGCATTGATAACCAGACATCCAAATAGTTCAGAATTCCATAAACAGAATTCCTTAAAGCACTCAGATATATTGAGGCTGTGATTGGCTGAGCTGCAACCACAGATGTCCAGGGCAAGAAGACCCTCTCCAGCCTCCATGGGATGTACATTTTCCACATCTTTCTGTGCTGGAGCATGGAGTATTCTTCTTACAATTCTTCTTTGTTAACTGACTAATAAAAATTATGCATATTTAGAGTATCATGTGATGTTTCAATATACATATATATTGAATTGTTCAAATCAGAGTAACATTCAAAATCTTTTCTTGTGTTTTTTAAAATATTTATTGATTGATTTAATATGTGTGTATATCTGTATACCACATCTATACCTGGTGCCCAAGAAGGCCAAAAGGGGGCATCAGATCCCCTGGGACTGGAATTATAAATTACTATGAGCCTTCATGTGGGTTCTGGGGTCAAACCTGGGTCTTCTGGAAGAGCAGCCAGTACTTAACCACTAATCCATCTCTCCAGCCACTCTTATAGCTTTTTAAAATAGATATATACATTAGCATATATGCATGCATTACAGTTCTCTAGAGGAGCAGAACAGAAATCAATACATACTACAAAAGGGATTTGCTTGATTGGTTTACGCTTTTGTTGAAATAGAGTCTTATAACCCACTTCCTGCTCAATCCACCAGACTGGATACCTCAGTGATTCCAAGTTAGCTCTGAAGGCCTGGAGGATTCCTAGAGAGCCTTGAGTCAATCTGGAAAGCCAAAACATCTGGATTCCAAGGTCAGTGAAGGACAATGGTTGGGATGGCAGCAAATGGACTCACCAGCAAAGGCAGGCAGACCTCCTTCTGATTGGGCCGCCACTGGAAGGTGTCACCCTGCCCCCACATCCCTTAATCCTCACGGACCCACCCAGAGGCTTGTCTCTTAATTTATTCCAAATTGTAGCCTACGCTAGAATTACAGAACTTCATGCCTGTCTTTAATTAACAGTTACAAAGTACCCACTAGCCAACCTTTCCCAGCCATTTTTCCCAGCATCCAGTAGCCATCATTCAACTCTCAGCAGCTGTGAGATGGAAGTTTTGACAGTCTTCATGTGAGTGAGTTCAGTGAAGCAGAGTGCGCCTCCTCTGCATAGCTTGTTTCACTGGTCATAGTGATCTTCAGCTCCATCCACTTTGTTACAAATGGCAAGCTCCCATCCGTTCTAAGCTGAGTTGTGTTGCATTATATAAAGGTACCTTTTTTTCTTTGTCTTTCCTTCATTGGCCAGACATGCAAATTGTTTTCATTTTTCAGCCATTGGGAATAACACTGCAATAAATACTTGTCATACACAGCATGTGCCCATGATCCTCATTCTGGGGCAACTAATTTGCTTGGGGGCCAAGTGTGCTCAATGGCTACATTAATATGCACAGACAAATTAAACATTTATGCGACCTCTGTCTCCTCATTTCCAGAGAATAAGTCCTGTCACTGTCTGCAAAAAATATTTTCCTTGACACTGCTTATCTGGTCCCCTTGACTTGAAATTCCACTTGGAAAAAAAAAAAAAAAAAAAAAAAAAAAAAAAAAAAAAAAAAAAAAAAAAAAAAAAAAAAAAAAAAAAAAAAAAAAAAAAAAAAAAAAAAAAAAAAAAAAAAAAAAAAAAACAAACCTCGGCATCATCCAAATTCAATGTAAGAAGGCATGAAGAAATGGGTCTGAACAGACAAATACTCTGTAAAGACTTCTTAGAGCCCAACTAGAGAGCTCACTGCTTAAGAGCACTTGTTCTTCCAGAGGACCCAAGTCAGGGTTCTTCCAGCACCCATGTCAGGAAGTTTACCACCATTTGTAACTCCAGCCTCAGGAGATCAGCTGTCTCTGGCCTCTGTGGACACCTGCACTCATATGTACGCATTCATGCCTATACTTAATTTAAAAATAATAAAAATACATCTTTTAGGAATAACCTGTTACAGGGGCTAAAGATATGAGTAGGCTCAGAACAATCGCTGCTCTTGCAAAGGGCCCTGGTATTCTGAGTCCTTCTTCTGGCCTCCATGGGAGTCAGGCATGCATGTGGTGCACATACACACATAAACACAAAACACTCATACAAATAGATATTCTTTTTTTTCCAATTTTTATTAGATATTTTCTTCATTTACATTTCAAGTGTTATCCAGTAAGTTCCCTAGACCCTCCCCCATCCCTGCCCTGCTCCCCTACCCACCCACTCCCACATCTTGGCCCTGGCATTCCCCTGTACTGGGGCATATAAAGTCTGCATGACCAAGGGGCCTCTCTTCCCAATGATGGCCAACTAGGCCATCTTCTGCTATATATGCAGCTAGAGACACGAGCTCTGGGGGTACTGGTTAGTTCATGTTATTCTCCTCTTATAGGGTTGAAGACCCCTTCAGCTCCTTAAGTACTTTCTCTAGCTCCTTCCTTGGGAGTCCTGTGTTCCATCTAATAGCTGACTGTGAGCATCCACTTCTGTGCTTGCCAGGCACTGGTATAGTCTCCCACGAGACAGCTATATCAAGGCCCTTTCAGCACTATCTTGCTGGTATATGCAATAGTGTCTATGTTTGGTGGCTGATTATGGGATGGATCCCCAGCAGCCGCAGTCACTGGTTGGTCCATCCTTTTGATTCAGCTTCACACATGATCTCTGTAACTCCTTCAATGTGTGCTTTGTTCTTAATTCTAGGAAGGGGCGAAGTGTCCACATTTTGAACTTCATTCTTCTTGAGTTTCATGTGTTTAGTAAATTGTATCTTGAGTAGTCTAGGTTTCTGGGCTAATATCCACATATCAGTGAGTACATGTTATGTGAGTTCTTTTGTGATTGGGTTACCTCACTCAGGATGATGCCCTCCAGATCCATCCATTTGCCTAGGAATTTCATATATTCATTGTTTTTAATAGCTGAGTAGTACTCCATTGTGTAAATATACCAAATTTTTTGTATCCATTCCTCTGTTGAGGGGCATCTGGGTTCTTTCCAGCTTCTGGCTATTATGAATAAGGCTGCTATGAACATAGTGGAACATGTGTCCTTATTACCAGATGGAACATCTTCTGGATATATGCCCAGTAGAGGTATTGCAGGATCTTCCAGTAGTACTATGTCCAATTTTCTGAGGAACCACCAGACTGATTTCCAGAGTGGTTGAACAAGCTTGCATTCCCACCAACAATGGAGGAGTGTTCCCCTTTCTCCACACTTAGCCATTCTTACTGGTGTGAGGTGGAATCTCAGGGTTGTTTTGATTTGCATTTCTCTGATGATTAAGGATGTTGAACATTTTTTCATGTGCTTCTCAGCCATTCGGTATTCCTCGGTTGAGAATTCTTTTTTTTTTTTTTTTTAAAGATTTATTTTATTTATTATATATAAGTACACTGTAGCTGTCTTCAGACCCTCCAGAAGAGGGCGCCAGATCTCGTTACGGATGGTTGTGAGCCACCATGTGGTTGCTGGGATTTGAACTTATCACCTTCGGAAGAGCAGTCGGGTGCTCTTACCCGCTGAGCCATCTCACCAGCCCCGAGAATTCTTTGTTTAACTCTGTGCCCCACTTTTTAATGGGGATATTTGATTTTCTGGTGTCCACTTTCTTGAGTTCTTTATATAACAAATAGATATTCTTAAAATGTAACTATTAGACCTTCTTGAGAGGCTGTTTAGTATCCAGCAGAAACTCTAGCTTTACTTTAACGTCCAAACCACTTGGTTAAGAAGTCTGAGCTCAGAGTATTGGATTTGCCATCTGGGTTAAATCTAGATCAAGCTTCTCTTTTTTGAGTGGGCTGCCTGTTCTTAAATGAGAATCAGGTTCATAAGGTGATACATAATGTCTACTCGGAAGTCAAAGAGACCCAACTGTGCATCTTAGCTACTTCAGTCACTACCTGTGTGACACTGGCAGAGTCACCTAACCTCACTCACTGGTCTTACTCACTTGTCACAAGAGAGAAGAGAGGAAGAGGAGAAGGAGAAAGAGTGAGAACCACTGTGTAAACTACGTAAGATGGCATGTGAGAAGCAGAGCGCAGAACTCGTGACTGTTGATCAAATCAGAACATTCAAAATCTTTTCTTACAGCTTTTAAATATATTAATATCTTTATTGGTATTAGTTGCTGCTCTGTAGAGCAGTTGTTCTCAACCTGCGGGTTGTGACCACTTTGTGGGGGGGTGGGGATCAAATGACCCTTTTCACAGGAGTCACATGCCATCCTACATAGTAGATATTTACATTACAATACATAACAGTAGCAAAGTTACAGGTATGAAGTAGCAACAAAAATAATTTTATGGTTGGGGGTCACCACCACACGAGGAGCCGTATTAAACGGTCACAGCATTGGGAAGGTTGAGAAACACGGCTGTAAAGAAACAGAACTGATAGAATGAATTCATATTAAAAGGGGATCCATCAGGCTGACTTACAAAATATGGCCTGAGTCGTCCATATAAATGTCCTATAATGTAGGCACTGCTGTCATGTAGCATGCACATTCTAAAACACAGGAGTTATGCAAGATCATGAGAATAAGCACTTTTGGGTTTTCTAGGGCTTTTCATTGTTTGGTTTTAGATAAGGGTTGCTTTTTTTTTTTTCAGTACTAGTCAGTACTCCAGGAGCTGAAGGGGTCTGCAACCCTATAGGTGGAAGAACAATATGAACTAACCAGAACCCCCAGAGCTCATGTCTCTAGCTGCATATGCAGCAGAAGATGGCCTAGTTGGCCATCATTGGGAAGAGAGGCCCCTTGGTATTGCAAACTTTATATGCCCCAGTACAGGGGAGCACCAGGGCCAAGAAGTGGGAGTGGGTGGGTAGGAGAGCAGGGCAGGGGGAGGGTAGAGGAAACTTTCGGGATAGCATTTGAAATGTAAATTAAGAAAATATCTAATAATTTAAAAAGAGTACTTGTTGAACATATATTTTGTGCTAGGCCCTGTTCCGGCATTAGCTCGTGTGATTTTCATACATTCCAGTCATTTTCTTAGTGGAAGAGAGAGCGAGCAGGATTAGATACCAGGTTTCGTGGTTCCACACCTGCCTCTAAATCACTGTTCACACCACTGAGCAGCTGTTAGTTTTGTACAATCCAAAAAAAGGAAAAAAAGAGAAAACAATGGTTATTTTAAAAATAATTCAAGATTTTTAAATATATATTTGTGAGATGACTATAAAGCCCTGCTGAATGTCTAAGAACTGGAACAAAGGCAATCCTTTAATGCAAAGGAACTACTTTTTTTGGTTTTTTAATTTATATTTTTTGACAAGAGTCTCACCAAGTAACTCTGGCTGGCCCAGACCTCACTATGCAAGCTAGGCTCAAATCCACAAAGATTTTCCTGCCTCTGCCTCCCAATTGCTGAGATTAAAGGTAGGTCCCACTATGCACACCAGGGGGGTTCTTTTTATTATTTTATTTATGTATTTTTTATGCATATGGGTGGTATTTGCCTGAATGTTTACCTGTGTTCCACATGCTTTCAATGCCAGCAGATGCCATAAGAGGCACCAGATCCCCCTAGAACTAGAGTAGAACAAGTGTGAGCCACCCTATGGGTGCTGGCAATCAAATCCATATCTCCTGGAAGAACAGCCAATTCTCTTAACCACAACACCATCTATCTAGTACCTGAGACCTTCCCTGTTACTCTATAGTATAGACAGTAGTACCCTATAAAGGTGCTTTAAAAATCTAATAATATGATATCTTAAAGCAATCTGCTTAGACCTGACTGCCTCTGCTTCCCAAGTACTGGAATTAAATGCATGCATCACTACCTCAGAGGGACACTTCTAAGGTTTAATTTTCTTGTGTGTGGGTGATGCTGGGATTGAATCCAAGGCTTTGGGCATGATAGGCAAGCACTCTACCATTGAGCTATACCCCCAGTCACAGAGGAACATATGGAGAACAGAGGTTTAAGGTCCTAGCCTACTTGCTATAAATAGAAGAAATGATCTCTCCCCAGGACCTGTAGATATAAATAGTGAACTACTGGGAACTGGAGAGATGGCTCAGCGGTTAAGAGCACTGACTGCTCTTCCAGAGGTCCTGAGTTCAATTCCCAGCAACCACATGGTGGCTCACAACCATCTGTAATGGGATCTGATGCCCTCTTCTAGTGTGTCTAAAAACAGTGACAGTGTATTCGCATATAAATTAAATAAATAAATCTTTAAGAAAAAAATAGGCAAATGGATGGATCTGGAGGATATCATCTTGAGTGAGGTAACCCAATCACAAAAGAACACACATAATATGCACTCACTGATAAGTGGATATTAGCTCAGAAGCTCAGAATACCCAAGATACAATTCGCAAACCACATGAAACTCAAGAAGAAGAAAGACCAAAGTGTAGATACTTTGATCCTTCTTAGAAGGGGGAACAAAATACCCATGGAAGGAGTTACAGAGACAAAGTATGGAGCAGAGACTGAAGGAATGACCATCCAGAGATTGCCCCACCTAGAGATCCATCCCATATATAACCACCAAACCCAGACACTATTGTGGAAACCAACAAGAGCTTACTGACAGGAGCCTGATATAGCTGTCTTCTAAGAGGTTCTGCCAGTGTCTGACAAATACAGAAGTGGATGCTCACAACCATCCATTGGACAGGAGCACAGGGTTCCCAATGAAGGAGCAAGAGAAAGTACCAAGGAGCTGAAGGAGTTTGCAGCCCCATAGGAGGAACAACAATATGAACTAACCAGTACCCCCAGAGCTCCCTGGGACTAAACCACCAACCAAAGAAAACACATGGTAGGACTCATGCCTCTAACTGCATATGTAGCAGAGGATGGCCTAGTCAATCATCAATGGGAGGAGAGGCCCTTGGTATGGGAATGCCAGGGCCAGGAAGCAGGAGTGGGTGAGTTGGTGAGCAGGAGGAGGGGAAAGGGGATAAGGGGTTTTCTGAGGGGAAATCAGGTAGGGGAATAACATTTAAAATGTAAATAAAGAAAATATCTAATAAAAAAGAAAAATTTGCAACAGTTGAGAAATTAAAAAAAAAGAAAAGTGAACTGTTGCTGTAAACACTGACATCCCTCGGTGCTCTGGTGTGCCGCATTACCATAGGAAAGGAATCATTGACATTACCACGTTCCATGTTCATAACAAACCGCAGCCGCGAGGACGTGTGAACGAGAAAACCCACCCTTCAGAGGTTAATCACGTGTTTGGGCTTCCGTGCAGCAAAACCCGCTTGTGGCTGAGAGTTGCACGGCTGCCACATGTAATGTCTCTACTGTTCTTTCCCTGACTGTCTCGAGAAGCTGCACACTGATGGGAGTCTGAAACCCTCACATGCAGTGAATACCAGCTTTTTAATACCCTCTCATCACTAAATATCAGTGCAGCTGCCAGGCTCTGGACTTTCGAGGCAGACACTCACAGAGCCCGCGTTCTAGGAATCGGTGATTCCTCCTCACCTGCTCCACCAACACCTCTTCAAAGCCCGTTCTTCAACATCTGGACACAGGCCTAGGCTGCAGAAGAATCCGTCTCCCTGCTCCTGCTTGTTGCCTCTTAATTCCAAGACGATCCACTACACCTGATTTATACACCTCATTCTAGTCCACAGCCCCGAGCTGGTGAAGTGCTCAGGGGGGATATTTACTAGAGATGCGCTCCTCTGGGTGCCCTGTAGGTAACTCTTTAAGTGGAAAAGGCTCAAGAGGCAGGCATGTCTCAAAGAGCCAATTATGAAATGCAATCGTTTGATGACCACATGCGGTGGATTTTGCCGTTCGTTCTGTTTCATCTAATTAAACCTTTCATTTCCACGGGCAGCTTGCCTTACAAGCTTGTGTTTGCCTTTGTTGGCAGAAGGTAATCAATAGGGGAGATGTGGGTGCGTTTCAGCATTTATTAGCAGCTCAATTGGAAGTTGTTTTATTTTAATAACATCTTGGCCTTCGTTCTGTTCAGGGTAAATCCACAGCTTTGAAGAATAATAGAAGACAAAGGACTGCTTTATGTTAGCTCATTAGGAGTAGAGAAACCAGGGGAGGAAAGGAATCCCATAGAGAAATTGAAAAGTACTTTAAACCCCGCATTTCCTTTGTTAGGGGAAAAAAAAAAGTAAAAGCAAGCAAGATGTCTCCCGTTTGTTCTGAAGGTCATCAAATCCGACTTTCAGAAGACGTACCTTCCAAAACATAACAGTGACATCCTCACTTCTGAGGCTCTCCACGGCTCTAACCTGCAGCTTATACACAGTTGTTGTCCATTAATTTCAATGAGAGCAACAACAGGGATAAGAAAGGGGAACCGGATGTGGTGACACACACCTGTAATAGGCCATCCTCGGCTACATGGCAAGCTTGAACCAGCCTTGGCTACATGAGACCATATCTTACTATATCTTGAATAAATGAATAAATTAATGAATAAATAAATAAATATTTTAAAAGGCTAAACACTGGTGGCACATGCCCTTAATCCCAGCTCTTAGGAAGCAGAAGCAGGTGTATCTCTGTGAGCTAGAGGCCAGCCTAGTCTACAGAATGAGTTCCAGGACACAGAGAAACCCTGTCTCAAAAACCCAGAAAGGGGGGGGGGGGAGAGAGAAAGTGAAAGGGGATAGAGGGAGGGAGGGAGGGAGGGAGGTAGAGAGAGAGGGAGGGAAGGGAAGGGGAGAAGGAGAGGGAGAGAGAGGGAGGAAACAGGTACAAATGGCCATTTGTTAATCAAAAGTGAACCCAATGCCTAAATGTTCATACCCTCAAACACAGAGCATGCTGGTGGAAACCAGAAGCCTTCAGAAGAACACCATGGTGATCATATTTATGAACGCATCACACACCTTGGCCACTAGGATTCAACTGACCAGAAAACCTCTTAATTGATCAGAGCCAGATGACTCGACCTGCAAAGCATTTGTTGCCCAAGCCTGATGACCTGAGTTTGATCCCTGGGACCCAAATAGAGGGGAAGAGAAGAACTGACTTCACAAAATTATCTTCTTCTGACCTTCACAGGCAGGCCATAGTGCAAGCCCATGCACAAGGACACACAACAACAACAACAACAACAACAACAACAACAAATCGTAATTTTCTGAAATCCTAACTGATGTTTCCCACTATGGCCCCCAACCCTTTTATAATGCATCAAAAGCAGACAGACTTGTAGGAACATTCTATAGAATGAGGTGGACAAGGGACTGGGTTAACATTAGTGTTAGAACAAGATGGTTGGAATTTCAGCTGGATCAGATGCTAAAGTTCTGGAGGAAGACAGTGACAACAGCTGAGCAACAGAGGCAGGGGAGTTGCGTGCCTAGAATGAGGTTGGTGCTGTGCATTGTTAGGCACTTCCAGACTCTTTCATCTTCAGACTCCATTGTCTTCTTCTCTCTCCCATGCGGATGTGCTGTACTACTGGCCCTACTTCTCAAACCGGCCCTCAGGAAACTCACCCTACCTCCTCCTTATAGCCTAACCACTCCAGAACCATCCTCCTGCCTAAGTGGGTATCCGTCGGTCAGCTTCCCCTTATCCTCTGCCATCTTCCTGGACCAAGTCATCCTTAAAGGAACTCCTACCTGGTTTTCCAGCACCCACGCACTCCCAGCTCCCACAGGCTGCTCCCCACCAGCAACTAGGCTGAGCCTTTATAGACAGAAATTAGGCAGCAGGGTGTGGTGGCACACGCCTTTAATCCCAGCACTTGGGAGGCAGAGGCAGGCAGATTTCTGAGTTCGAGGCCAGCCTGGTCTACAAAGTGAGTTCCAGGACAGCCAGGGCTATACAGCAGAGAAACCCTGTCTCGAAAAACCAAAAAAAAAAAAGGGGGGGGCTGGTGAGAGCACCCGACTGCTCTTCCGAAGGTGATGAGTTCAAATCCCAGCAACCACATGGTGGCTTACAACCACCCGTAATGAGATCTGATGCCCTCCTCTGGTGCGTCTGAAGTCAGCTACAGCGTACTTATGAAGAATAATAATAAAACGAATCCTTGGACCAGAGAGACCAACCGGAGAGAGAGGAGCCAACCGGAGCGAGCAGGGATGTCCAGAGCGAGCGGGGCCCAAATGGGGACGGCCGGAGCAAGCGGGGACAGCTGGAGCGAGCTGGGCCAGAGCGGGGACAGCTGGAGCGACTGGAGCAAGCGGAGCTGATCAGAGCGAGCAGGCCGACTGGAGCAAGCTGGGCCAGCCTGAGCGAGCGGAGCCAGCCAGAGTGAGCAGGGTCGAGCTGAGTGAGCGAGGTTGACCGGAATAAGGAGAAAGAAAGAAAGAAAGAAAGAAAGAAAGAAAGAAAGAAAGAAAGAAAGAAAGAAAGAAAGAAAGAAATCAGGTGCTGCCTTTTCCTGTGGGGAAGCTTCCGGCCACACTTGGAATAGAATCCTCTCCAAGCCTTCCTTGACCCCATATGAGCCTATTCTTTCCCAAGCTATCAGATTCCTGAGGTAGCAATCAGGGCTGCCTGAACAACCCAGGCACTTAATACAATATATGGTAAACAGTAGGTACTCAATACATGTATATTGGAGAAAGAAAGAAAGAAAGAAAGAAAGAAAGAAAGAAAGAAAGAAAGAAAGAAAGAGAGAGAGAGAAAGAAAAAAAGGATTGATCTTCTAGGGCACCCTAACAGAGAAATGAGAAAAACTAACATTAGCCCAGAGAGCCTGTGCCTTCTGTTTCCCTGGACACTCAGAGAAGTTTCTGCACAGCTATCTGAACCGGCTCCAGACACGCCATTACATGTACCCACTCAAAGCCACTCAACGAGGACACACACACTCAAAGGTCCTCACAAAAGAGCTCCACCTTTTCTGGGAGAGTGTCAGTGTGACCCTCACCAAGGACAAGGAGATTGCTTCAGCCCTTCTCTGGGCTGACATCAAACCACGGACAAGTATCACCCTTCTACTCCCTAGCCTTGATTTTCAGTGTCATCCTGCCTTCTGCATTGGTGAACAAATTCCTTGAAACCACATGAGAACAGTAATAGAGATAGAGCATAAGATGAGGTCCATGGCTGTCAAGTGCCCCGGAGCAGTCCTGATGCCTTATTCAGCATAATGAGGCAGCCACGGCTCCCTGTGCAGACACTCCTCTTGCAGGAGACCTTCTCCTAGGTAATGCTCCAACAAACAGTACTTGAGTAAGAACTGCTGCTACCGTGATTGTTATTGTTATTATGGACTCTATTTTATTTTCATTTAACTGGTAATTATTTTAAATTACATGGCTGAAGGGTTGTTACAATGGATATTTCTTGGCCCTCAGTGGCTCATTCTCTATCAATGAAAAAATATGGGCTGCTGTGAGCTCAGCCATTAGGGGTTGCGGTGATGAGCACCTCTCAGTGCAGTATGGCAAGTCTAAGCCTAATGGCTTTTCACAATAGTCTAACTTCTGTTGCCATTATAGAGAAATACATGAAAACTGCTTTCTCTTTAGACAGAGCTCCCACAATGGCAGGCTCCTGTCAGTGAGGCAGCAGCCTACAAATCTTGCAGTCTATTTGATATTTGATGTGTCTCTCTCCTGAGAGAGAGAGAGAGAGAATTTAAACAGGACATGATGACCTTTAATCTCAGCATTGTAGAGACAGGCTGATCTCTGAGTTCAGGGCCTGCATGATCTACAGAAGGAGTTCCAGGACAGCCAGGGCTACACAGAGAGGCCCCAGCTAAAGGATATTAAAAAAAAAAAAAAAAAAAAAAAAAGAATGCTCAAGTTTACAGATTTACAGCTAACTCTTCATTTTTGTGGCTATGACATACACTTCTTACCTTTCAGAATTAATCTGGTTACAGAGTGACTTCTCAAACCTGCCTGAATCAGATAATAGGGTATACATAGAAAACAAAATGAGAGACTTAATCTCTGTTTGTTTGTTTGTTTGTTTGTTTGTTTGTTTAAGGAGCTCTTGCAAAGTTTTATTAAAAGAGAGCTTTCCTGGTTTGCTTTTACCAGTCTGTTCTGGCATGCTTCTAATAATATCAGAATCACCTGGGTCACTGATAGCCACTGTGCATACTCTAGTTAATTTTCCTCTCGCTGCACCCAATTCAATATTATTGCCACTGTAGTGATGGACCCCAGTTTTAGCCAACATGGCATAGTATTCTATTTCATACTTCCTCAAAGCTGGGCAGCTGTTGGCGAGGATGACCAACTTCACTTTGCCTTGTCTGATCATCTTCAGCATCTGTCTGTACCCCAGCACACACTTTCCACTTCTCACAACAAGCTGGAGCCTGGAGTTGATCAACTCCAGGGACTTTTTTGTCTTCTTTGTGGGACATCATCTTCCTACCCTTAGGTGTGGGACAACCCCCAACCAAGATAACTGGGGAATGAGAAAAGCTCTTTTTGCATTTTAGCCATACTATCTTTAAATCATTGAATCCAGGGAATGAGTGGGATGCGCTTGGAATATCTTTTATATCGTAAAGTAGGGAGATGTTCAAACAATGATAAAGAGGTATCAAAAATCAACAACAACAACAAGAAGAAAAAAAACAGAAATGAACTTAAAGAAACTTCCAAATAATTGGAAAATTCTGAGCATTAAAATAAATACAAATGGGGGTTCAGGGTCAGGTATGAGAGAGATGACCAGATGGCCATGAGAATGAATAGAAATCTTCAACTGATGGGGGTGGGGAGGTGGAGGGACATCTCCAGGACAAGTCAGAAACCTGGGATAAGGGCGGCACCCAAGAATTAATGGGGGTGACCTTAGCTGTGACTCACAGCATTGGGGATATGGAACCTGAAGAGGCCACCTCCTGTGGCCAGGCAAGAACCCCAGTGGAGTGATAAGACACCACCTGCAGAACTTTCCACCCAAAATTTATCCTGTCTACAGGAAATACAGGGACAGGGGATGAGGCAGACACTGAGGGGATGACCAACCAATAACCAGCCCAACTTGAGACCCATTCCACGGGCAAGCACCAATCCTTGACACTACTAATGTGTTTGCAGACCAAAGTCTAGCATAGCTGTCCTCTAGGAGACTCCACCCAGCAGCAGACACCCACAGGCAAACAGTGGGTGGAGCCTGGGGACTCTTATGGAAGAATAAGAGGAAGGATTGCGGACCTGGAAGGGAATAGGAACTCCACAGGAAGACCAACAGTCAACTAACCTCGACCCTTGGGGCTGAACCACAAACCAAAGAATATGCATGTGCTGTACCTAGGCCCTTCCCGCACATACGTAGCAGATGTGCAGCTTGGTCTTCAAGTAGGTCCCAAACAACTGGAGCAGGGTCTAGTCTATCTCAAAAGCTGTTGCCCGTATGTGGGATATATTCTTCTGACTGGGCCGTCTTATCTGGCCTCAGTAGGAGAGGGTGCACCTAGCCTCGGAGAGACTTGATGTACTAGGGTAGGGGGATACCCAGCTGGCCCCTACCTACTCAGAGGAGAAGAAGAAGGGGGTATGGGGGAAAGGATTATGAGAGAGGGGGACCAGGAGGAGGGCAATGAGAGAGATGCGAAGTGAATAAATTAAAGAATAAAATAAAATTAGTTAATTGATTGATTAGTTGGTTGATTGGTTAAATACAAATAGAAAGGCTGGAGAACTGGCTCAGGAATGAAAAGCAGTCGATGCTCTCTGGATTCAATTCCCATAATTAACATGGAGGTAGACCTGGATTCAATTCCCATAATCAACATGGCAGCTCACAACAGTCTGAAATTCCAGTTCCAAAGGCTATAATGCCTTTTTGTGGCTTCTACATGTGGTACACAGGCATACATGCAGGCAAAATACTTCATACACTTAAGATAATTTTTTAGTTTATATATAAATACCAGCAGATCTGAAAAGACGACTCAGTGGTGAAGATGATTATTGTTCTTGCAGGGGACCCAGGTTGGGGTTTCAGCATCCACACAACAGGTTACAGCCACCTGTTAATTCTAGTTATGGGGGATCTGACACTTCTTCTGACCCCTGCCCACTCCTGTATGCACAGTGTATGCATACATACATTTAAGTACACACACACACATACTCATATAAAGAACAAACAAAGGTAAAGGCTAGGAAGGTGGCTAAGTGGATAAAAGTGACTGTCTCTGCATAAACATGAGGGCCTGGGTTTTAATTTCCAACTCCTATATAAAAAGCTGGGTGTGGCCTCACCCAGACTCATAGCCCTAGTGCTGTGGTTGACAGAGACAAGGATGTTGCTAGAGCCTGGTGCCCACCAATCTAGCTCTAGGTTCAGTGAGAGACCCTGCCTACAAAAAATAAAGTGGAAACAGTGGAGCAGGATACCTATGTTCTCCTCTGACCTCCACATGTGCACAGGTGTGTGTGTGTGTGTGTGTGTGTGTGTTTGTGTGATGCATACAAACAGAAAAATAAGCAGTAGTGTTTTATAATCTATGGAATAAGTTGGACACCATGGCAACCATAATAGTGGTGGCTAATTTAGGCAAGAAACATCCTTGGATGCTGAAACTCTAACATGTGACAGATTGATAAGGAAAAAAGACACTCACAGGGTCTCAAAGTATCTCCTCACAGGATATTTATTAACTACAATGAGAATAAAGAGTGGCTTTGCAGCAGAGAGAGAGGCCAGCCTAAAGCTCAAAGTACAGCAACTAAATAGCCACACTATGTATGCCACTCCAGCCAAAATGCATGTTCGAGCTCACCATAAAGAAGCAGGGCAAGAACAGAGAGGGAGTCCGAGAAATGCATGCCTTGCGATCTTCATTCAGGTCTAGCTCATGGAAGTACAGGGAAGGCTGAGGATGTGTTCCAAGGTGAAGGAGACTAGAGAGGCATGGAATCTGGTTGCTACACATGAACTTGAACTGGACCCTCAGCAATCAAGAGCATCACCAAACCATTAACTTTAGTGGGAGCTGTCTACGAAGGCTGCACCAGGGTTCTGCAGAGCTGCCGCACTCTGTATTTCCAAGGCCCCTCATAGGCTCACACGTATGGATACTTAGTTTCCAGAAGATGGATTTGTTTAGGAGGTCGTGGAGTCTTTGAGAGGTGGAGCCTCGCTAAAGGAGGTGGGTCTCTGAAGAGGGACCACAAGATCTTAAAGCCCAGTTCCGAATACCCTGTTCATTTTCCACAGACATGTGAGGAGGGGAAGAGTCCGGGTAGTCCACCCCACCCCCATCTCCGTGACTTCCCCACCATGCTCAAGCTTATCGTAAACCGTGAGCCAGAATAAGCCCCCCCTCCCTTAAGCTGTATTCATGTTAGGGTTTGATCAAAGCAACAAGAGAAACAATGTCATATTATCCCTAAACCTTGGGAGTGTGGAGCTATCTCCAAGAACTAGGGGTACAGCTCTGTGTGATGCAGTGATTAACATAGAGGAGACCTGGCTTCGGTCCCCAGCGCTGTTGTTTTTGAAAGCCTCTTTTCCTTAGGTGCCATGTTTGCTATTCTTGAAGCAGGCAACCTCCTTTTATATGCCATTTTTCAATACAGGTGTACATGATACATGCTTCAATTTTCCCATTCTATAGACAAGCCTCACTGTAAGGGAGAATGGCACCTGACATTAGAAATATTTACTTCTTTGGTAAAAATAAATAAATAAATAAATGTTTAAATAAGCCAAGGTTGGGAATTTAGGCTTTTGCATGCAAAGATGTACAAGTTTGCTTATTGTTCAGAAAATACAAATCAAAGCCAGAATGAGGTATTTGCTCTGCCCCCTCATGATGGTTAGAATAGAGAAACACACCAGCAGAAAATGCTGCCAGGCGTGTGGAGGAGGTGGGTTCTCTGTGCACTGCTGATAGAAATGCACATAGAACAGCTATCAAAAAAAAAAAAAACAAAAACATATGGAGGTCCTAATTAGGAAGACAGGAAGGAAGGAAGGAAGGAAGGAAGGAAGGAAGGAAGGAAGGAAGGAAGGAAGGAAGGAAGGAAGGAAGGGAGGGACGGAGGGAGGGAGGGAGAAGGGAAATTGATAAATTACCATATGACTTAAAAATGCCCATTTGCAAGCAAATATTTCAAAAGTCAAGACAGCTGTTCAGAGATTTGCAAACCAGGATTCGTAGCATCACAACTAAAGGATGCACAGCCCGCAAGCATCCATCAGTGATGAGCAGGCAAAACAAACAAACAAACAAACAGCATCTAGTGGGAACAAACAAGAGAATGCAACGTAGCCTTTGAAGAGAAATCCCGGCAGGTCAAACAACATGGACGAACCTTCAAGACGTTACCTTAAATGAAATAAGCCAGTCACAAAAGAAAAAGTCGGCCATGGTGTCATGTTATTGCAATACCAACACGAAGGAGGCAGAGGCAGGCAGATCTCTGTGAGTTCAAGGCCAGCCTTGATCACATAGTGAAATCCTGGACTACCAGGAATATACAGTGAGATTCTGTCATTAAATAAATAAATACACTTTGGTCTCATTCGATTAACATGAGACATCTGGCATAGCCAAGTTCACAGAGGCAGAAGGCCAGAGACTCCTGGGAGGGGAAGTGGGGAGGTATCATTTAATGGGTAAATGATTCTAAAAATGATTAGTGTAGGTACTTGGCAGGCATTACAGCTGTACTTAATTCCACAGAATTACCCACTTTTAAGGTCTAGAATGGTAAATTTTATATTATCTGCATTTTACCACAATTTTCTTTAAAATTTCACTTTAACTGTGGGATCAAACCTGAATTCAATTTCTAACTCTGCCACTGTTGAGCTGTTGTGATCCTAGACAATTATTTCATTTTTCTAACCCTCAGATTTATCCTTTTATTAGATTCTGTGTATTCATGGTTTTGCTCTCATGCATGTTTGTGCAACACTGCATGCCTGGTACCAAATGAAGACAGATTGGATGCCCTGTTACTGGATTCACAGACGGTTGTGAGCTGCCCTGTGGATGCTGGGAGTCAAACCCGGACCCTCTGGAAAAGCAGCCAGTGTTCTCAACCACTGAGTCATGTCTCCTGCCCCAGATTACTGAGTAAGAAAGCAGAGACCTGATTCAAGTCTCTGAAACACAATGATTAGGAAGAGCGAAATGGGTATAAAGCACAATGCCTAGTACATACTAGGTGTACTAGTGACCACACCGTAACAATGTAACAGTTGTAACAGTGTAACACCGACCACACTGGCAAGATTATAAGAGCCCAAAGCATAAAACAGTTCAGGCGTGAAATAAGTCAGGTGATCTGGCATGGTTTTATAAGCCAAGAAGAGGTGTACAGACTTTATCCCAAAGCCTATAGAAGTCACTGGAGTCATTTGAGTATGCACAGAGAAAGGCACAAAAACTAAGTTTAGGATTCAGGGGCATAGATGACTTCACATTTCACTCAGCCATGGCCTTTTTGTTCACTAACAGACAATTAGGATATTGGCACAAGGGCAGACAAATTACGAAGGGAGACTACGTGTACAACAGAAAAGGGGGCTCCCTACAGAGAAGTGCCTGGCCAAGCAAGCCTAAAGCATGAACTCCCAAAAGACAATGTTCTCTCTTCCCCTTCCACTTTAGACACAGCATGGGGTGTCCAGGGGCTTTCTTTGCTTCTGTGACTTACCTAAGGCATCCCACTGGGTTCTCCATCTATCCCCTGTCCCGTGCCAGACCTTCTTGGGACCTTAACATCTGTAACAAGCAGGGCTGGGTCACAGAACAGTTCGGCTCAGGTTCCAAGCTGCACATGCACCTACACCACAGCCTGATCTCATTTCAACCTGACCACGTGGTCGCGTCTTACCCACCATCCACTTAATGACGTGGGATCAGAAAGACAACCTCAAACAACTAAAAGAGATGAAGCACAGCAGTTATGGTGGTGGCAGCCTGTAATCCCGGCACTTGGGAAGTGAAAACAGGAAGATCAGGAGTTCAAAATCCTCCACAACCACATGGAAAGTTTGAGGCCATTCTGAGCTTCAAGAGACCTCATCTAAGAGAAAGAGAGGACAGATGATTGATAGATAGATAGATAGATAGATAGATAGATAGATAGATAGATAGATAGATGATAGATAGATAGATAGATAGATAGATAGATAGATAGATAGATAACAAATAAGATGAAGTTAGTCACATTATAATTTTGTCTAAGCAGACAACTGTAAGGTTATTGTGCTACCCATAAAATGCCAAACATCTCTTTATTTTGACCAAAAGAGTGACTGTTGGGCTAGCAAGATGGGCTCAGTGGGTTAAGGCACTTGCTGCCAAACCTGATGACCTGAGTTTAATCCTTCGAACTCATGTGGGGGAAGGAAAGCACCAACTCCAGACAGTTGTCCTCTGTCTCTCTGTCTCTGCCTGTGTCTCTGTCTCTCTCCATCTCTGTCTCTCTCCATCTCTGTCTCTCTGTCTCTGTCTTTGTCTCTATGTCTGTGTCTGTCTCAGTCTCTCTCTCTCTCTCTCTCTCTCTCTCTCTCTCTCTCACACACACACACACACACACACACACACACACACACGCCCACATACTTATACACAAAATAAGGAAGTAAACATAATAAAAGTGACTGTTCATTTTTAGCCAATGATGCCTATTTTCTCAGTCTTGCCTCGGCTGGGAACTAGCAGTAATCATCTGTAATACATTTTGTTTGCTAAAGACGCCACAAAAATCAATGTAGGTTCAGAGCCCCACCCTGCAGAGTCATCCTGCAGAGAGCGTGGGTTTGGGAGAGAGGTGAGGCAGGCAAGCCTTACATGGTCCACATCAGCAGTCCCTACCCTTGAGCCCACCTTGGACTCTCTGGATTTATGAAGCTGATCTTCGAGGGGTTTAGACATTTTCTCAAATTAGCTCCAGAATCTGTTCTTTCTCTTGTACATTAAAGAACACTTTTGGATTCATGTGACTCTATTTCCTTCAATTCTACTTTCTTTGACAGTAATATTGTCATCCCCCCTGCTTTCCAAAGTGAAATTTTTATGAGTCTTCTTAGGCCATAAGTGAAAGATGATCATTCATTCAAGTTTCTAATGGAAAAAATATTTAAAGTGCTTTATTTTAGTGCACAAGTATAGTTCACCCACCAATATTTCCTCTTTTGTTCAATGAACCGACATATTCTAAATTATGCATTTAAGGAATTCATAGTAGGCTGGTGTAAGAACACTGCCTGGGGCTGGGGTGAAGTTTAATTGATAGAGTTTGCCTGGCAAGCACAGAGCCCTGGGCGCAATCCTAGCACCACACAAACCAAGTGCAATAGCACGCGCCTAGAATCCTAGCACAGTAGGAAGAAGCAGGAGGACCAGAAGTTCAAGGTCATCCTTGGCTAAATAATGAGTTCAAAGCCAGCCTGGATTCCATGAGACCCTGTCTTGGAAAAAAAAAAAGTGTAGATGTTCATAAAAGTATAAATGACCAAGTTTAGAGGCTCACCCCCAAAACTGTTAATGCTGGACTGGAGAGGTGGCTCAGTGGTTAAGAGCACTCGCTGACTGCTCTTCCAGAGGTCATGAGTTCAAATCCCACCAACCACATGGTGGCTCCCAACCATCTTTTGTGTGTGTGTGTCTGTGTGTGTGTGGTTTTTCAAGACAGGGTTTCTCTGTGTAGCCCTGGCTGTCCTGGAACTCACTTTGTAGACCAGGCTGGCCTCGAACTCAGAAATCCGCCTGCCTCTGCCTCCCGAGTGCTGGGATTAAAGGCGTATGCCACCACGCCCAGCTACAACCATCTTTAATGAGATCTGATGCCCTCTTCTGGAGTGTCTGAAGACAACTACAGTGTCCTTATATATAATAAATAAACAAATCTTTTTAAAAAAAATGTTAATGTCACCTAGTGTCACCTTCTCCCGCTTTGGAATCTGTCTGGATACTCACCAAATTCCAAAAACATTTCCTGTTTTAAAACCGAATGTGTAAATAAAACCCCTTTTAATAAGCTAAAGTTGTTGTCGCAACCTCTCTGCTAATTAAGACAAATTACATGGAAAATATATAATTCTCCTTCATCATTTAGAGATAAACAGATTCACCTTATTTTATAATGTCTGCAGGACATGTCACGTGTCTTTCCACTTGGACTTAACCAGACGGCTATATGGACTGTTTAAGCCCAGTCCTCTCCAAAGGTCATGTGTACACCATACTACATTCATAGAGGAATAACATGGTCCTGTTGTTCATATTATAAAAACAAATCCCTTTGAGTGGATATAGCTCTTTATTGGGTCATATATTCGTCTTTACTCTTTTACTCTCATTGTGTCTGTTATTTTAAAGATGTGTTTTGTTCTGTTTTTTTAAATTATGGGGCAGTGCCCACGGAGGCCAGCAGAGGGCACTGGATCCTCTTGGAACTAGAGTTGCAAGTGGTTGGAAGCCGCCAGATGTGGGATTTAGGAACTAAATACTGGTCCTTTGCAAGACAGTGTGTGCTCTTAACTACTGAGCCATCTCTCAAGCCTTCTTTGTACCTCTTTAAGGAAACAACTGCGCCCAGTCTCCTGTCCTTTCAAGTTTGTAGCACACAGCACAATCACCACTTTTTATGACTGATTTTCAGTCTTGCCTTTCCTGTCGATAATGGACTCCACTGGGCAGAGAGTTTTCACTCTATATCCCCGGCAGCAAGCATATAATGGGTGCCCAAGGAATTATGTGAAGTTGAACAAAACAAAAGCTGCCTATCTTTTTTAAAAATCACCTTCTGTTAGAGATTAAGGTAAGAGGTACAGCCAGGCACGTTGTACATTTATAATGAATCCCAACAAGCTGGAGGCAGAGACAGAAAATTCTCAATGAGTTCCAGGCAGACCTTGTCTACATAGCAAGAAGCAGAATAACTAGAGTTACAGTGAGATCCTGTCTCAATAAAATAATAATAATAACAACAACAACAACAACAACAACAACAGTTACATTTGAGGAGTGGAAAAGAGTCGTAACTGAGTGAGGTCAGGAAGGGGACTTTGCTGTGAATATTCTTTTTATCTGGAAGGACTTTTTGGGGCATGTTCACCAATCATTACTGAGCTTTCTAACGTGATTCCTGATGTATATTATAAACCAGCAGCGTGAGGGGTCAGGGAGGGAGGTCCTTGCTGGGCCCTACCAAGATGTCGCCCTGAACAATCATATGTCAAGCCTAATATAAAAGGGAGTTTTGGGGGGTTTTTTTGGGGGGGGAAATCCTGGGAAGGGGGTAGAGGGAGAGGAGGTAGGAGGGCAGAGAAGGACAGAAAGAGAGAGGAGAAAGAAAGAGGGGAAGAGACTAGCCAGGGACACAGGGAGAGGGAGGAGAGGGAAAGGGAGAGGGAAAGGGGGAGGGAGGAGAGGGAAAGGGGGAGGGAAAGGGGGAGGGAGGAGAGAAAAGTCCTTTTTATAAGCTCGCTGGCTGGCTTGTACCTGGCTGTTTCTAACAGTTAACTGCAGATAACTGTTGGTCGGAGCCTAGAGGAAACGCTAACACTTCCTCAATGTGGTCCACTTAGCAACAAGTCTAAGTCTATCATCACTCTGAAAATGAGAGAAGTATTTGAAGGTTGTATTAAGGAATAACAGATTTTAGTTTCTGAGTATGTAAAGTTAAACTGACAGTCTCTTACATTAAAAAGTGCTCAAGCCAGGTACATTGGTGCGCATCTGTAACCCTGCCCTCAAGAGATAAAGGCAGGAAGATGACAATGAAAGCCAAACCAGGTCATATAGCAAGTCTGAAGCCATCCTGGGCTACATGCTTAACAGGTATCAGGTCTTCAGCAAGGGAGAGTCTCACACACACACACACACACACACACACACATACATGCACACACACACACACACACAGGAGCTTTTTCCTGTTCCTTGTCTGTTTACAGTAGCTCCTGCTTAAAGCTGTGCTTTCATCACATAACTCCGAGTTGAGGCATTCACCAGGGGGAGACAGACCTCCAAAGCTCAAACCCATGGTACATCTGTGTCTGTGCTGACAGCACAGAGTGCCTCTGGTCCACCGCTTATCCAACATGGAGAAGGATCATTGGGGCATTTGTTAAAGTGGAAGTCTCCTGATCCCCAGTACTGGACGGCCTGACTCAGTCTGGGAATAGGGTGAAGAATTTTCATTTAGAAACAAATTTTTCCCTCCCCTCCCCTTCTTTTTGAGTGAGAGTCTCCCTGTCCAATCCAAGCTGACCTCAGACTCTCCTGAGCTGGCGTCACAGGCAGGCATGCAGCTCCAAGCCTAACTCTCCAAGTCACTCAGAAGACTGTATTCAGAGAACACTCTAGGCTCCGAACCTTGCTTTCTATAATAAAATTGGTAGGGAGAGAGGAGCTGTCTCATCCTTCTGGTAAAGAATATACAAGGGCTGGAATAAAGGCTGCCTTCCCCTTCTCCAGTGTTATTTCTGTGACTCTGTGCTGTGCAGCTCAGGCCCCTAAAGAAACCTGGCCTGAAGCTTGGCTCATTCCACAAAGCCTTAAGGCCTTTTCACACATGAAATGGATTAGCTGTAGAGACCCCAAAGCCCATCTGTGCATTTGTTAAGAATGCAGACCCAGTCACTGTGGAAACCTAATTTAAGTCGCAGTGGTAATATTTACATGCTGCGTGACTCCGTGGCAATTACTTGAAGCCTGCCTGCTTTACTTTCTCCTCATGTAAAGAGGTAAAACAACACATTTGCCTCATGGTGTGAAGAATTGCGTATTAATAAAACACTAGCACTGAGCTCAGTAAATAATGAGGTCCCAGTAAGCAGTAGCTATTAATCCATCTTAAAACATGGCACCACAACCGCATTCCTCACTCAGAAAGTTCTGGGCTGTGCTGTGCTGTTCCACGTGATCACCTGGAAGAGCTTGCTTGAGCAGCACATTTCCGGAACTAGCAAGACCTAGTGGATCTCAACAGCCGTGGGACCCAGAAATTTACATTCACAAGCAAGGAACCCAGATCCTTCCTGTGTATACAAAAGCGTGAGGTACGTTTGACTAGGGCCGTAGAGAGAGTGTTTTTATCAATGAAAACTCGGTATCACAGAAGGCCAGGCACAGTTGAATGCTAATTTAATATAAATAAGAAATAAGTGAGCGCCACCTACTGGTTCGTTTTAGAATGCTCAGCTGGCGTTGGGAAGATTCTCAGTGGTTCACAGCTCTTCCAGAGGACCTGAGTTTGTTAACTCCAGCTCCAGGGATCCAACACCTCTGATCTCTGAAGGTATCAGCACTCATAAGCACATACACAAACCCCAACACATACACACATACATAATCAGAATGCAAGGCTGGACCTGTGAGATAGCTCTGTGGATCCCTGAGAAACCATGTCGGTAAGAACTAACTACTGAAGGTTTTCCGTGACCTCCATATGTGTACCATTACTCTCTCTTTCTCTCTCTCTCTCTCTCTCTCTCTCTCTCTCTCTCTCTCTCTCTCACATACACACACACACACACACACACACACACACCAGTCAATCAGTAGGACACAAGCATAAGATTGATTCAAATTCTTTCTCCATAACTGATTTTGCCTTGAAAAGATAGATTGATCCTAAAGGTATCCAAATTGCAGAAAAAGCACTCTCCTCTTGAGAGGAAATGCGAGCATGCAATTTCTTTAACTAGAAGAGAACTTTGAAAATTAAAGCATTTCTGCAGTCTGAAGTTAATGTATCTAGTAACTCCTGTCATTTCAAGTCACTGCTGAAACAGTAAAGGAAGACATAATCTCTCACCCAGTCGCCCATGGCGATACTAAAAGGAAAAACAGAACCGCTAAATATCTTAAAACCTTGCAGTGAAACACCACAGAGCGCCCTCCCTTCCGATACCAATACCGCTTCCCCTGGTCCCAGGGGAAAGGAAATTGGGACAGGTTTTCTTGTCCTGGTGTTCTATTTGATTCTCGTCCCAACACTGCCACCTGCAGGACAAGACTTGGAAAGCTGACTCCAAAAGTTACTCAAGACCCTGAACCCAACCAGCTGTTGCTATGTCGTTGTGGGTTTGTTTGTTTGTTTGTTTGTTTGTTTGTTTGTTTGGGGGGGTTTGTTTGGTTTGGTTTGGTTTGGTTTGGTTTGGTTTGGTTTGGTTCGGTTCGGTTTTTTAACTTTTTTTATTGAGTCTTTGTGAATTTCACACCGTGCACCTCCACCACCCTTGAAACCTCCCTAACAGAAGGAAATAATTTAGATAGATAGATAGATAGATAGATAGATAGATAGATAGATAGATAGATAATAAGCAAGGCAAAGCATGGAAAACAGCTTATTGTGGAAGCTGTAGTGTGTCACACTGTGTCCCACAGTCTATCCCTCTGTCCACACATCTTCACTTGCAAATGTTCATCGAGGTCTCTGGCTTCTGTGACATCATCAATCCGTTATCCTGTTGTTGCCCTGAGTCACGGAGATCCTGCACCTTTGGACCAGCAAGACTTTCACTCATACCAACTTTTCACAGATGATTTCGATTTTGCAGTGGGCCAACTTGGAGCCCTGGATCTGGGCCTGGGTGGCAGCTGAGCTGGCAGGCACGCCCCTCTCCCTTATCCATATGACCAGGACAAGTTCTCCAGCACAGCTCTGGCTAGGCCACCCAGTGCCACCATCAGCCCGAGGCAGGGTCAGCTTTCATGCCCTCCAGGCCGACTCATCCACGTCTGCACCACCAGGGTTGGCTCCACTGTGTTACATGAACTAAGGGCCGGCTCTCCAAAGAGCCAAAGCCAGCGAGCGGCAGAGCCAGTTCTGCACAGCCCTTGTGGTTCCTGGCAGCTGCCCCATGTTCTCTAGTGATAATAGAAGCCAGGGACATCAACACTGACCAGTGCTGCTACTGAATAGTCATGGCCCCAAACACGGCCCTAAGTTGCGGCTAGGGCTGAGACTTCACCATGGCCCCACGTGGCAGGGCTGGCCACTCCTCTCCGCCCTTGAGTCTCCAGTTCCATCTCTCTACATAATGCTCAAGCTGCTCCGCTTCTCTTTCTCTCTCATCTAACCACCTCATGCTCACACATTGTGGTGTTTCTCACTGCAGGCTGGCCTTTGGACAAGGCTTGCGAGGGCCCTCGTTGACATCCTCAGTAGGCACTGCGTGTTCTGGCCCCAAGAGGGGCGCTGTGCACTCGGGGGCAGGTCTGTGGGTATATTTCCCCAGCCCTCACCACGTGGCATGGCAGATCTCAGGTCTCTGGCTTCCTCCTCCTTCGCTGCACTGCTTGGATTTGGTGTGATTTTGTGTGTGTGTGTGTGTCCTGGCATAAAACAGTTTGGAGCACCAAGCCTGGCATCAGGCTACAATGAACAAAGGACTGCCAACTGCTCAGCCCCTGACTGATACAAGAACAACACCAGCAGGCTGGAGAGATGGCTCAGTGGTTAAGAGCACCGACTGCTCTTCCGAAGGTCCTGAGTTCAAAGCCCAGCAACCACATGGTGGCTCACAACCATCCGTAATGAGATCTGACGCCCTCTTCTGGTGCATCTGAAGACAGCTACAGTATAGTTAGATATAATAAATAAATAAATAAATCTTTAAGAGAACAACAACACCACCAACAAAGTAACTCTTTGCCTGCCCCCAGGGGGTTGGGAGTGGAGGTGGGGCTGTTGCGATGTTTAAGGCTCACTTCTGGTTCTAGTAGCACATGGCCATCAAAGAAGTCTACACATGGCCATCAAAGAAGATGAATGAACAAAGCTTTCCAAATAATCATGTAAGATGCACTAGGGACTTACAAGAAGACTCGCCCAGTAAAAGTTTTGCAACCAGCCTGACCAGCAGTTTCAGCCTAGGACTCAGATAGTGAAAACAGAGAAATGACTGTTCTCCACCCTGCACCCCAACGCTATGCTATTATATGCATGCACAATAATGAAATCACTAAAATTAGAGGCTAGAGCAATAGCTCAGCAATTAAGAGCACCATTTGCTCTTTCAGAGGACCTGGGTTCAATTCCCAGCACGCACAGGGATGGCTCATGACCATGCCCAATTCTAGTTGCATGGAATCCAACTTTTTAAAAAATTAAAGTTCAAGGGCTGGAGAGATGGCTCAGGGGCTAAGACAAGACTGCTCTTCCAGAGATCCTGAGTTCAATTCTCAGCAACCACATGGTGGCTCACAACCATCTGTAATGGGTTCTGATGCTCTCTTCTGATGCGTCTGAAGACAGCTACAGTGTACTTATGTATAATAAATAAATCTTTGGGCTGGAGCAAGCAGCACTGGGTGAGCAGAGTGAGCAGGGCTGACTGGAGCAAGCAGAGGTCCTAAATTCAATTCCCAACAACCACATAAAGTCTCACAACCATCTGTACAGCTACAGTGTACTCATATACATAAAATAAATAAATAAATATTTTTTAATTAAAGTGCAGCCGGGTGTGGTGGCGCACGCCTTTAATCCCAGCACTCGGGAGGCAGAGGCAGGTGGATTTCTGAGTTCGAGGCCAGCCTGGTCTACAAAGTGAGTTCCAGGACAACCAGGGCTATACAGAGAAACCCTGTCTCGAAAAACCAAAAAAGAAAAAAAAGATTAAAGTGCAAGTTATACGCCCTTTCAGCAAGTTTATTCAAAAATAAGCAGCGTGGGGCTGGCGAGATGGCTCAGTGGTTAAGAGTGCCAACTGCTCTTCCGAAGGTCCAGAGTTCAAATCCCAGCAACCACATGGTGGCTTACAACCATCCGTAATGAAATCTGATGCCCTCTTCTGAAGTGTCTGAAGACAGCTACAGTGTACTTACATATAATAAATAAATAAATCTTTAAAAAAAAAAGCAGTGTAACACAGACATTGTGGAGTCGGAATCCCTGTCATGGAGTATGAACGATGGTATGGCTGCAACACATTTCTTCACTTAGGCAGGCGTCCTTCTGAGTGCCTGTGCTGAATACTCTTCCGTCACCTTGACACAAGCCAGAGTCATCTGAGAACAGGGAAACATTCTTGAGAAAAGGCCTCCAGAAGATTGCAGACAAGCCTGTGGGGCATTTTCCTAATCACAGATTGTAATTAAGGAGGGCCCAGCCCATTGTGAATGATGCCACTCCCGGCAAGGTCCTGGAATTTATAAAAATCAGACTGAGCCAGGGTGCTGGTGGCTTTAATCCCAGCACTTGGGAGGCCCAGGGAAGTGGATCTCTAAGTTCAAGACCAGCCCAGTCTACAGAGTGAGTTATAGGAAGCCAAGGCTACACAGAGAAACCCTGTCTCAAAACCCACCCACCCCACCTCACCCCCCCTCCAAAAAAGAAGAGAGTAAACAGCTTTCAGCAGAGTCCTCTGCTTCAGTTCCTGCCTTGAGTTCCAGCCCTGATTTCCTTCAGGGACAGAGTGTGACCTGAGAGTTGTAAGCTAAAATACTCTGTTCTCTCTGCTTTCCTTTCACTCATGCGTGACAGGACCTCAGGCAGAAGTGAGGGTTTATCCTCCAGCTTCATAAGGTAGCAGCCATGAGCCTCTCCAATGCCAATGGCAACTCTCTGCCATGGTAGCCAAGGTCTTCCAGACACTAGCCTCACCCAAAGGCGGACTCAGCTACGTAAGGGAGGGGGGAAAAAGAGAATTACAAGAAAGATTGCTTTCCATAGGTTCAGAGCTTGGCCAGCTGAGCAATCTTCTCCTGACTGGATCCTTGTGTTATAGGGCACTCGCTGGTTGACTAGAGACCATCAACTCCCTGGCCCTGAAAACTCCCAGGCAGTGTTCTTGGTGTTAGAGTAACAAGAGCAGACAAGACTGGTAACCCCCTGCCTTCACTCAGTATTCATCTTGGAGAACAGAAAACGATATATAATAAATTTGAGTTGTGGGCAAGTCTATAGATAAATAGGAATGGGTGACGGTGATGTCACATTGAAGGTATTACCCAGCATCCCTGAACATAGCATTGTGGCATGTGCCTGCAGTCCCTGGTAGATGGAGGCAAGGGGATATGAGTCAGCCAGAAAGCCTTGCATCGACTTGACTAGCCACACCCACACTATGGCTACATAACGAGACCTCTCTCAATGCACCAACCCCATAAAAAGAGGCATCATGAAGGAGAGACCTTTGACCTACGATGGAGTGAAGCATCTATGCCAGTATGCACCATGAACATGGAGGGCAAGTGTATCCCAACAGGAAGAAACCCCTCTCATAAGCAATGACACTGGCAAGGCTCACAACCCTTGCTAAATCAGGAACCTGTCTTCTTTTTAAGCCTTTGAGAGGCTCCACCCAGCAGCCAAGGGAAAGAGATACAGAGAGTCACACCCAAACACTAGATGGCGCTCAGGAAGTCTTGAGGAAGGGTTGGGAGAAGGATTGAGGGGCCCAAAGAGGACCGGGAGTCCACAGGAAGACAGAGTTTACTAACCTGGACCGTGGGGGCTCCCAGAAGCTGAACCAACAAACAAAAAGCAAGCATGACCTAGACGTAGGCACCCTGCACGTAAGGAGCAGATGAGCAGCTTGGTCTTCATGCGGGTCCCCCCAAAAACTGGAGCAGGGGTTGTTGCTCAGCCTGTTAACAGACTCTGTGGATCCCGCGCCCCTAAAAGGACCACCTTGTCTGGCCTCCGTGGGAGAAAGTACTCCTAAACCGGCAGCATACTTACTGTGTGGGGGCTGGTGGTGGGGTGTTAGGGAGGGAGGTGGAATGGGGAAGTGCTTACATGAGGGGGTTCTGGGAGGAGAGAAAGTGCTGATATAGGTTTGTAAAGTGAATGAATGAATAAATAAATAAATAAATAAATAAATAAATAAATAAAAGAAACCCAGGCCGAGCAGGGATGGACACGCCTTTAATCCCTCCGCAGACTGCTCTGAGTTCAAGGTCAGCCTGATCTATAGCACAAGTTCTAGGACAGCTGCTCTTGTATAGGACCAGAATTCAGTTCCCAGCACCCAGATCATGTGTCTCACACCTATGTGTGCCTCCAACTCCAGGGGATCCAACCCCCTTCTCTGGCCCCCCAAGGCACCTGCACTCACATGTACACAGACACAAGTACAACTTTTTTTTTTCCCTTGTTCCGGTCAACCCCGCTCGCTCTGCTCGACCCCGCTCGCTCTGGCCAGCCCCACTTGCTCCCGGCCGCCCCCGTACGGCCCCGGCTTGTTCCAGCCAGCCCCGCTCGCTCCTCTTGCTCCGGTTTGGCCCTGCTCGTTCCAGCCGTCCCCGTTAGGCCCCACTCACTCCGGCCCTGCTAGCTCCGGCGTCCCCGCTTGCTCCGGGCGTCCCCGTTCGGCTCCGCTCGCTCCGGACAGCCTGGCTTGCTCCGGTTGGTCTCTCCGGTCCAAGGATTCATTTCTTATTATTCTTCATAAGAACGCTGTAGCTGACTTCAGATGCACCAGAGGAGGGCGTCAGATCTTGTTACGGGTGGTTGTAAGCCACCATGTGGTTGCTGGGATTTGAACTCATCACCTTCGGAAGAGCAGTCGGGTGCTCTAACCCGCTGAGCCATCTCACCAGCCCCACAAGTACAACTTTAAAATAATTTTTTTAACATCTTTTTTAAAGTTAATTATTTGGGTAGAGAGATAGCTCAGCAGGTAAAGGTGCTTACCACCAAACCTGAGGACCTGAAGTTACTCTCCGGAAGGCACAGGGTAGAAGGAGAGAAACAAACCCAAGTCCTCTAACTTCCAATTACATCCCTTTGCATGCGTGTGCCCAAACACATGTGCACATACACACACACACACACACACACACACACACACACACACACACACACACGCATGCACATAGAATTACTATTTTTTAATATTTTTTAAATAAAATAGGGCAACTGTTACCATAAATATCAAATAGTAGATTCTTTTACATGACCTAACATGTCTTTTTTTTCTGGAAATACATTTTAAAATTTTTTATTGATTCTTTATGAATCTCACATCATGGACCCCAATCCCACTCATCTTCCTGTCCCTCCATATCTGTCCTCCATGCTTTCAACCTCCTCCTCAAAGGAAAAAAAAAAAAATAAGAAATAAGAAAAAGAAAAATCTCACCATGGAAGCTGTGGTGTGCCCCACAGTGTGCCCACAGTATGCCCCTTTGCCCAAACAGCCTTCCTTGCAAATGTTCATTGCTATGAGTCAATGGCGTGTTTGGGGGCCTCTGGTTTCTGCTACCCTACCAATACTGGGTCCTCACTGGGACTCCTCCTGGATAGCCTGTTGTTGCCCTGTGTCATGGAGATCTTGCAGCTTTGGTTCTGCAGAAACAACCCCTTCACACACTCCAGCAGTTCATAGATGGGTAGATGTTGGAGTGGGCCAACTCCAAGTCCTGGATCTGGGCCTGCGTAGAAGCTGAGTCGGTCAGCCCAGGAGCTCTCCTGCTCCCCTGACTTCAGCAACCTGCAAAAAGATGGGATCAGCTCTACTTTCCCCATGCCACCAGGGCCAGCTCTCCTGATGGGTGAGTGCTGTGTTGCAGTCAGCTAGGGGCAGGCTCACTCACCTGCACCCATGCCACCAGGGCCAGCTCTCCTGTGCTGCCCGGGGGAGGGATAGCACATGACTTTAATCCCAACGTTCAAGAGGCAGAAGCAGGAGACTCTATAAATTTGAGTTTAGCCTGGTCTACATGCAAGTTCCAGGACAGCCAGGACTACATAAAAAGAACCTGTCTCAGAAAAATAAAATAAAATAATAAAAATTTAGGGCTGGCGAGATGGCTCAACAGCTAAGAGTGCTCACTGCTCTTCTAGAGGTCCTAAATTCAATTCCCAGCACCCACATGGTGGCTCACAACCATCTGTAATGAGATCTGATGCCCTCTTCTGAGAAGTCTGAAGTCAGTAATAGTATACTCATATATATAAAATAAATAAATCTTTGAAAAAATTAGATAAATAAAATAAAGGTACAAGGCCAGGCATTTAGAAGATGCTTAATAAGAGTATTTTGAATTACATTAAATACAGTAAAACCACAGTATTTATTTATTTATACAACATAGTGTATCCTAGAACTTTGAATCCACCAAGCTCACTATTCAACTACTAAAATGTAAAGTAAAAACACACAGATGTCATATACATATGCATAAATAAATATAAATAAAAAGTATATCTCGAGCCGGGCGTGGTGGCGCACGCCTTTAATCCCAGCACTCGGGAGGCAGAGGCAGGCGGATTTCTGAGTTCGAGGCCAGCCTGGTCTACAAAGTGAGCTCCAGGACAGCCAGGGCTATACAGAGAAACCCTGTCTCGAAAAACCAAAAAAAAAAAAAAAGTATATCTCTTCTCCCCCATCATTAAACTAAGGTTTATCATTTTGTATCTAGTAAATAACAATGTGTCTAATTCAAATAAAGATCCTCAGGACGGGCATGGTGGCGCACACCTTTAATCCCAGCACTTGGGAGGCAGAGGCAGGCAGATTTCTGAGTTCAAGGCCAGCCTGGTCTACAAAGTGAGTTCCAGGACAGCCAGGGCTATACAGAGAAACCCTGTTGAAAAAAAAAAAAAAAAAACCTTACAACATCTCTAAGAAAATTAATAAAAGAGTGTTGTATAATCTACATACCCCAGGCTGGCCAGATGGCTCAGTGGGTAAAGGTAACTGTCATCAGACACACAGAAATAAACAAACAGACAAAGAAACCTACACATGACATAAAGTATATACTTGCCCCATAAAGTTCTGAGAACTCAAGATTTCATCTAAGCTTACCAAAACACCTCCAAAACAACTACTTAACTGGGGGTTGGTAAGATGACCTAGCAGTTAAGAACACCCTCTGCTCTTCCAGGGATCTAGGTTCAATTCCCAGCACCCACTCCATAACTCACAACCCTCTCTAGCTTCTGCCCTGGGGAATCTCATGCCCTCTTCTGACCTCCATAGGTATTGTACCCATATGGTGCATGAACATATACACAGGCAACACACTCACACAGGCAAAATTGAGTACCTTAAATGATTAAAATAAATAATTCTTAAATTAAAAAAGATAATCTAGCTTTGCACAGTGGCAGTACCGTAGCCAATGCGGTTTATCTAAGGTAAAATAATTTTAAAAGATAATCTGTCCCTGACTCCACCAGCCTTCAAATCTTATAAGTTTACCACTTTCTTTCTTTTAAAAAAATATATTTATTTATTTATTTATTTATTTGTTTGTTTGTTTGTTTATTTATGGTTTTTCTGAGACAGGGTTTCTCTGTGCAGCCCTGGCTGTCCTGGAACTCACTCTGTAGACCAGGCTGGCCTCAAACTCAGAAATTCACCTGCCTCTGCCTCCCAAGTGCTGGAATTAAAGGCGTGCACCACTATTTATTTATTTATTTATTTATTTATTTATTTATTTATGGTTTTTCGAGACAGGGTTTCTCTGTGCAGCCCTGGCTGTCCTGGAACTCACTTTGTAGACCAGGCTGGCCTCAAACTCAGAAATCTGCCTGCCTCTGCCTTTCGAGTGCTGGGATTAAAGGCGTGCGCCACCACGCCTGGCTCATATTTATTTATTTATGTATGTGAGTACACTGTAACTGTACAGATGGTTGTGAGCCTTCATGTGGTTGTTGGAAATTGAATTTCAGACCGCTGCTCACTCTGGCCCAAAGATTTATTTACTATTATAAGTACACTGTAGCTGTCTTCAGACGTGCCAGAAGAGGGCATCAGATCTCATTATGGGTGATTGTGAGCCACCATGTGGTTGCTGGGATTTGAACTCAGGACCTGGGATTTGAACTCAGGACCAAGAGCAGTCGGTGCTCTTAATCACTGAGCAATCTCAACAGCCCTTAGAGCCCCTTTTTATCACTGAATTCCAATTCAGGCAAGTCAATGAACACTCTTCGTAACTAGAGTTAAGGGTGGCAGACAAGAGAACACTCACTGTACATAATGATACAGTATGATAAAACATGTGGCTAAGTGAATAAATTATCCCCAGGAAATAGCATAAATATTCATGAAAATATTAGCATTTCTAGTCATAACAAGTAAAATTGTCATAACAGGTATAACTGATACACAACTGTCAATTCAGTGAATATCATTTTAAGTCAGAAAAAGGTTTAAGTCCAAAATCACAATTTGTGCTAACAAGGATTACTCAAGCAAAACTTACCCAAAATTTAAAAAAAAAAAAAGTAGTGGTTTTTTTTTCCAAAAGATTGACATAAAGAAATGTCTTTATTACATACACACACATATATAGACTGAATATATGATACAAAATAAATTACTCAGATAGTCTCAGTAGACCCAGCACCAGCAGACTCCTGGGTTGACACTGCTCTTTTGCATGATTGAAGCCAATGGCCTATTATCAGCTATTTGAATTTTGCCACGCAGTATGTGTCCTGATGTGTTCTATTTTCAATATAAAAAAGATTGTCACTGTAAGATACAGGATGCTATTACACTGTGTTCTTGATGAGTAGCATCATGATATATTAATATCTCAAATCAAAAGACCTCAGGTAAACTGTAAAGAAAGCTCTGTTAGTATAAAAAAAAAAAAAAAAAAAAACTGAAGGGGGCTGAAGAGAAGGCTTGGGGGCTCCGAGCACATCTTGCAGAGGACTTGAGTTCAGTTCCTAGCACCTACACTGGACAGCTCACAATTGCCTCTAATCCCATCTCCAGGAGATCCAACATCTCTGGTCATGTTGGGTACCTTGCACACACACACACACACACACACACACACACACACACTTAAAAATAGTGAAAAATGAGGCGGGCATGGTGGCGCACGCCTTTAATCCTAGCACTCGGGAGGCAGAGGCAGGCGGATTTCTGAGTTCGAGGCCAGCCTGGTCTACAAAGTGAGTTCCAGGACAGCCAGGGCTGTACAGAGAAACCCTGTCTCGAAAAACCAAAATAATAATAATAATAATAATAATAATAATAATAATAATAATAAATAGTGGTGCACGCCTTTAATTCCAGCACTCGGGAGGCAGAGGCAGGTGAATCTCTGAGTTCAAGGCCAGCCTGGTCTACAGAGTGAGTTCTAGGACAGCCAGGACACACAGAGAAACCCTGTCTCGAAAAACCAAAAAAAGAATGGCTCAGAGGTTAAATGAACTCACTGCTCCTGCAGAGGAGCCTGGTTTGGTTCCCAGTACCTATGTGGCAACTCTCCACTACTTCTAACTCCGGTTCCAGAGAATTCAAGTCTTTCTTCTGTAGAAATGTATACACACTTATCCATTGCAAACCCTTTCTTCCTTAAGCTGCTTTTGGTTTTAAAGGCATTTTGTCACAGCAACAGAAAAGCAACAAATATAATTAATATATTTTCCTATCCCAGGTTGCCTAAAAGATTCTTGGGCAAAAGTGATCACAAGTAGCAATTTTTTCTTTATTAATCATTCCATTCATTTACATCTCAAATGATATCCCACTTCCTGGTTACCCCTCCACCAACCCCCCCATGCCACATCTGCCCTTCCCTTGCCACTTTGCCTGTATGAGGGTGCACCCCCACTATACTCTCCCGCCACTCCACCATTCCAGCATCCTCCTCTGCTACATATGAAGTAGCAAATTCTTTTTTTTTTTTTTTAAGATTTATTTATTTATTATATGTAAGTACACTGTAGCTGTCTTCAGACACTCCAGAAGGGGCACCAGATCTCCTTACGGATGGTTGTGAGCCACCATGTGGTTGCTGGGATTTGAACTCATCACCTTCAGAAGAGCAGTCGGGTGCTCTTACCCCCTGAGCCATCTCACCAGCCCCTGAAGTAGCAAATTCTTAAGAAGATCTGGTTTAGTCAGAATAGGATGCCTAGAGCCATGATGCCTGGGTTAAAATCCCAGTCTCTTACTAAATACCTGAATTCAGGCTGCTTATTTGATTTCAACCTGTCCTTTTATTTTTTTCCCCTTGTGTGTAAAATAAAATTCCTACCTCAGAGGGCTGTTGTGTGAACAACCACAGAGAAAGATTTAAAACAGGGCCTCCCTGGGGTGGGTGCTGGCTGTTGCTATGGGGTAGTCAATACAAACTTGAAGCTCCTTCCAGATAGCATATTTCCTACTGATAAGGGCCTAATCTTGTCTCCACTCTCCCAAGAGCCTGATGAGACTCAGCCTCTGGCTGAGTCAATAGCTGGGGGTAAGATATTAACCCTTGGTGCTCCCGTGCTGAGAGTCCACAAGCCAGTCAAGCCACCAGCTTTCCTAAACGGGCACCCAAGCTCCTGCTGTCCTGAAAACCTTTGCTTTCCTTACTACCGACCGCCCCCTGCTCCACCAGCACATTCCCTACCCAGAACTACACTTGCATTTTCTGTTGTGGCCATAAAAAGAGAAAGAGCTATAAGAATATGCGTGTGGGGAATGGGGGTGCCTTGGCATGAGCACCCCCCTGAGAGAATAGCCACATGGAATATAGCATGGAATAGAGTTTATTTACGGCATCGGGAGGGGAGTTAAGAGGGTAGCAGAGGAAGAGAAAGGCAGAGGGAAGGAGAGAGTAGAGAAATAGAGGCCGGCCATGGCCATGTGGAGAGAGGGGGCAAGCAGGAGGCAAGAGTAAGAGAAGCAAGAGACAGAGGAGGGGCCAAGCAGCCCCTTTTATAGTGGGCCAGGCCTACCTGGCCGCTGCCAGGTAACTGTGGGCCTGGAGTCCAGGCAGAATATCAACATTTTCTTCTACCCGTTTGCCAAATTCAAGCCAGATAGCACCATCTCTTAGGGATTTCACCTGACTAGCTCTTCTCCTACCTCAGGGTCCTGGTTTTCACCCGTGGGAAGCGTGTGTCAGGGCCAATCAGAATGAATCTCCTTAATACAGAGATTTCAGAATACCATTATTGCCCCGAGGGAGAAAGCCAAGGATAACTTAATGTACATACCCCTATATTTTGAAATAAAAAATCAATATAATGTCCTACTCATATGAAAAAATACTAAACTAAAAATCTAATGAAGGCTGGCGACAGGACTCACTGGATAACGTGCTGGCCTCAAGCTTGACTACTTGAGTTTGATCCCCAGGTACCTCCCAAATGGCAAAGGGAATAGAACCCACTTTTGAACGCATTGTCTTTTGATGAGAAAGAGAGGGGGAGGGGGATGGGAGGGAGGGGAGAGAGGGAAATCAGAGACAGAGTCAAAAAAGAGGTGTTGGGGGAGAGAGTTTGTGCTTAATTTACTAATGGAACTAGGAACCGAAGAGGACACAAGGTGGCAGCACTGAGCTCCAGAGTCCGAGATTTTTGTTTGGTTTTTGGAATGTTTGCTTGTTTGCTGTGCCTTTTTGTGGCCCGGAGCACACTTCTTGGAGTGTCCGTTTATTGCCTGATGAGTGCTTTACCCTCTGAGCTTTCTCACAGGCCGCCTCCGAATAGTTTAATGTACAAAATATAAAACGAATCACCCAAAATGGCAAAGGAGCCCCGAGTTCCCCAAGTTGCCCGACTTGCTCCGAAGTTATTTTAATTTTTAAAAATTAAATAATAATAATAATAATAATAATAATAATAATAATAATAATAATAGTAATAATAATAAAATAGCCGGGCAGTGGTGGCACACGCCTTTAATCCCAGCACTTGGGAGGCAGAGGCAAGCAGATTTCTGAGTTTGAGGCCAGCCTGGTCTACTAAGTAAGTTCCAGGGCTATACAGAGAAACCTTGTCTTGAAAAACCAAAATAAAATAAAATTAAAATTGACACACACACACACACCAAAAAAAGATGATAAAGATGTGATAAGTAATATATATGCCTCTGAGGTAGCACATTAAATAACTTACACAGAGGCAAGACCAGTAACAAGCACTTAAAAGTAGAGAAAGTGTCCCAGGAATCTGTGACAGCCTTCATGGGAGGCCGAAATACCCAAGCTCTGTCCCCGATCAAGGTTCAAGTCCTGCCCAGCCAGCTACACTTTCTTGTCTTGCTTCAACTAAATGTGCCCTAAAGGTTCAAGTTCTTCTCCAAGTTACAAATGCTTAGTTCACACATGGTCAGGTCCAGACGTTCAGTCTCTCTTACGCCTCTGCCTAGTGTGAGCATTCCCAAGAGTACATAGGTACTACCAGACTTTTATGACAAGGATAAGAACCGGTGTACACACACAGGCCTCGTAGCTCAGTATGCAGATAATCAGAGCAGACGACCCCATACAGGGAGGAATGAAACCAGACACAGCCCAGATTTGGAGGAAGATAGAAAAGAGGCAGCCAGGTCCCTGTTGGGGTCTCTGACACCAGGCTAAGAAGCCAGAATTGTGTCTTCAAGAGGTGCTGCTAAGAGAAATGATGCAAGTCTAAAGAATGAATGATACATTTTAGGGAATCCGATATGCAGCGTGAGAGCAGATCAGAGCCTCACAGTAGCCTGGCTGGTTATAGGGCCCAAGAGCTTGAATCTCTTAACAGCTCCTAGGTGACGGTCTTTAGTGTCTGGGGACACTTTATAATACATTAGTCTACACAATCCTTCCTTCCTCGTATACATCTGGATTTCTGCTCACAAAATCCCTAACCCCTAGCACCTGCCCTTCAGAACCAAGGTGTTCTCTGCCCTTCTAGACTTATCTATCAGACCCTGAGGAACCTCGAGACTATGTTTGTCTCAGTTCCTCTCTGTGTTCCCACACAGAGGTCCTCCACCTACTTCAAGTGACTCCACCATAGATTCTCTCTCTCTCTCTCTCTCTCTCTCTCTCTCTCTCTCTCTCTCTCTCTCCCCCTCCCTCCCTCCCTCCCTCTCAAATGAAGTTATTGCGTGGACTGAGATCGAGATCAAGACTTCACATGTCTGTAACCCGCATGCTGAGGGGAGGAGTGACAGAGAATTCCTGAGACTTGTGGGTTGCTCCAAGTTCAAAGAGAGATCTTTTGGGCTTCATTTACAGAGGAGTAAACTGGGAACCGAAGCGGACACGGGGTGGCAGCACTGAGCTCCAGAGTCCGAGAGTGGGCTCCAGATAGGAATCCAGGGCGAGTGCGCAGACACCACACACTCACACAGAAAAACAAGCAGTCTTCCGAGATTCAAGGCAATTTAGCTATAAGCCGTTGTAAGTAAGTTAAGGAGATGGGAGAAGGAGAACTATAGTTCTTATAACACAGGTTATAACACAGGAATGATGCCTGCAGAGGCAGAGAGTGCAGTCCGCCGTCTGTCCTGAAGTCAGGTCCCCACGTCCCCCCCATCATCACCCCTTACCATTACACACCTCCTTCCAACAGTCAGCAAGACCTGCAGGGTATTGATGCTTTGAAATTGGAATACCTTTCCCCATTTACCCTTGCTGCTGACTCCCCATGAGAGCGGATGGCCCACTTAGCAACGGTGGTAATGGCAAACCTAGCCAACTTGGAGTTAGAGAGCAGCCACTATGACCTAGAGGTAAACCCATCTTCCGCAGAATCATGGAATGGCATAGGCAGGAAGCACGCTTTCTGCTGGGCTGTCTCCCTGAAGAACAGAAGGACCAGAAAGTGCACAGACCCGGAGCCAGCCTGTACGGTCTGACCTCTCATTGATTTTTAACTCTAATTTGTAAGGACATGGTGCCACAGTAATTTCCTGGGAAGTCCATGCTAGCCCTGGCCTGGTATCTGCCCTTTACTCACACACCTCTTCAGAGTGACCCCTCTTGCCCCCATGAGGACCTCTCTCTAGCCATGAGGAGATAGCACCTCTTTCCTCGTCTTAAAGAAAAACAACAAGATCTAGTGAGATTTTCCAGAATGCACTCTCCAGAGCATGCTTGGTGTAGTGTTGACTTCAGCGGGGCACACAGAACTCCCATTGTTGGTATCGAGGTGGTCGCGGGGAGCTTGACCCGGGCCGGTGTTGGTCGGTGAGCTCCGGGGGTGAGAAAAGGCGTGGTTTGGGGTCTCCGCGGACCTACCAAAGTTGGGCACCACAGACACTGTTGGGCACCGCGGAAGAGCCGGTTCTGGGGTCCCTGGGCCTTACAGAGGCCAGGGACGACACCCATGCTTGCCTCCTTCCACAGCTGATGATTCCTATCCCCCTGTTTCTCCCTCTTAAGGACTCAAATTGCAGGGCGCGTGCCACTATGCCCAACTCATGGTGCTGGATATCACACCCAGGGCTTCATAGCTGCTAGACAAGCACTCAAATGAAGCTCGTCCCAGACTTCTAATGCTGGGAATGGTGACGAATGCCTCTAATCCCAGCACTCGGGAGCTAGAAGCAGACAGGTCTCTGTCAGTTCAGCTTCAGCTTCATTAGCGAAGTTTATTGGCGAAGGTCAGTGCTATCTAACAAGACGCTATCTCAAAAACGTAATTTTTAATTATGTTTTTGCTCGTGGGTCTTGCGGGGGCGGGGAGGGGGTATGAGGCATCAGACGCCCCTGGAATTGAAGCCTGGTCAGTGTGGGTGAGGTCCTGGGGGTGCTCAACCCCAGATCCAGTTCCAACCTCCGTCGCTCTCCTGAGCTCCTTCAGGTACTTTTCAGATGTTGAGTTCTTTCGAACAGAATTCCAGGTGAAAGTCTAATTTGTTTCCTATTTACTAGTACTGGGGGGTAAATACAAGGCCTTGTGTGTGCTGCTCAAATGTTCTACCACAGCCGGGCGGTAGTGGTTCCAGGACAGCCAGGGCTATACAGAGAAACCCTGTCTCTACCACAGAGCTATGTTCCTCGCCATTATTTTTTTTTTAATTCGTTTTGCTTTTTACTAATTTTTTTTTGCTTTTAATTTTTCTTTCTTTTTAAAATGTTTTCTTCTCTAGGAGTCTGTAATGCCAGTAGAGATGGCTTCCCAGAAGACTGAAGAGTGAAAGGCCCAGGGCACTTTCTGAGTTCATGGGACTTCTTTAAAAAGCAGAGAAATAATTTAGATCAATGGAGGAATTTTTATTTGCAGAAGCACACGAATATATGAAGATATTCTTAGTGGGCTGGGAATGGTCCTTCCATGGGACCAGGGTTCAATTCCCAGCACCTACATGTGGCTAACAACCATGTATCTATCACTCTAGTATCAAGGGACTCTATACCCTCTTCTGGTCTCTGAGAACACCAGGTACACATGAGGTGCAGACACACATGTAGGCAAAGCAGTCACACACAAAGAGAAAATATTCAGTTTTTCAAAAAATGTTTACAAGGAAAACTGAGCTATGTTTCAGCCCTGCTTTTGTGTGTTCAGTCCGGGTTTCGATAAGTGGCAGAGGCTGTCCTTGAACTCACAGCATAGTTCAGGCAGACCTTGAACCTGCAGTCTTCCCACTTCAGTTTCCCAAGCAACTGGAGTGACAGGCCTGCACCATCAGTACCACCTTGTATTGTGTCTTAACAAAACATTTTACTGAATAAACCAGAAGAGTTCTTAAAAACTTAGTTCTTTAAAAACTTAAGAGTGAGAACATTAAAATTTTCCAGGAGTTTTATTTATGCTGTGTGTGTGTGTGTGTGTGTGTGTGTGTGTGTGTGTGTGTATTACATTGAACTGATATATCTTGGCACAATGCACTTCTTACTAAAGCACAAGTCAAGGAAGGAGAGAAACCTACAAAACTGAATAAAGCTGGAGGAAGGGTCACCACACAGCTTTCTCTTGGTCTCTTAAAAGACTGATCACATTTTATTCATCTTTTAAAGATTTAAAAAAAAAAAACTATTGAAGTATGCCCATGCCAGTGTGTGGGTATCTGCCAATGAGGCAGGGTGTCTGAGGGTGTCAGAACTGGAGTTACAGATGGTCATGGGCTGCCTGACATGGGACCCAGGAACTGATCTCCCCTCTTCTGGAAAAGCATTCAGTTCTCTCACCTTTTGAGCCATCTGTCCAGCCCGTATTTGTTGTTATGGTTGCTGCTGTTGTTTTTGTTTTTTGTTTGTTTTGAGACAGGGTTTTTGGTTTTTTTGTTTGTTTGTTTGTTTGTTTGTTTTGGTTTTTCAAGACAGGGTTTCTCTGTGTGTCCTGGCTGTCCTGGAACTCACTTTGTAGACCAGGCTGGCCTCGAACTCAGAAATCTGCCTGCCTCTGCCTCCTGAGTGCTGGGATTAAGGGTGTGTGCCACCACGCACAGCTGAGCACATGAGACAAATGTCCGAGGAGATCAAAAGAGGGTGTCTTAGGGTTTTACTGCTGTGAACAGACACCATGGCCAAGGCTACTCTTATAAAAGCAACATTTAATTGGGGCTGGCTTACAGGTCTAGAGGTTCGTTCAGTCCATTATTACAAAGGCAGAAGTATGGCAGCATCCAGACAAGCATGGTGCAGAAGGAGCTGAGAGTTTTACATCTTCATCTGAAGGCTGCTAGCAGAATACTGGCTTCCAGGCAGCTAAGACTAGGAAGGGTACTAAAGCCCACACCTACAATGTCACACCTCCTAACAGTGCCACTCCCTGGGCCAAGCATATACAAACCATCACAGAGAGCAAATATTTCTCCTATAATAGTTAAAAATCTTAGAGGCTGAAACAAAGACCACTAGTGAAGAGGTAAATCTGTTAGTGCAAGAGCCACAAAATTATCCTACTTTTGGTTCGACTTCCTTTTTCTTTTTGTGTGTGTGTATGGGTGCCTGTGTGCTTGTGCACATGTGGGTGTCTGTGTTCAAGTGTGCACCTGTGAGTGCATGCATGTATGTGAATGTGAATGTGTCTGTACATTTGTGTGTGAGCTTATATGCACTTGCAAATGCACATGTGTGTGTCATGAATGTGACAGTGTCTTTGAGGGCAAAAGAGGCCATCATAACTCCTGGAGCTAGAGATACAGGTGGCTGTGATCATTTAACATGGATGCAAGAAATGCAACCTAGACCCTCTAGAAGAGCACCAAGCACTCCCAGGGATGCTTAATATTAGGGTGTGTTATTGTTGTTTGGTGGTGGTGGTGGTGGTGTTTTGTTTTGTTTTGTGTTTAGACAAGATTGCATGTATCTCAGGCTGGCCTTGAACTCACTATATAGCAAAAAATTAACTTTAGGGCTGGTGAGATGGCTCAGCGGGTTAGAGCACCCAACTGCTCTTCTGAAGGTGATGAGTTCAAATCCCAGCAACCACATGGTGGCTTACAACCACCCATAACAAGATCTGACGCCCTCCTCTGGTGCATCTGAAGTCAGCTACAGCATACTTATGAAGAATAATAAGAAATGAATCCTGCCGAGCGTGGTGGCGCACTCCTTTAATCCCAGTACTTGGGAGGCAGAGGCAGGCGGATTTCTGAATTCGAGGCCAGCCTGGTCTACAGAGTGAGTTCCAGGACAGCCAGGGCTATACAGAGAAACCCTGTCTCGAAAAACCAAAAAAAAAAAAAAAAAAAAGAAATGAATCCTTGGACCAGAGCGAGCAGAGCCGAACGGGGACGGCCAGAGCAAGCGGGGACGGAGCAAGTGGGGCTGAACAGGGACGGCCAGGAGCAAGCGGAGCCTGCGTGCGGGAGCGAGCAGGGTCGAGCGGAGCGAGCAGGGTTGACCGGAACAAGGGGAAAAAAATTAACTTTAAGTGTTTGATCTTCCCTCCTCCACTTCCCAAGCTTTGAGAGCATAAGAATATGCCACCCACACCCAGTTTTATGGGTGCTAGTTATTGAAGTCAGGGCTTTGTCCATGTTAGGCAAGCACTCTACCAACTGAGCTACATAAACTCAACTTGAAAAACTCTCAGTAACACTGAACGAAACAGAATTGGATCTTACTACATATATTATAATAGCAATGCTTATTATTAAAACTCGGGCGTGGGGGGGGGGTGGTAACAATGGAGTATGTGCCGGGTACTTATTTTATGAATGTCCTCCTTTCTGGGTTCAGCTGTTGGCTGCAGAATCACCCGACAAACTGTTTAAGCTTGCTCTTCTCCCCTGTGACTGCACCATGGGCCCCACCTTCACACAGATTTCCTAACATCTAAAATTCTCAACTCTATTTGCAACAATGACTTAGCTCTAAGGCTTCTGCAATATTTAAAGACACTACAGCTAGAGCTACCCTGCAGTGTCCTAGAGCCCACTGACTCTGTATTGTTTCCTTCCCAACTTCTCAGCCACTTGCTAGCCTTCCATTTTATGTGACTGAGCCCGGACCCCACAGACATGAAGACCTGGTCCATGCTTTGACTAGATTAAAGTTTCTAAAGCTCAGAAGTGATACTTTGAACAAGGTAATTCTTTGGGGTTGAGGGGCTGTTCTTTGTACTGTCAGATGCCAGTTTAACAGTGGCCCCCTCCACCAGTTGTGACAGCATCAAATGTCTCGAGACAGTACAAAGTGTCACCTGTGGAGATATCCAAACATCATAGCCATAGAGCCAAGGCACTGGCAACTCTTCCCCAAAACCCAGCTCCTATTCTCAGCACCCACACTCGCAACTGATGCTCATAGCATCAGTTCCAGGGGGAATCCCACGCCCTTTTCTGGTCTGTTTGGGCACTGCACATATGGTACACAGATACAAATGCCAGCAAAATCTCCATACACATTTTTTTTTAATTGTTTAAATATCCAATTGAGAGCCACTAGTGTAAATGCAAGCCCTGTAGACTTAGTATAGACTGAGGCCCTATAGCCAGAACATGGCATTGACATTCAAATGCTCTCAGTGGAAGCTCTAGCCAGAACCTTACTAATGGTGCCCACAGCATCTGGGGATTAATGGATATGACACCCTCTTCTCCAGATCTCAGAATGGAGGTAGCAGGATCCCCTCAATATTTTTTAAACGTTAGAGCTGTTATGTCATGTCCAGCTGAGAAGATAAGGACCATGGCAGGAAAAGCAGATACAAGATCAAGATCTAGAAAACACAAGTAATGAAAGGCACCTGTTGCTGGGCAGTGGTGGCCATGCCTTTAATCCCAGCACTCAGGAGGGAGAGGCAGGAAGAGGAGGAGGAGGGGAAGGAGGGAGAGAAGGAAGAGGAGAAGGAGAAGGGGAAGGAGGAGGAGGAAAGAAAGAGAAGAGGGTTAACTACTATAGACCAAAAGTTTCATTTTTAGATTTTATGAAGAACCAAAAGATCCCAAGCCTCTCTCCAGAATCACTTGAGGGTTCAGGACAAAATTCTGACTCTTTAGCAACAAACACTTTCCTCACTAGTGATCCTTGCCTATCTAGGGCTTCTCTGTCTACTAAGACTTTGTACCCTGCTGACCACTCTATCTGGAAATGCTTTTTTTTTTTTTTTTTGCCATTTAGTAGTAAGTCTGTGAGGCTGACCATGAGGATTAGAATCCTCTACAGACCAAGTCCTCAACGCGGTACTGAGAATACAAAATGTGGACAGAAACAGAGCACGCCCATCCCCAGGACATTCATGAAGGAAGCCAGAGGCCAGTAAGTGTGCACTGAACTTGGGGACCAGTGACTACAAACATGGCCATTAGAGCACCAAAGGAACCTGACCTTGACCTGCCAGTCACCAAGCACTTCCAGCAACCTCAGGTGAGAGCCAAGGAAATTTAGTTTTGTCTATGAGGATGGTAGGATATAGAGGGTTTTCTAGGCAGAAAAATGATGTGTAAAAGATTGTGTGGATGAAAATGATAGGTGTGACCACATAGGGGCCATATGAAACAAGTCACCAGGATCTGCATAGCCAGGAGAAAGGTTTGGGTCATTATCTTGGTTTGTTTGTTTGGTTTTGGTTTTTTGTGGGTCTTTTGTTTTGTTTTGAGACAGGTTTCTTTTTGAGAGGTTTTGTTTTGAGTCTATCTTCACCTGAAGAAGTCAGCAACATTACAAGACAATGGACCCACTAGGCTCTGTTGTCCTCCGGCGGCCATAATGGCCTGCACATATCATCTTTAGTTTCTGTGAAGGAAATGAGGGAAGACTAGCAAAGGAAATCCCAGTCTTTCAGATCTGGTCACCCACTTTTTCTCACACCCTTTTTCTCAATGTTCCATAGGTGGCATCACCACCTTGGCCAACATGGATTCCAAAACAACTCCCCAAACTCTCTCTGTAGGGCCCCGTGAATGAGATGAGATGCTGCCGGAATCCCGTCTGAAAGCAAGGGATGGGAGCTGGAAGAGTACGTAAAGATGAAGGCAGCTTCCATCTCAAGCCTCAGTCTTGCAGTTCTAGGAAGGAGGGTGGCTCCTGAGAGGGATAGAGGTAGAATAATGTAGTGATAAGCAGGGATTCTGTGGAAGACAGCGTCTCCGTGGGCTGCCTGCCCGCCCACCACCACACACACCCTGCCCGCCCTCAGCCTACACCTGGGAGAAGGATATACAGCATTCCCACCTCAGACATCCCAGGAGGTCTGGGAAGGGTTCATTTTAAACTCAGACTTCTGGTGCTAGCTCAGAAATGTGCTGTTTCCTTGGGACACCCTAGGCAGAGATGACGAAAAACATCAGATAGCAGGGCTTGGTGGAGCATGGAGATGATCTAAATACTAGGGAGGTAAAGGTCAGCCAGGGAGCTGCAGGGCTAAACCCTGTCTCCAGGAAGAAATAAAGCAAAAGAGGGAGGTAAAGAAAATGGGGGGGGGAGACAAAAAAGAAAGGAAGAAAGGGGTCTTGGGATGTAACTCACTGCAGCGTGCTTGTCTATCAAGATAGAAACCCTAGATTCAATCCCCAAGACCAGAAGAAAAAAAGAATGGCGCCTGTTTTTTTTTTTTTTTCAAATGGAAAGTTAGTTTCCACTTGCCTCTCTATGTAGCATACATAGTACACACAGAGAGACAAGTGCTAGCATGGCCCACTTAATTTTAGAGCAGTAAACTAGCTTTAGGGTAAGGAAGGACAGGCGACTTCCAGGACCATCAGAGAAACACAAGAATGGCTTAAGAGGGCCGGGCGTGGTGGCGCACGCCTTTAATCCCAGCACTCAGGAGGCAGAGGCAGGCGGATTTCTGAGTTCGAGGCCAGCCTGGTCTACAGAGTGAGATCCAGGACAGCCGGGGCTATACAGAGAAACCCTGTCTCGAAAAACCAAAAAAAAAAAGAAGAATGGCTTAAGACTTGGAAAAATGAAAGACAGCCAGTTGGGTTTACCAAGGGGACAGGTGATGTACAACCTTGGGGTGCTAAGAAAGCACCCCTCTGGTTGTGAAGGGACACATCCAAGATGGCACCCTGCATATTCCACCGAGACTGCAACAGGCGAGTCTGCAACAGGCCGGCAGAGCAAGTAGTCTTAATTGAGAGACCCTTGCCTTTACATCTCTGGGCAACCACAGGGGGCTGCAACTTCACACTACATTCAGTTAACTTATACCTTCCTTTCCAAATGGACCTTGCTAAGGTCCTGCCCTAATCCCAGCAAACTCTGTGGCAGCTCTCACTGCTCAGCCTTCTTCACCAGCCAAGAGCCTTTGCAATGGAACATTTCCCCACATACCCACAAGATATTGTGTTTGCCCATCTGCCTATGGCTTCCCTCCAAACCTAACCTCGCTGTCTTGCCCCACCATGATAAGACATACACTACAAACAAAACAAAATGGCCATCCGGCTTCTTTCTTCCTTCTGTTCTTATCTGTGATCTAAACTGGCTTGCCTGGAATTTACTAAATAGACTAGGTTGGCCATGACATCACAATGATCCTCCTACATCTGCCTCCTGAACCATGTTTAGTCTCCTACATTCCTTTATTCTCCACACTACCATATTTTATAAGTACTAATTTCGATCTCTTATCACAGATAAGAAACTAAACTTCAGCTGGCTAATGGTGGTGCATGTCTTTAGTCCCAGCACTTGGGAGACAGAGGCAGGTGAACTCAGACTTCAGGGCCATCCTAATCTAGAGAGCAAGTTCCAGAACAGCTAAGGAGGCTACACATTGTCTGGAAAAACAAAACAGATAAGAAGAGGAGGAGGAGAAATTAAACTCAATGCAATTTACAAATAGAAAAAACAAGCCAGCATGGTCTACAGAGAGCCAGGGATACAGAGAGAAACACTGTTTCCAAAAAAGAAAGAAAGAAAGAAAGAAAGAAAGAAAGAAAGAAAGAAAGAAAGAAAGAAAAGAGAAGAAAGATAGAAAGAAAAAAAAAACTTATACCTAGGACCTGGTGTTTTAGGGCTATAATCCTAGTTACTTGGCAGGCTGAGGAAGGGGGATCATAAATTTAAGGCCAATTTGAGCTATGCAGATCTTATATCAAACCTAAACAAGGTTGAATGTGGTGATGAATTCCACGAAACTGCAGGGGTTTTAGTGATTTATTTTTATTTTGTGTGCACTGGTGTTTTGCTTACATGTGTGTCTGTATGAGACTGTTGGAGCCTCTGGAATTATACACAGTTGAGAGCTCCCATTGGATGCTGGGGATCTAACCCAACTCCTCTTAGAAAAGCAGCCAACTCTCTTTTAACTGCCGAGAAATCTCTTCAACCAAATTCCTTCAACACCAGCATTCTCTGCCCTCAGAGACAGGTGATCTCTGAGTTCCAGACCAGCTTTGCCTTTTACATAGTGAGATTCTTTCTTAAAAACGAACAAAAACTAAACAAGGCTGGGAGTTGGGGGTGGATTTAACTCCATAAGGCACTCTTCCTAGCTTGTGGGAGTTCAACCCATAGCACTAAAATAAATGATTAAATGCATCCTTTAGTTCACATAGACATTAGCGGTTGCTTATATTCCTGACCTGTGTGTGCTCCTTTAAAAAAAAACAAAAAAACAAAAAAACAGTGAAGCTGAACAAGTCCGCTGGAGCCAAACGCACATGACAGGAGAGAAAATCCCTAACTTCAGCCAGTACACTGTAGCAATCACAAGCGCACTCTCCCACAAATACTTTAAAACAGTTAAAAATTTTTAGGCAAGATCTGTGACATTTGGAAACACTACAAAATTTGAACACAGGTCATCATCGGGTTGCCAGGTTATCAGTGTTCCTCTACTTCCCCGTCCGGGAACACTTCTTTCTGGACAACACAAGACAGACTAGCAGGCTTTTCTGAGGAGTGATCAGAAGCACAGAAAGGGCTTCCAAGAGAATCCCAGAAATCTAAACCCAGCACTTCCTCCTTTATATAGCCTTGCCAGGCGGTGGCTGTCTTGTACTTGGGAGACAGAAGCAGATCGGTAGTTCAAAACCATCCTTGGCAACACAGTCTTAGTTTAAGACTAGCCTTCGCTACATGAAACTTTGCTTTAAAACAAACAAACAAACAAACAAACAAACAAGCCAGATTTGCTGGCACACGTCTCTAACTGCAACTTTAATTGTACTTCAGTAAGTCAAAGTGGGAGCCGGGGTCTCCAACCTAGGAACTGAACAGAAGCGGAAAGGGCGGAGCCCCGTCTCTGCCACGTAAGGGCGGAGCGGCCGCTGTGGTTTGCTAGTGTGCCCTCAGCCCCACTTCTGCTTCCACGGCATGCTTAAATCTCCCGAGAAGCCTTTCTAAAAACCTGGTGCATCTAGCTTCAGAATGCATTTGTACAGAGTTGCTAAACTAGGTTGCGTGGCAGAAGGAACGACGATACTTGAGACCTACTCTCCCAGTTCCTCCCACTTCTTAGTGCAGCCATCTTTGAGCAGCAGTGAATCATGGGAATCCCCGCCTTGCTCTCTGAGTATTTCCGGTTCCGTCGGAGGCCGCTCTTTCTTTTCCTCCGCAGGGTCGTGGTGGCAGCTGCCCGGGTGCTTGGCTCTCTGAGCTATCCGGTGCCATCCTTGTCGCTGCGGCGACACTCGCATCAACTGCAGCCATGACCGAGCAGATGACCCTTCGTGGGACCCTTAAGGGCCATAATGGATGGGTAACACAGATCGCCACCACACCTCAGTTCCCGGACATGATCCTGTCTGCGTCTCGAGGTACGGGCTGCATGCCGGGTAAATCACCCGGTGTCCTGGGGACTGCATGAGAGTCTCATGGCTAAGCAAGTGGCTGGCTCGGTCTATTCCCCAGCCCAGTTGTTAGTTGGGGCGTTTGGGCCCCAACCGGGGCGACCCTTTACACAGGAACGGAAACCGAGACACGTCGCGCAACTGCACACCCCACCTCCCAAAGTTGGCGATTTTAAATTTCTCGCTTCCTTCCTGGAGATGTGTTGAAGTAGTTTTACGGGGCTACAAGACAGGCGGAGCAATGATGACCCCAACATGCCATCTGAGTTGCTTTGCTGAAATCCAGAGGCTGTTTCTGAGCTGCTGTTGCCTGGCCCTAAACTATAGACAGTGGGTAAACTCTGTAGGTGCCTTGTTCCCCACATTTCCGGACTTGCCTCTCCCGCCCTAGGTTTTCTTGTAACTAATGATTTTTTTTTTTTATTTAATGGTGTCTCTAAATGTGAACCTCTCCCAGACCCTCCCAACCCACCCAAAATTATGCTCATCTTCTCTCCTACCTAGTGTTAGGCTTATCAGGCTTTCTACCCGTTTCTGTGTAAGTTGGTCCGTGGCTAGGATTGTGTCTGATGCTGCCATAACTGCTGCATTTCAGTTAACTCTTGGAGGCAGGAAAGGCTGTCTCTGCTCAGCCTACATACCCAAGTGACGGCGCTTCTGCTGTTAATTAGTCTTGGGCCTGGATGATGGATAAGGTTAGGGTTTCCCAGACCCTGCATGGTAGCTTGCAGTCATCTAGATCCAGGAGGCCTAACACCCACTTCTGAACCCCATAGACACAGAAGCACACATACGTATGTAGGGAGCCACGTTAAATAAAACAGGTTTTGAATGTGGAACTTAAGTCTCAATCCCAGGAAGTGTGGTGTCCATAGTCTCACCTTACAGCTGAGATCTACAACTCTTTATATTGTAGAGTAGTAAGCCTCTTTTATTTATAATTTGGAAGTTTCTCTGCCCCGTTTACCGGCCCCAGTGACTTTTAAGACTAAATGGTGCACAGTAAGTAGGCTTATACCAACCTTTACCCTTTTAGACAAGACCATCATCATGTGGAAGCTGACCAGAGATGAGACCAACTATGGCATACCACAGCGTGCTCTGCGAGGTCACTCCCACTTCGTTAGCGATGTTGTTATCTCCTCTGATGGTCAGTTTGCCCTTTCGGGCTCCTGGGACGGAACGCTGCGCCTCTGGGATCTCACAACGCAAGTAGCTGCCTTGGGACCTTGGGGGAAAGTGGGCAGAATTGAGGTAGATTCCCAGGGTGTGGTTTCCCCTTGGTAATTGGTCCTTTTGTAGAGGGTGAAGCAGCATTTGGGGGAGTTGTTTTAAAACTGGGTACCTATGAAGTGTCTCATCTTGTAAGTTGTCTTAGATGGGCATTTGGCAGATGTAATAGAGGATCCTAATGATGACAAGACGACATTGTCAACCAATCCCCCACAAGGGAATGAGGACATGTCCTGCAATTCTGAATGGGTTCTCTGATACATGTCAGACGTGGCATGGGCTAATAGTAGGTTCTAAGGCACGTGTGGACTGTGGGGTAATAGAGCCTACGGGGCAAGGATGAAGCTAGGAAAAGAAAAGGCTAACTGGATGGATAAAACCTGTCTAGAAAGTGACCAGGTTCTCCCTCTTAGGGGCACTACCACAAGGCGATTTGTTGGCCATACCAAGGATGTCCTAAGTGTGGCCTTCTCCTCCGACAACCGGCAGATTGTCTCTGGGTCCCGAGACAAGACCATAAAGTTATGGAATACTCTCGGTGTCTGCAAGTACACTGTCCAGGTAAAGGGATAGGGGTGGTAGGGACAGCATGTTCGGGGCTATCTCCCACCCCCTGGGGACTTTGTTGTTTCTGAGGTGGGTTCGTATGTTCCTGGTGGCCTGGAGTGATCTGACTCCTAGGTTTTAGGATGAAGCTGTGTACCACCGCCTGCCTCTTTAGTTTTTCATTGTGTATTGTTAGTCCTGTTTTTTTTTTTTTTTAAGCTATTTGTATGCATGCTGGCATGTGACCTAGAGGAGTTGGGTGGGTTGGTTGGTTTATTTGTTTGAGATGGGGTTTCTGTGTAGACCTGGCTGAGATCAGTGTGCTTTTAAACAGCTGGGGTTAAAAGGCCACCATGCCCACCTAGAGATGGTACTTCCCACCCCCCTATCATTCTGTATTAGGTTGGGCCATGGAAACCCAAACCAGGGCATAAATTGGGCAGGGTCTTAGCACAGACAGCAGATACCCAGAAGTTTACTAAAACTGCACTAAGAGTTAAACGATTTTAAGTCTCTCACCTACCTCCTAGAGATGTGTATTTAAGGGGCTACAAGCCAGGCCCAACAGTGATGACCACAACATGCCATCTGAGTTGCTTTGCTGAAATCCAGAGGCTGTTTCTGAGCTGTGCCTGGTCCTGTGCTCTATGAATAGTGGGTGAGCTCTGGGGTCATCTTAGGACTCAAATGTCAGTGGGCTTGAGCACAGGTGGCTTTGCCAACTGCTCTGTTGGCCTAGTGCAAAGATTTCACTTCTGAGAAGTGAGTGCAAGACTGCTGTTGTCCCCCCACTTGGGCAAGTGTGGTCTGGAGATGTGTGATCTGGGAAAGACTGCCTCCCCTTAACCTTCCTCTGCATTTTCTATAGGATGAGAGTCATTCAGAATGGGTGTCTTGTGTCCGCTTCTCCCCAAACAGCAGCAACCCTATCATCGTCTCCTGCGGATGGGACAAGCTGGTCAAGGTAAACTTTTAAACTTTAAGCAAGGGCATAGCTCTGCTAAAAATTCAAGCAAAATGTGTTTCCATTCCTCTCAGATAGTGATGTATTCTGATTTGGAATATTTATGAACATTAGTTTGCCTTTGGCTTTTTATGGTTCATCTCAATACTTGTTGAGGCTAGGGTTCATTCTGTATCCCTTTCCTGACCTCTGTCACCAAGCACAGGTACTGTGACCTGTCTTGGTCACCCAGGTATTGGAACTATAGAGGCTTGCATAACATGCCTGTTCAGTGATCCCTAAAAAGGTGTTCATACCTTTCCTATTTAGTGTATACCTTTATCCTGGTCACCCACAGACTCCTGTTTTTTAGGTGTGGAATCTGGCTAACTGCAAGCTAAAGACCAACCACATTGGCCACACTGGCTATCTGAATACAGTGACTGTCTCTCCAGATGGATCCCTCTGTGCTTCTGGAGGCAAGGTATTTGGAGTTTGTCATCTTTACATAGAAAGATTTTTCATCTGGTTATAAGCATTATTTTAAAATATGTAGAAAAGTATACCAAAGAGGATTGCTTTTAAAGTTGGGGTTTTGATACAGTTAGTAAGGTATTGCACATTAGAGGGGAAAGGACTTAGAGCCACAAACACTATACAATCTGACCTAACTCCCCTTTTCTCTCTGCCCAGGATGGCCAGGCTATGCTGTGGGATCTCAATGAAGGCAAGCACCTTTACACTTTAGATGGTGGGGACATCATCAATGCCTTGTGCTTCAGCCCCAACCGCTACTGGCTCTGTGCTGCCACTGGCCCCAGTATCAAGATCTGGGTAAGTATGATTTGACTGTCAGAAATCAAGCTTTCTCAGTAGATTGACTTGACTGTCAGAAATCAAGCTTTCTCAGTAGATTCCATCATTAAGTTGTTGTCGGCACAAAGCGGGGTTCATTTTTCCCCCTTAACAGTTTGCAGCAGTGGGTGACATCTGCCTAATGAAAAGTAATGCCCATGTATATAGCAGTTTATGTAGTGTTCTAATTGCTATTTGGTCCAAGGTAATTCTCTTGTGAGAGGCAGTGCAGGTGGCATCTAGCCACCAGATACCTATTAGGAGTTAAGTAGCTGCTGTGTATCATGAAGACAACAGTGCGTATAACATTGTAGAACATTTACTTAGTATACGAGATCCAAATTCAGTCCCTAGCAACAAGAATCCTTCCCTATGCTGCTAGCATCCACTTGGCTTCAATTCTGTGATCTTTGTTACAGGATTTCTGGACAAATGACAAGTAGACTAGACTGGCCTCAGGGAGAGCACAGATAGCCTGCCTCTATCCTAAATTTTGGAATTAGGTGTGTGCTACCAACTGAGCTGTTAGTAATTCCTGTGTATATAAATAGCATTTAACTCTTTAAAATGTTGCTGTTTTGAACCTCTTTTGGTTTTGTACCTTAAGCATTTGTGGCCTTTCCAAGGTAAAAAGTGCCCTTTTTTAGTTGAAGTACATTTTTTGTTGTTGGGAGATGGGTTGTGCACACTTGCGCTAAGCTGTGCAATCAGTTAAACTTGGCAATCCTGCCTCAGTCTCCCCAGGTATTTCAGATTCTAGGCCTGAACTATCGGGACCTGATTTGGTTTTTTGTTTTGTTTTGTTTTGTTTTGTTTTGTTTTTTTTGGCTGGTGCAGTATAGGGCTATTAGTCTATATCCTTGAAAGAAAAATAACTGTTAGAAATCTGAATTATATGGGGTCTGCAACCCTAGAAAAGGATCAACAATATGAACCAGAACCCGTGTCTCTAGCTCCATATGTAGCAGAAGATGGCCTAGTCGGTCATCATTGGGAAGAGAGGCCCCTTGGTCCTGCAATCTTTATATGCCCCAATACAGGGGAACGCCAGGGCCAAGAAGTGGGAGTGGGTCGACAGGGAGGGGGGAGGGGACTTTCGGAATAGCATTTGAAGTGTAAATTAAGAAAACATCTAATAAAAAATTTGGGGAAAAAAAACTAATTGACAAAGAAATCTGAATTATATAAGTAGTTCATTATTTAGGTAAATACATGTGGGTCCCACGAGTTGGCCCCATAGCTAAGCAAACCTTTCTCCATAGTTGTTTCTGGGTGAAACCTAAGTTGCCAAGCAAGGCGTTTTCACATGCAACCAGCCTGCCAGCACTAGTGAAAGGATTCTAAGAATGATGGTATCCTTATGGGTTTTGGTCTGTTCCTCAGGACTTGGAGGGCAAGATCATTGTAGATGAATTGAAGCAAGAAGTTATCAGCACTAGCAGCAAGGCAGAGCCACCCCAGTGTACCTCCTTGGCATGGTCTGCTGATGGCCAGGTAAGTATAGATCCTTCAGTTCAGTTCTCCAACTTATCTCCCTTGCTGTTAATATTTTGGGTGTAAGACTAATGTCAGCATAAAATGAAGTCAAACCAGGTTAATTTTGATGGACTGGTTATATACAGAGTATACAAAGAGAATATTAGATAACCTATTTCTGTCTAGGGAAAGATCATGATACAGAGTTTTTAAAGCTTAAAGCTGCTGCTTTTTTGGTTTTTCGAGACAGGGTTTCTCTGTAGCCCTGGAACTCACTTTGTAGACCAGGCTGGCCTTGAACTCAGAAATCCGCCTGCCTCTGCCTCCCAAGTGCTGGGATTAAAGGCATGCTCCACCACGCCCAGCGCTGCTTCTTCTTAATATATCACAAAAGGGGTCTTAAAATTTCTTTGAACTATAGAGTTCATTGCTGGGTGTGACCTATTATCATTCTCTTACAGACTCTGTTTGCTGGCTATACAGACAACTTGGTGCGAGTATGGCAGGTGACTATTGGTACCCGCTAAAAGCTTTATGACAGAGTCTTAGAAATAAACTGGCTTTCTGAAACTGGCTTCTCTATGTCCTGGGAGCTGAGTCCCTGTTCTACTGTAAGAGCAGACCATGCTCTGAACCCCACTGGTGCTTTGCTATCTGGTATGTAAGCAGTAACAGCTGAGTAAACACATCAGATGTTATTTCATTGCCAATTAGACAAAAATCCGTCAACTTTGGTGATCTGGTCTCCTGGAAATACACTAGTGGGTATCCACACCAAGCACATCATCAACTCTATATGCCCACAAATTCATACCAGACTTGTATGGCAAAATGCACTATGTCCTGGGTCAGAAAACAGTTAGGGAAAGTGAGGTCTGATAAGCATAATCTCTGTTTTTAAAAGAGTCTACAAAAAGAAGCAAATAAACACTTTTTTATTTTTGCAACACAACCCACCTTTTCCCAAGAACATGAGTTGACCTCAGCCACCAAAGCAGAGGACAGAAGCTGTTTAGTGTCAGAAGGCAAGGGGGTTACTAGAAAAATAGATTATACCCAGGGGTCTCCCAAGGATCCAGACCCGTCTCAAGCTCCCTAACAGGCTTCCAAGTGGAAATAAAAGGCATGGAGGCCAGAAACTTCTAAATAAGAGCCTGACAGAGAAAACTTGGGCTCCTACAGAAGATGCAGAGAAAATAATTTATTGGGTAATGGTATGTGATGTCATGCTGACCATCTCAGACCTCACTGAAGCTAAATTCTGGCCAGTCTATGGAGGTAGAAATTGGGGGGTGGAAGGAAAGTTTAAGTGTTCCTACTTCCCCAAGAAAGAGTAGACTTTACACAGCTCTACCCTTTTGCCCAGCCTGATTGCCTAGACAGCTTCTAAAACTCTTAGCTGAAGCTTGCACCAAAACATGGAGTTCCCTCCAGACAAATGACAAGGGTTGAGTTGGTGGGTGGAAAATTAAAGTTGGATTATAATCTCCACACATCCCCTACTCCAAAAAGTGGGACCCACAGTTGGACTGAGCTAGGCGGACAGGGAGGGGAGGTCATCAGGCAGCTGTTCGTTATCGGGGACCCATGCAGACCTGTCAAAGTAGATGAAAAAAGACTGAGCTGGAGAAGTCTAGGAGGTCTTCTGACTCCTAGAGGGAGAAGCAGCCTGGGTTCAAGAGGGAGCAGGACTGCAACTCAGTAACAAACAGTGGGAGGAATCTAGCCTCCCAAAAAGTGGGCAGCCATCCACCACCACCCGCCCCCCCAGTGGTGACCAGAGGGGCCCCTGCGGGTGGCAGGCTGATCAAGGGCAGAGCTTGATTCGGGTGCCCTTGGAAAGTACCCGGAAGAAAGGGAAAACACGCTCGCCAAGGAAGGCAGCTGAGAAGGTGTGCACATGGGCTAAGGTATCCGCATTGTAGAAGCCCAGGCGCCCAGCCTCATAGTCCAGATACACGCCAAAGCGCCGTGGTTTCTCACATGGGCTGAGCAGTGTCTGCTCTGTTGAGCTCTGTGCCTGGTATCGTTTGCCGTGGGTGCCCACACACCACACTTCGCGCTGAAGTAGGAGCTGCTGAGGCAGATGGAGCCGGCGGCGGCGATGATGATGGCGTGAGGAGCTGGCATCCCCACTGCTAACAGAGGACCCCCCAGAGCCCACTTTTTCTTTATGATGGGTTGATTCACGGGCAGCACCCACTGCCCAGCCTCGCCGCCCACCCACCTCTACCTCCCAGTAGTGCCGGCCAGAGCGGAAGCCCTGGGCCCCTAGTACACAGCAGTCAGCTGAGAAGCGCTTGGAATGTTCAGGAACCTCCTGCCGACGTTCTGCCAAGCGGACTCCACGGCGATCAGGGGACAGCAGCAGAGCTGGGTGAGCTGTGTCAGGGTCCAGTGTCAGGTCCACTTGGAAAGAGAAAGTACAGAAGAGTTAAAACAGCTTCCCATCACACCATCCTACCCATTTCTTAGTTCCCACCCTATATTAGAAGTCAAGTTCAAGAATTATGGGTTCTAACCTTCACCCTAATTCTAACACCTGCTGGCCTTCCCCTGTCCCTGACTTTCCATCTTATCCAAAACTTAGCTGGGCTACCATGGAAGCAACTTTTGGCTTGAACCTCAGAGTAGCTTCCAGTAGTCTACACCATCCCAGTTAGCCAAATTCCCTCAACTTCATCTCAAGTCTATAAAAGGAAAGGCAAAGACCTCCCTACCTCTTGCAGCTTGACAAAACATGCGGCTCATTTTCCTCACAATGGCGTCTGTCAGGAAGTCGTGGCTATGGGGTTGGCATGGGTCAGGGGACCAAATCTCTGGGGGCTGCAACTGTATCTCTTCACACCTGGAGGAGGGGGACCAGGTAGGGGGTGGGAGCATGATATTCCCAGAGTGAAGAATGACAGCTAAGAGGAAGGAGCAGAGGGTCTGAGAAGCAGAAACTTAGGTTTCAGGGAAGGGGGGGAGGGGAGGGGAAAGGAAAAGGAAAGGAAGTCTCAGAGAGGCAGAAATGGGGAACCAGACATTACTAGGTTACAAAGGGTAGAGTGGGAACACACCTATTGAAAGTCTCCTTGATGTCCTGGGAATAACAGAGACAAAAAGAGGGAAAGGGAAAAAGAAAGAAAGACAGTGTCAGCTGCACAGGGATCACTCCAGCCTCACTGCCCACCCACCAGAGAGGCAGAAAGGTCTGGATGTGAACAGGAAGGGAGAAAGCAGCACCTTCCAGGCTCACAATAAACAAGAATACTTCTCAACTACCCTAACTACCACAAGACTTAATCATCCTGCTAGAAGCCCCAGCCAATAACAGAATGCTATCACTATTCTTTCAACTCTAACCCCCTAATCCTAACAACCGAATTTGCATTCTTTAGGTAGGTGTGATTGCCACACACATATTCAATACTGTCACTAGCTTTAAAAAACAAAACAAAAAAAAATGTTGGTCTTCAAATAAAAAGAGGTAGGGCTCTTCCGAGTGAAGTACAAGCAGTTCTGCAGTAGTTGGAGAGCACTGCCTAATGGAACAGAAAGGGAGCAGGAGAGTGGATCAGGGCAAAGGGGAACAGTGCTCACTTGAAGTAGCCGCAGGCCCCCCTGTTGGCTCCGTTCTTGGGCTTCAGCAAGCAAGCGGCTCAGCTGGGCAGCCTGCTCTTCAAGGCGGTTGGCTGCTGCTCCCGCACGTCCTAACTGAGCTTCGTGCATCTCCCGGAGGCGCCGCTCTAATCCTGCCTGCTCTTCAGCCAGAAACCGTGTTAGCCGCCCAAACTCTGAGGCCACAGCTGCCAGCTCTGACTTCATCTGGCTCTGAAAAGATGCAAAGGCAGGCATGAAGACACAGTTCATGGTCCAAAGGAGCCCAGTATGATTCCCAGCACCCACATGGCAGCTCATAACCATCTGTAACTCCAGTTCCAGATCTGATGCTCTCTTTTGACCTCTAGGGCACCAATCATGCACATATTTGCATGTATATACATATATGCAAGCAAAACTTTCATACACTAAGATTTAAAAAAAGGAGAGATGCAATGGGAATAGAGGCCACCACCTGAATGAATACACAAAAAGGTAAACTTGACATTTTCTGTCTGTTGCCTCTCAATCTCAGGCAAAGGAGCATCATGCTCCCTAACTCCAACATGTCCTGGGAATGGGGAGAGAAGTTTCCTCCCCAGTCTCAGTCTTATTGTATGGGCCTGAGATAGGCCTCAAACTCAGAGACATCTGTCTGTATCTGCCACCCAAGCCTAGGAGGAGTAAAGACTATAAAACAAACAAGTGGTGGTGCATGACTTTAGTCCCAGCACTTGGGAGGTAGAGGCAGGCAGATCTATCTGTTTGGGTTTGAGGCAAGCCTGGTCTACAGAGCAAATTCCAAGAGAGGAAAGAGCTACACAGAGAAAACCCATCTCAAAAACAGTAACAAAGGGCCCACGTGTTGGCCTGAGTGAGGAGGAGGGACTAACAAGCAGGCAAGGTAGTAGTTGTCAAATCTGGTTTCACTCTCTGCCTCAAAGACACAGATCCCAATATTTATTTTCTAAAACTCAGAAGACCCTCACAGTATCAGCTTGGGAAGCTGGTCAGATAGCACATTGTGATTGACATTTCACAGCAGTGACTCCCTAACGTACAGATGGCTAACTACTATGAGTTCTAGAAGCAGCAAAGCCCAGACTGACCAGGAAAGAGGGAAAGGGTGTTCCCATTTGATGGCTGAAGCTTAGGTTAGCCACAGTACTAGTTTCATTCCAGCAAGGCCTGCTAGGCTTCTGAAAACAGACAGGAAATTGAAGGAGGTAAGCTAATGTAAATGGCCTGAGAACACCAGCAAAGAGGACAGGAGGTCTCTGCAATTCTGATGATTACTAATTCTATCTTTTCCTAACAGTCTGCCCTTCATCCAGGACCCAGCAAGCCTATCAGACCACAGCCCTTAATGTTCAGGGAAGCTCTGCCTGCCATCTGTGTTTATCCTGCGACTTGGTACTCCTCTGGCAGCTGTTGTACATGTTTACTCACTTGCTTTCTATGCTATCCAGAGTCAAGGGCTGGGTGTCCTCTGTAGCTTTAGACAAGACAACCAGCCTCAATAAGTCATGCCTCCATTTTCACATTTTACAAACTAGAAAGAAACATGTTTCCTGACTCTGAAGGCTGCATCACCTCAGATCTCTAAGAATCCAGCAGTCTCATCTTCTTTATCCTGACAACAGCATCAGTCAGTCCACTCACACACATCACCCACCTTCAGCTCTGTCACCCGCCTCTCCTCCTTGGCCTTCATCTTCTGCACAGCCTCTAGATGCTTCCTAAGTGGTTCCACATGCCCTTGTAGCTTGGCCTGAGGGATCAGGAAAGGAAAGGTTAGTCAGGGAAACAATGAGAAGCACCTGTCCTACAGATCCTCTATCCAGTCCTCCCTACAGTGGAGATTCAATGCTTCATATTACCACTGTCAAGTGTCAAATATGCCCTTCCTTCCCACACTCCTTCTCTCAGATGACCATAAATGCCTCAACTCTCCCCTGCATTCATGATGGAGAGGTCCTGGGTGTGCCATCTTCAAAGGCTGGGTCTTTATGGCTGCAGAACTCTATTCCCGACAGCTGGCGTACACCTGCCCTAAGCTCCTCACCACATGAAGTCCATCCACAGGAATATTTCTGCCATTGGTGACTTCCATTTGATAAGCCATCTTCCTCAACACCTACAAATCTAAACACTTTGTAGAGATGTTGTGCCTGTGCTAAAAGTGTTAAAGTGATTCTATGCCACATCCAAAATATAAACCCTACACTTCTATGGTCCCTCCTACATGCCCCCATTCATGCCCTTGAGTTGTGATTCTATGCTATTCCCTTGGTCTGGGATTACCCTACTCCACTAGTCCAAGGTATTCTTCCTTTACAGCCCAGCTTTCCAAGCATTATTCTGACTCTATGTACCCAACTTCCTCTGTGAGCCTAAGGAACTTGAAAGAGTTATACTTCTTTCCAGAGTATAAACAATTTACAAATGTGCCTTGCAGACATTACAAGGTCCCTTAGCCTAAATGTTCTTTCCTAAGGCAGGTCTCACATAGCCCACTATAGTCTGGAATGTGTGTTGTGGCTAAGGAGGAGCTTAAACTTCTGAACTCCGACTTTTCCCTCCCTAGTGCTGGGATTGCCACTTTTCTTAGTTTCTATGCTCTGGCAGGCTGCTTTGTTTTCCATTCAATTACCCACGACATGAAAAACAAAAGTGCTTTCTTCTTATAGTTACAATTCTAACAGCAATCAGATACATGAGCTTTCCATTCCAGGCACTTATAGCCATGTCTTTTTCCTGCAGAGACCAGGATAAGTATAATAAATGCCACCTTTTACTCTTTCTTTTTTAATGTCTTTTACATTTGACTTGTTCCTTCCTTTTCATTAGGGGAAAATGGAGGATGACCCTTGAGCCTCGCTCCAAGCAGAACCAAAACTGCATCTTGGTAATTTGAGGCAAGCCATGCTTCATTTCCTCATTTTAAAATGGGAATAATGTCAACCTCATAGATAGCAAACTTAGCAAAATTTCTCACATGTGGCAAAAGATCAGTAAATGTTATCCAGCATTTTCTAACTACATTGTAAGCTGCCAGTGACATCCTGATAATGACCCATGAACTAAAAAGATAAGTGACCCTGAGTACAAAAGGCAATTGTTACACAACTGGTTGTGGAAAGTATTACTGGAGTAATAAATCAGTCATTCCATAAAACAGTATATACAAAATTATGCCTTTTGATATTATTGCTATTTCTCCACTAGTAGAATCAGTCACTTCTACTCCATCAATTCAGAATTTACAAAGCTTAAATTTACCACTTAGTATTACAGGGTCTTGCTGTATTTTAGGCAGGATTTCATTATGCAGTCACACTGACATAGAATTTGCTGTGTAGCTCAGGCTGACCTCAAACTCAGAGATCTGCCAGCTTCTGCCTCCAGAATTTATGATTAAAGGCCCATGCTATCACTCCTGCCCTCCCTCTTCCCCCTTTTTTCTTTAGTACAAGTTCTCTGAGCTGGGAAGATAGTTTAGCTCTGAAGATTAGTTCAATCGTTCAACCCACAATGTGGAAGGGGGAATCAATTCCCAAAGTTGTCTGTTAACTTTTGCATGGGGTTTACGCTCACACAAAATAAAACTGTGAGCCAGAAGTGGTGGCTCACACCTGCAAAGGCTGTGAGTTTGAGACCAGCTTGGTCTCATACGGTGTTCAGGGACAGCAAGGGCTAGAGAAAGACCATGTCTCAAAGACTATAAACAGGCAAATAACTGATTTTTTTCTTTTTTGAGTGAGTCTCGTGTAATTCAGGTCTCATGGAACTCAGGCTGGCCTCTATCTTGCTATGTAGTCAAGGATGACCTTGAACTGATATTCCTGCTTCCACTTTCCCAAGTGTTGGGATTAGGGACTCGCTCTACCATGCCCTTCTTAGGTTGAGTTTTCTATAGATACTCTCACTGATTCTGGACTTCTGCAATAAGGCCCACTGTAGTTTTGAAAGTCTACTCTAGTAACAGACAATGAGCTGTGAAGCCTTAGACTCTACAGCTGAGCTGATGATGATCACCTAAATGAAGTCACTGATTGAATCACAAACAACAAAGCTCTGGGCCAGCAAACAGAGGCTCCACTCTCCTAATTCCTGACTTCAAATCTGAAGGTAGTTCTATCTGTGCTGGCTGTTTCATAGATAAATTTCCTTCACATATGTCCAAAGAATTCGGGAAATAAAAGAGCCAGACAGTTAACCAAACGAAATTACATTCCAAGAACAGTCAGGTCAGAAAGGTCAAACTAAAATATCCTAGTAGGATGTAGGCCCCAAGAGGAGGATGTTCACATCAAAGTCTCTCTCTAAAGCTGCACAACATATAAATCTCCATGTTCAGAACTTAAACCTGCTTCCCAATCAATAAAATAAGAATAGCAAACATCAAACTCACAATGACTCTGAATTATAAATGATAATCTATAAAAGGTGGCCATATGCCTGTTCAAAGACACTCTGAAACTTGAGCAAGATGTCTTGCCCTAAGAGCCTCTCTCTTTTCTGGTTAATACAAAAGACTGGGTGCAGAGAGAAACCAACGAAGCTCATATCCTAGGATAGGTGTGGGACCCACTGAGAGACAAGTGTTTTGAACCTTCCACGAGTTATTTCTATGCTCTGGTTTTAGACCCTTCATTTGTTCTTTTAAGTCTCCATTCCTTCCCATCTGAAGTAGCTCTGTCATGGATAAGACTTAAGATTCAGCCAGAAGAAAATAGGACTGGAGTGAAGCACTCCCTGTCACTAAGCCACAGAGCAAGTTAGAGGATCCTTCTCATTTACCCACCTTGAAGTCAGTGCTTGGACAGGGAGAATCATTTTTCCAATAACGAGGTCCTGCTAAGAGAACCGGCATCACGTCCCCAGCCCCCTTTCTCTCCTCCCCATCCTGACTCCACTCTACTGCCCCTGTGTCACTCACCTTGTACTCCTGCACTACCTCCTCCAGTGGCACCACACTATGCTGTTTGTGGCTCCTGGATTCGCGGCACACCACACAGATGGCTTCTTCATCCACCTCACAGAACAGCTTCAAGGCTTCTTGGTGTCTCGGACAGATGCCTTGCTCATTCACACGACTCCCTCGCCCAGGAGTTGGATGCATCTGACGAATCACCTGGACCATGTTAGCTAACTGGAGGTTGGGGCGGAAGCTCCGCCGAGGAAAACTTTTTCGACACTGGGGACAAGTGAAGCATCTCCGAGGGGCTGGAGGTGGCGGCAGTTGGGTGATCGGGTCTAGCTCCTCTTCCTCTTCTTCCTCCAGCACTTCCTCCTCCTCGTACTCATCTTCCCCTCTCAGGTCCCCCACATCCCCCAAGTAATAGTCCAGTTCTTCCTCCTCTTCCTCCTCCTCCTCCCACACATAGTCCATGTTGTCCCAGTTAGACCCACCTATACCACTACTCCAGAACACTTCCTCTTCCTCCTCGGCGTCCTCCTCCATGTCACCCTCATAATCTTCATCCCGCATTGGGGTGTCCCAGCCCCCGCCTGCCCCGACAGCCTCCACTTCTTCCTCCTCTCCGACCTCCTCCTCCTCCTCCTCCCGATCCAACTCATCTCTGTCTTCCTCATCCTCCCCGCCCCACAACTGCGTTACACACACTCGGCAGAAGTTGTGCCCGCAGCCGATGGACACCGGGTCCGTGAAGTAATCGAGGCAGATGGCGCACACCGCCTCCTCCTGAAGGGTCTGCACAGGGTTGGGTGTCATGGCAACGGCAGCCATCTTAGTGTCCAGTCAGCCAGGGTAGAAGTGCGGTGGGGGGAGCGGGGGGTGGGGCGGGGGGGGTCCCCCTTTCCCGAAGCCCCGAAGCCCCGTCCCCACCCCGAGCCCAGCCTCTCCGCACCTTGCCCGCGGCAAGGCCAAAGGAATGTCCTCCGACCGGCCCACACCGCCACGCACAGTCCCCTACCCCCAGGCGACCACCGTGTCTCTCAGAGGGGAGGGGACAGAGGGGAGCCCCACCGACAAGTCGCTCAGGTGGACCTGAGTGCAAATCTGCCCCAACGCTCCCCTGGCCTGCTCATAAACCCCCGCCCCTCCTCACTTCCTGGCCCCGCCCCCCAGCTTCCGGCCTCCCTCCCAACGCTTCCGGCGTCTCCGCACGACCCGAACTCACGAAGTCCCGGCGAGGTGCCGCCCCCTTCTCCCACGCCCCGCCCCGGGCTGCGGAGCGACCGGAAACGAGGAGGAGACGCTCTAGCTGACACGCAGGAACAGGACGGGAGGGCTAGGACGGCGGAGGCCCACGTCTCGGTGATGACTGGCCGCGAAGAACGCGTAGGGAGCGGGAGGCGTCCCCATTCCCTGCCAGCGGGGCCGGACAGCGGAGGGTGGCGAGGACGTTGAACAGCGCCCTGTTCTCAGTGCTCCAACCGCAGCGGCCTAGCGCCATCCTACCGACCGGGCACGGACGATTGCAGAAGGGACTCCCAGGACCAGTGCCGGAAGCTGAGGGGCGGGCCCGCTCAGCGTCCTCATATTTCCGGGCCCTCTAGACCCGAAACTTGTTCGTTTGAGACTACGGGGGGTCCTTGCGAGCGGGGGGATTCTGGGCGGGGCCTGAAGAAACCGGCTGAGACTGGAGTGAGAGGCTCCGCCCTCCGCGAGAGGCTCCGCCCTCCCGCTGGACTGGGCGTTTTCACGCCGGCTTCGTTAACGGCCACTTTGCTGGAGGACCACAGCGCTCCTGTAAACCCAGCACTGGAGAGGCTGAGGCCCCGGAACTGTGGCAAGTTCCAGGTTTAGCCAACCAGGACTACAAAGTGAGACCCTGTCCCAAAAAACAACCACCAACCAGTCAAAGCAAGCCAATAAAACAAAGCCAAATCCTGCCAACCGGTCACTTGTCCCATCATTTAGTATTAATATCCACATCCATATTAAATGCAACACTGTTCAGCTGTATGAAAGAGAATCTTCGGAATGTATTAAGTTTAAAAAGTGAAGGTGGCTGAACTGGAGTATAGGAGGGCGGGCAATGTTAAATGTATTCGGTACTTTGAATGTCTATATAAAGTAAATATATAGTAATATAACGTAAATCATATAAAGTAAATCATATTTGTTGCCTCACAAGATTTTGTGAGGATGTCGTCATGTATAACGGTCAGAACGGTTTCTAGTATCTGGTAAAGGGGTTAAGGGTTGGCTACTCTACCATATTCTCGTCTATAGACGAAAACAGTAGAATTTCTCTAGGAAGTCTGACTGGCCAATAAAGACACTTTTCCGAAAACAGTTCTTTGGGTTTTGAGACAAGTCTACGTGTTCTCTTTAGAAATATTTTACAAGTGCTATGGGTTTACTCAAATTTTAGTACTTTGTGTGGGCCGTGCACACCTTTCATGTCTTTCATCCGAAATGTTTTTTTTAAGATTTGTATTCGTGAGAATTTCAGTCTAAGGAGAAGGAAAGTCCCGAATTGTGTTGTGGAAAATGTTTGTTTATGAGAGAATCCTATTCCTGTGGCTCCCAAAGCATTTCTCGTGCGGTTTTTGTTTTTGTTTTGTTTTGTTTTTTGCTTGTTTTGTTAGTTTGTAGGTCATAAACAATTGCTGCACCATATTCTCTGAGCGCAGCACAGATTAGTTGGATATCGTGACTCAGAGCACCTTCAATTGAACACACTAAAATCACAAACTTGTGGAGCAAGTCTGGCTTTAAGAATTGGACATAAGGCTGTCAAATTGTAGCTTTAGGGACTTGCCAGTAACACCTTGATAAGCGTCGTTTCCGTAGTGTAGTGGTTATCACGTTCGCCTCACACGCGAAAGGTCCCCGGTTCGAAACCGGGCGGAAACAGTTTTAAACTGCCCCCTTTTTTTTTTTCTTCCACAAAAATCGCTGTTTTCTTGAAAAAACTATTCCTAGGAAAATGAGGGACTGAATTGGAACTCAAAAGTTTGAGAAGTAAAAAAAAAAAAGTTTGAGAAGTAAACTCACTGCACTCCACATTTCAGAAGCCATTACCTCCCCAAGACTAGGACGCTTTTTGATGTCAGTGACATTTTCATAAAACTGTAACAATTGCCGGACAGTGGTGGCGCACACCTTTAATCCCAGCACTCGGGAGGCAGAGGCAGGCGGATTTCTGAGTTCAAGGCCACCCTGGTCTACAGAGTGAGTTCCAGGACAGCCAGGGCTACACAGAGAAACCCTGTCTCAAAAAAACAAAACAAAACAAACAAACAAACAAAAAAACCTGTAATAATTAAAACTGGTAAAGCACAGTTTGTTAATCTCAAACAATGAGTTCTTAGCACTAAATGGGGTGAATGTCCTTTTGGAAAGGACAACGAATTGAAGCACTTTTGTGACCAAAGCAAGATGGTGCTCTGCTGTCTGCACTATTACAAAGATGGACAAAACCCACTAATTTGGAAAGCTGGAAGATAAGTGAGAAATGGGTACCATTTGGCAAATTCCTGGAGGCTGGCCATCATTAACCAGTTCACCACCTATTAGATATGCCCAGATATCAGGACTAGCTGTGCTGGTGGCCAGCCTATGGCTGAGACTAGGACCCCAAGATCATGAAGGCCTATCTATGTGAGCCTCCAAACCATCAGTTAGGATTTGGACTTGCATTTCTAGTCAGGAAAGCTGTTCTGTGTGATGAGAACCTCAACTCTAGCTCTATATTTCTTTTCTTTTTTAAAATTATGTGTTGCAGGATTTCTGCTCACACTGTGAACCCGGAGATTGTTTGGTTTACTGAAGAAAAAAAAAGAAAGAAAATTTTTTTCTAGTTGTGGTGTGGCTCAGTCCCTAGCACACACCTTTAATCCCAGACTATGAAGGGAGGTAAAGTTAGAGGGTAGAAGGAAGCAGCCATGTCTGAAAGTGATGTCTAATTGGGTGGCAGATAAAGTGAAGAATCAGAACGCTTTGACAGAACAGGATCTGCCCAACACTCATGAGAGAAGGTAGAGAGGCTACATGAGGGGCAGAAAAACAGAGTGACACAAGAACACGCTAGACACAGGTGAAGACAGAATGAACCAGAGAAGGACACGGAGACAGAAGACTAGAACAGATTGCTAGAATTAGTTTGAAGCCAGGCAGAGAAATTCAGGAGAAGCTGAGAGAAGCCAGACTGAATGAGTCAGCTTAAAGAGACGTTTGGGCCAGAACAACTGAGTTGACCAGCCATCCTGAGATCAGAAAGAAAAGGGAGGGGTGAGTTTATTCAGCAGAATGTCTCAGAGGCTGAAAACATTCTAGGCCTAGAAAACAGGCTAGAAGTGTCCAGAAATAGGCCAAGGTTAGCAAACGAAGGCAGTAAACATCAGAGATGACAATTCCATCAGGTGAATACAAGTTACATTTACAGCAGCTTATTTCTATCCATATACAAAATAAGACCATAGTCATAGTAACTTTTCAGGAATGTGTATCCTAGGACCATGTGAGGAATTCCTCCTGTTTTACAAGTTCTGACTAATTCTTGTTATGATCACCCTATTTGGTAATACACCCATTCCTGGACGTGACTGCACCTTTGACACATTTTTGAAGATTGATGTTATCCTTTGTCTAGTATGAGTAATCAAGTAACTTGGTGTCATTGTCAGATTTGTAGTGGCCTGGTTGGTTTGTAGGGAAGACCTAGATAACCAATAAATAAAACTGGGCTCGTATCTACAAGACTAAGGAACAGTTAGTTGGCTTATCTCACTTCACATGAATGGAGAACTTCCTGGAGTTGAAGATGTTTGTGTTAGGGCTTTTCAAAAACAAAAGAACACTTTTAGACCCCCTTATGTGCAGTGGCAAAGTAGAGATTGCAATGTGTAGGGCAACATCTCAGCAAAGACAGACTTGTAAAAATAACGTTTATTCTCCTGTCATAATTGTTTCCTAGGCTTGCTGCCTCTGCCTGCTAGCCTAGGCCTAGTCCTGGAAGAACCTAGCATCCATACAATCTAACCTAGGCCTGGAATGTTTCCAGCTTCTGAGCCTTGCTGGCTGACTGTCAGACTTGTAGTGGACTGACTGGAAATCACCCTTTCTTGTTCTTGTTGGACTCTGACTGGCTGGTTCAACTCAACTGTTCTGGCTCAAACTCCTCTCACAGCTGACTGATTCAGTCTGGCGTCTCTCTTGGCCTCTGAATTGCTCTGCTTGGGTCCTGAGGGAGAGATGTGGGGAAAGCCAAACCCTGCGAGCAGTCTGGTAAGGGAAGGCAGGGCATGCTGGATTAGTCAGCCACCTGGAGACCCTTGTTGACTTCAACTCAAGCTAGTCCACTGCTCCCTGTTATGGTGGAGAGAGGACTCTGAGTCACAGACCCACTAAGAGACCCTTGCCTTCCAAATCCTGACTGGGTATTCAGGAATGCAGTTTGAGTGACAGAAAATCATATTTTGATTTTAACCAGTATTAATCAATGATTACTACTCTCACATTTGCAAAACGCATATATAACGTTTAACATATGCTAACCTGCATTTCAACTCCATAATGAATGCTAAGTTTGATGAGATTTATCTTTATTTCAAAGGTCCTTCATTGACGTTTTAAATTTTGGTAACATTTTCAGCTTTGCAATAAAGATGAACTTGAAAGCTGATGCTTACTACTTCCGATTTTGTCGAAAAATTATCTTAATAATTTTTCATACAATAATTTCTGAGCATACATAAAGTGATTTTTCTTGTGACATTAGACTCCTTCTTATGTCTTCTTTGTTACTATCAACTGAGCCCAGATTACGAGGACATTTAAATCCTCCCGCTCTCTTCCTCAGAATAAAAAAAGCACAAATACAGTCGGTCGGTCATCCGTTGAAGTCACATTTACGGTGCCTGCTGCCAGCCCCACTGTTGTTGCTGCTGCTTTAAATTTTCTCACCCAGAATTTCAAGACTGGTGTTCCATGCCTCAGTGATACTATATCATTTAGTGAACAGGGTCTGAGAATCTGGGGGTGAAGATGCTAGGGGGGAAAAAAAAAAAAGAGGGGGGGGGGGAGAGCAAGAAGTGTCACAACTTCTCTTTTAGAAAGTAGTAAGAGCAGGGAGGTATAAGGTTTCCGTAGTGTAGTGGTTATCACGTTCGCCTAACACGCGAAAGGTCCCCGGTTCGAAACCGGGCGGAAACAGAAGGTACTTTTTTAGAGACAGACACACCACAACCCAGGCCTAGGTATCAGGATGCAAGAGGTAGTCATTTTGTCTTTAGATTCTGTTGTACTCAAAGAACTTGGAGTACTAGCGGATCCAGCGCGACAGGTACGCCGTGCATCCACAAAAGGAAGCACGTTACCAGAGCAGCGGTTTGTTTGGAAATGCGTGTTGGAATTCCAGGCTGCGGAAGATGCTCACAGGAGAGGTGGCCGCAGTAATAACAACCAACCACACCCACACAGTGGGTCGCAGCTCCCTCACAGGAACTTTTCCATCTAGCAAGCAGGACGCAGCGTCCTCCCGGTTTACTGCAATGCCCTGAATCAGTCACGTCGCGAAAAAGGAGGAGATTTAAAAAAAAAAAAAAAAGGCAAAGAAATCAATAGAGAAATTTAGTGACAACTTGTGGAGCTAATGAAGCAGAACGGTGCTTCCCCAGCATTTGTGAGTCTCTCCATTTCATCCCAAAGGACTGGAAAAGATTTCAGTTGTCTGACTATCCATGTACACACATGAGAGTGCGCACACACACCTCTGTGTGTGCGGGGAGGGGGTTGTTTATTTGCTTTTTAAAGATTTATTTTATTTTACATCTCTGAATGTTTGCCTGTGTGTATACAAATGCACCACATGCATGCGGTGAGGGACATGGAGGAGTCCAGGAGAGGGTATCAGATGGCGGCAAGCACTTCGTGTGAGTGATAGGAACCAAACTCCGGTCCTCAGCCAGTGCTCTTAACCACTGAGCCATCGCTCAAGCCCTCTCTGTTTAAGACTCACTATGTTGTTCAAGCTGGTCTTGAACTCAAAGAATCATGTGATTGTCTTGTTTCACTAGGAGTTTTTATTTTGTTTTGTTTTTCAAATAAACCTCAACAAACTCTGTACAAAACTGTCTACATAAAATTTTAACTCAAAAGTCATAATTTTCTCTTTTGAATGTTGTTAATTCTCTTTCTTTCTTTCTTTCTTTCTTTCTTTCTTTCTTCCTTCCTTCCTTTCTTTCTTTCTTTCTTTCTTTCTTTCTTTTTCCTTCTTTCTTTCTTGGATATAGGGTTTCTCTGTATAGCCTAGTGTGCTGGCTGGTTTTGTGTGTAAACTTGACACAAGCTCTAGTTATCACACGTGAGAAAATGCCTCCATGAGAATGAGATCCAGCTGTAAGGCATTTTCTCAATTAAGGATCGAGGCAGGGAGGGCCCAGCCCATGTGGGTGGGTTTCTATAAGAAAGCAAGCTGGGGACCCGGCATAGTGGCACACGCCTTTAATCCCAGCACTCTGGAGGCAGAGGCAGGAAGATGTCTGTGTTTGAGGCCAGCCTGTTCTACATAGAGAGCTCCAGGACAAAAGAAAGAGAAGGAGGAAGAGGAGGAGGAAAAGGAAGAAGAGGAGGGGATATACATTGAAACCTAGACCATGCATCACTCAGCTTCAACATCTTCTAGCATCCCTTTTTTATCTCTACCTCCCCCCAACTCCATTTCACACTCCTGGGCCACCGTCCTCTAGTCATTCATTGGCCACCATGGCCACCATCTCCTTTTGATTGGTTCATGCTTATGTTCCTTTGTAGACTTGTAGATTTTGATGGCTGCAAATTAAAGTACTGAGCCCTTAGTGTGAGTTTACCAGTGTTCCCGATGCTAGACATACATTCGGTACATTGCACCTTGCAATAAACCTGTGGCATGGCACTGTTCCACCCTTTGCTTCTGTTGCTGTGATGGAAACACTGCCTTTCAAGACAGATGGAGGCCCCCCCCCTCTGAAGTTCACCTTCTGATGGGCTATTTAAATAGTAAACAAGTAAACAGATATAGAAATAATGTCAGAGAGTGTAACAACGACAGTGGTTTTGACAGGGTGGTGCAAACAGTGGAGTGGTCAGGGAAAGACAGGTCAGAAGATGTGACAGTAGCTGAGTCAGGGAAAGGAAGAGTGAGTCATTATCCAAAAGACCAGAGGTCTCCACTGAAGAAACAGAGGGATCAGAGCCTTGGAAGAACTGGATGGATGGATTCATAGGCAGAGAGAGATTGCAGGTGCCTGTGGAGGGGCGGCTGGGAGAGAAAAGCTTATACCTATACTTCTTTGGATCTGGATTCTAATGACTTCAGCTACATCATTTGTATATGCTTGGCTAGAAAGATGACTGGAGGAAACTGGATGTGCTGTCTCAGGGGACTCCCAGGCTAATCAACACATGACATCAGCACAGGATTTATAAAGATGCATATTTATATTTATCCAGGGAATCACAAAGAAGCAATACACCCAGAATTTCTAAGCACTGTGTCTAAGCACATGGACTGGTGGTTAAAGCAGGGTGCCTGTCTCATCACGCCCACCTGTGACCGAGTTAGCTTCTCAGGGCCTTATCTTCTCACTGGTATGTGAAAGTTCAGAAGTGCCGACATCCTAACTGCAACTTGAAATGTGCAAAGGAATGAATGTCACTGCTTCTTAGATGTCCAGGGTTAGGCCATTTGACAGCTGTAACTAACCAAAGTGCCAGCCGAAGGGACTGTTCCTGTTTCAAAAATTGCTACAGTAACTTTAGAGAAAATCAACAATATTTGCAAAGTAGAATTTCAAAGTCTTAAGACAACTGGGTGTTAATATTTTCAACTATCAGAAACTGAAGATCACATAGCATTCACAAAGAAGGTAGGTACTCTTTTTTTATTTGTGAACTGCACCCTTTGGAAACTATCATCAGCAACAGTGGAAAATTAGGAGGGTTTCCCAAAATATCCAGTGATTTTAATCTGACTTGTTTTTCCTGACACAGAGTGGAGGATCCAGTTATTCTATCCGGGACGTCTTTGGGCCACTCTTCCTGTCCCAATCGCTCCTGTAGAATTAGGTTGTTCATCTTGACATTTTTGGCATCTTCCTTGTCTACTTCGCAAGTTCCTTAGCACAATGGCATGTGACTGACACTGCTCTTGTGTCCGGGAGGCTTGCACGGCTGCTGTGACACAGCCATGCAATTATAATGTGAGAACTGGAGAATCAGTGAGTCGTCTCTCAAGTCCCAGTGCAGACGCTGGGAGAACCATCCTCTCTAGTTAAACAAATCAGTGAGGGATGAAAAAAATGTGAAGGTAATTTTAGATTAGTTAGATAATAGACACAAATATGCAAAATCTGGTGATCATTTTCTAGATCCAACCAACCCAACTAGGCTGGGTTTTTTGGTTTCTTTTTGGTTTTTCGAGACAGGGTTTCTCTGTGTAGCTCTGGCTGTCCTGGAACTCACTTTGTAGACCAGGCTGGCCTCGAACTCAGAAACCTGCCTGCCTCTGCCTCCCGAGTGATGGGATTAAAGGCGTGTGACACCACTGCCGGGCCTAACTAGGCTGTTTTTAAAGATTTTGTTTTTATTACATGTGTATGACTGTGCCTGCATCTATTTATGTGTACTACATGTGTGCCTGGTGCTCTTAAAGGTTATAAGAGGGCATCAAATCCTCTGGAACTCCAATTAGAGATGGCTGTGAGCTGATAGAATGTGGGTACTGAGAACCATATATGAGCTTTTGTTTGTTTGCTTGGTTTGCCCGCAACAAGGTCTAACTATACTGAATAGATCAGGCTGGTCTCAAACTCACAGAGACCCACCTGGGTCTACGGCCCAAGTGCTGGGGTTAATGGTGTGCAGACCCTATGTCCGCCCAAACTCAGGTTTTCTATAAGCACAAAAAGTGTTTTTAATCACCGAGCCATCCATCTCTTCTGGCCCTACAGTAAAGCTTTTTAAATAAAAACTGTTCAAGTGGATAGTTGATATGGCAACTGTGTGATACTCTACAGTAGGGAATCATAATTCGACAAATCACTCACATATGTTTCCTTGCTACCAGTATGTCTTTTCTTTACAATTAACGCTCCAGTTATGAGGCTTGCAGTGATTATTATTTGTATGCCTTTGCATCTGTGCAACTGTGGGATTAATTTCCAGAACTGAGATTTGCCAAACAGGGTTTATATTTAATTGTAATTTGTAGAAATGGGTAACATTCCCATTTCTAAATTGATAATCCTTCCCCAGTCCCTCCCAAGACAAAAAATGGAAGGAATTCAAATAACCCAAAGTAGATGGATGAATAAAGAAACTTTGGGAGTTCGAGGCCAGCCTGGTCTACAAAGTGAGTTCCAGGACAGCCGCGACTATACAGGTAAACCCTGTCTCAAAAAAAGAAAGAAAGAAAGAAAGAAAGAAAGAAAGAAAGAAAGAAAGAAAGAAAGAAAGAAAGAAAGAAAGAAAGAAAGAAAGAAAGAAGGAAAGAAAGAAAGAAACTTTGGTATATACAGATAGTGGAATGCTTTTTTACCTTGATGGACAGGAAATTTAATATACACTACATACAACATGAAAGAACCTATAAGATGACCTGCTCTGTGGCGTAAGACTGTTAAAAGGCGGAATGTAGCTGGCAGCATAGTGCTGACCTGTAACCTCAGCCCTTGGGAGATGGACTCAGTAGAATCAGAAGTTCAAAGTCACCTTGACTCCATAATAGGCTAGCTTAGGCTACATGAGACTGCCTTAAACGGAGCCCTACACACAACACACACAACACACACACCTCTCGCACACGGACACGTGCACGCACACTTGCACGAAGATTTCAAGCTCACACTTAATGGAATTTGATGGCTCCAGGAAAAATAATAGAATTAAAAAAAAAAAAAAAACAATAGAATGGCCTTTTCAGGGGTCGAGTAAAGATGGTTGTCGGGTTAGTGTTTGATCAACAGTTTTGTCCGGACAGATAAAATGGGCCGGGCATTGTGGTGCAAGCCGGCAGGCAGGGTCTCTGAATTCTTAGGCCAGCCTGGTCTACACAGCAAATTACAGGACAGCCAGGACTCCACAGAGAAATTCTATCTAGAAATACCTAAATAAATAAATAAATAAATAAATAAATAAATAAATAAATAAATAAATAGAAATTAAAGAAAAATTTTAAAAAAGGAGGCGATGGGGGAAGAGGAGGAAGGGGGAGGAGGAGGAGAAGGCTCTGCTGGCCTAAAGTATATCTTACCTCAAGGTTGCTACTGTAGAGGAAACATTAGAACTGTGAAAGTGACCACCATTAATTACAACAGAATTACAACAACCATTAATTACTTTTAAGTTTCAGGAAGGTCTTGTAAAGTACGAATTTCGTCTTGGGCTAAAAAGTCTCCACGCGCCCAACGTGGGGCTCGAACCCACGACCCTGAGATTAAGAGTCTCATGCTCTACCGACTGAGCTAGCCGGGCGCTGCGCAGGCAGCAGTTTTATTTTCCACCCCTATGTTTGGAAAAAACGTCAGTCCTAAATTTGGGGTTGTAACCAGAATTTGATAGAACTACAAGAACTCAGAAATATATAAAAATCCAACCGTCGGCGCCTGATCATCCCCCTTACTTCCTTCCATTTTCTGTTTACTTTTTTCTATCAACACCAGGGATTGTGTGAGTGAAATTTTGTGTTTTCCCCAAGACTCCTTCCACCGCGAAGCTCACAGAGCTGAGAAGAAAATATGCACGTCCTAAGATCTCACTGGATTGCTTACCCTCAAATTTTGTCGCGAGTAGTCCGGAGCTGGGAAAAGCGAAGCTCTTCCTTACTAATAAACCGCGCCGGCTCAACCCTTTTCTTTTGGGGTGGGAGGGGGCGGATTTATGCAGCTGTTGGCTGCACGCTGTTTGTAAATTTGAAATGTCAAAAACAAAGACTAATAAGCAAAAAGGACAAAAACAAAAAAAAGTATTAAAATAAGCGGTAGCCGTCTGGAGATGCCGGGGATCGAACCCGGGGCCTCATACATGCAAAGCATGCGCTCTACCACTGAGCTACATCCCCACTCGCTTTTGTGCTCTCCTCATAAGTGCCCTAGTGATTGCGTAGCGCACGGTTCGGCTCCTAACTGCTGATTGAATCTAGCTGTTTGGAAATCACAACCAGTCATTGGCTGTCCGGAGTTTTCTTCCGATTCTCACTAACAAAGTCGGTCATCTCCTAGAGATACTGAGGGCAGACAGATCTGGGAGTAGAAACTGGGAAGAGAATGGAAAAATTGAGAGAGACTTACTCATCAGGCACTTAGGACAAAATAGAACCGTGACCCGGAAAAGAAAGATACGTTTGCTTTTTGTTTTAAATGCAAGATACTGTAGTAAATATATAAAACGTTTAAACGAAATAATGAAGTTAATTGCTCTAAATGGAGTAAGTGCATAGGAGGTGGGCAGGTTTTCCAGTGCTCGATTTTGTTTGTTGTTGTTGTTATTAAAAGTGTACTCATTTTATGTAATGAGTGCTTTGCTAGCATGTATGTATGTGTTGTATGAGTGCCTAAGGAGGTCAGAAGTCACTCCATCCTCTGTAACCCTAGTTACAGTTGTAAACGGGTTCTGAGAACCTGGATCCTTTCTGTACTTACCCACTGACCCATCTCCAACCCCGCCACCCCCACCTCCAATCATAAATTGTTGGAGGGTATTCACCATAGAGTAGTGCTCAGACATGGGTAGAAGCCAATAGCCGGGTGTGGTGGCACATGCTTTTAATCCCAGCACTCAGGTACAGGATCCCAGTGTAGCCCCGGGCCCTTCTCAGGGTGAGCTTTTAAATACAAAAGCATGTTCTAGTTGACATTCTTTTGTTGTTGTTGTTGTTGTTGTTGTTGTTGTTTTCTGAGTTGACATTCTTCAGTTAACAAGAACAAGGTTAGCATTTAGAGATTTTTCTCAGAACTGTATAGACTTTGATGGATTAGGTCTTTGTTTTTAGTTTTGGCAGGTGGTGATGTCTGCATGCTGAGTGTTACAGCCTGAATGGTACTACCATCATGGAGTCAGTTGTGCTAAGATCTCAGGGCCTACTAAATCTGCGGCACTGTAACAAAATCTGTGTGTGATGGTCTGTAGGCTTCATGGATAAAGTAGCATTTGAGAAGAGACCTGGAGACACCGGGTATCACACTGTCCAGAGTTTGGCAAGAAGACAGATCAGCAAGATGAACCCAGGGACTGGCTTGCTGGAATCCGAGGCTGGTAAAGAGCTATTTGTGTGTCTGGGTGACAGTTGCAGGTCAACCATAAACTAATCAAACTGCTTCAATATTGTGTCCTCGTGAGTCAGTTGCTCTGTTGTATACTCAAGAGGTCTTTGCCACACTGGATTACATATTGTATATGGATGAGAGACTTGGATAGAAAAAGTGGCCAAGTTAAAATAAAAACTGCAAAGGTACAAGTGAGCTTCTTGAGAGTTAGAGTCCACAGAAATAATCTTTTTTTTTTTTTTCTGAAGCTGGGTTTCATATAACCCAAGCTGACCATTGGGGATGGGATAGCTATGACAAGGGAGGACCGTGAACTCCTGATCCTGTGCCCTTTGATGCTGTGATTACAGGCCTGTGCCACCAGGCCCAGCAAATAACACAGCACTGAAGATCCTTGATGTCATGACTGAGTTCTTGGTGAGCCAGAAGAGCTCACCATCTGTTGTCCTGTGCCTGAAACTGGTGGCCATTCTTTAGTCCAGGGATTCACTTGTTTCTTCAACTGACTTAATGCTCCTTATCTTCAAAATAATTGTAGTTGAGTTTGCAGAACATTTAAAACGTCCCGTGGTGGAAGATGAGAGTCAAGCGAGAGCCATTACATGGGGAGGCTTTCTGACACATAGGAATATCAAGAAGACTCACAGGGTTGCATTGTGGTCAACACCAAAAGTCACAGCGGATGAGGACAGGGAGGTATGAATACAGGAGCTGGGTGGGCACAAAGAGCAGGCAGAGCCTTGAGGTTATTATGAAGATTTCAACTTCTTTCCTGAGAGTTAGCAGTCCTGGTGGGGTTTGAACAGAGGGTTCTGATGGATACTGTGGCGACGGGTTAGAATTGGGTGAGTGGACAGTGACATTGACAAGAGAGGTTTTGAGAGAGGCGGAGGAAGAAGGTTGACCCTAGTAGCCTCCAGAATGAAATTATAGAAAAACTACTCCAAAAACTACTCCGTGGAACCCAGCTGTATACCAGCTCGGGAGAGACAGAGGGGTTTGGGGTAGGTGTGGAATGATACTGAATGAAATGAGAAAAATTGGCTGTATTACTAGTTCAAAATTAAAGGGAGAAGAACTGTAAGAGATGATGTAGTTACAAAAGTGGACAAAAGGCCACGCTTGGGGTGAAGAGGTAGAGCCAAATTCCAGACCCTAAGTTTAGCTCAGCGCAGCGCCAGGATGAGTCGGTATGCGGGGAACCAGACACCGTGCCCCGAGAGCCAGGCCTTTGCCCCTGTAGGGCAGGGTCAGCCTAGGTCGGCCCCTGGGAGTGGAGCCCAGCTGGCCTTGCGCTCTCACCTGTCCCCGACAGTTTCCTACTGCTGACTGGGCCATACTGGGCGGCCTAGAGAGGCGGTGGAAGGGGCGGGGGGGGGGGTCGACAAAAGGGAGATGGGGCTAGGGTGGTGGCTTTGGGAACCCAGAGAAAGGGCAGCACCTGCCTCCATTCCCAGCTGGGTGCACCCTCGGCTCACGTCTCGGCTTGCCCGCTGCCGGCCCCGCCCCTCCTCGCCCAGTGGGTACTCGGAGCTCAGCCCAGCTTGGACGGTAGCATCCAGGGACCTCCCCAAAGCCACAAGACTCGAATGTACCAAGGACACGGATGGCGACCGTGGGGCCGCGGACCGGGCCGAACGCAGGAGCCGAGGCGCTGGCCCTGGCGGCAGAGCTCCAAGGCGAGGCGACGTGCTCCATCTGCCTAGAGTTTTTCCGGGAGCCGGTGTCAGTCGAATGCGGCCACAGCTTCTGCCGCGCCTGTATTATGCGCTGCTGGGAACGTCCCGGAGCTGGGACCGGTACGGCGACCCGCACGCTGCCCTGCCCACTGCCCTGTCCTCAGTGCCGCGAGCCCGCGCGCCCCAGTCAGCTGCGACCCAATCGACAGCTGGCCGCGGTGGCCTCGCTCCTTCGGCGCTTCAGCCTGCCCCCCACCGTCCCTGGGGAGCGCGGGACCCCAGCAGTGGCTGCCCGGGCGGCGGCTGCGCGGTGCTCCCAACACGGAGAGCAACTTAAGCTCTACTGCCAAGACGACGGCCGCGCCATTTGCGTGGTGTGCGACCGCGCCCGCGAGCACCGTTCTCACGCAGTGCTGCCGCTGGAGGAGGCAGTGCAGGAGGCCAAGGTGGGTGCAGGATGTTCCGGAGCCCTGGCTCTGCTCCAGCCCTCCCAGCTGTCCTTGCAGACTGCAGGCAGAGTCCTACAGAAGAGCCCCGGTCTCTTTTTTCTCTTCCTAAACTGTGGTTTCCCTTCATCTCCTCTCGTCCCTCAGAGCCCGAAGCCTGGAGGCCTGGAAGACGGCCCCAGGGACTTGAAATTTTCTTGTCTGTCCCCAACCGATGTTGTAACTCTGCCCAAGAGAATGTCTCTGTTTGTCACGCCCACATATCCTCTGCCACACTCCTACTGCGTTCCCAGGGGCGTGGCACTACACAAGGTACCAAGTTCAAAGAGGAAGAACACAGCGTAGCGTCCTGGGTTAGGTGGTCTGTCTGAAGGGCTGTGAAGCCCATTGATTCTGGGCATCTCCCCTTTTAGTCTGTCCCTCGATAGGCTGCGGCACAAGAGGCGTGTGCAGCCCCCAGTCTTTGCTGTCCTGTAGTGCTCCAGCCCTCTTACATGAAGAAAGGAGAGCTGAAGATAAGATAAACCAAACCAATGTGGGAGTCTCGATTTTCAGCGCAGACCATGTGATTGATGCCCTTGAGGAGTGAGACTCCCGGGCCTTTGGAGTTCCCCTGCATTTGTTCTGCACCAACAGGCTTAGTCTGCAAGGCTCTGTTCACAGAGCCAGAGATGTTATCTATCCAGTCTCTTGCTCCTGAGAGCAGAATCTTGGCTTTCTCCTGGATGGTTCTAGGAAGGTACACGAGAGGATATCCAGAATTTTCTGACCACGATGTGATGTCTTCCTTCATACCACAGGAGTTGCTGGACTCCAGGCTGAGGGCCTTGAAGAAAGTACTGGAAGACTATGAAGCTTTCCGGTCAACAGAGGAGAGGGAGAGCAAGGAGCTTCTAGTGAGTCCAAGTGTGAGAAGCATAGGGTTGTGAATGCCCAGGGCAGTGTGTGTGTGTGTGTGTGTGTGTGTGTGTGTGTGTGTGTGGTGAGTCCAAGTGTGAGAAGCATAGGGTTGTGGATGCCCAGGGCAGTGTGTGTGTGTGTGTGTGTGTGTGTGTGTGTGTGTGTGTGGTGAGTCCAAGTGTGAGAAGCATAGGGTTGTGGATGCCCAGGGCAGTGTGTGTGTGTGTGTGTGGTGTTGAAAGTAGTGTGGATTTCAGAAAAACAATGTGGTATACATTACAAAGGTTGACTATATAATTTATAATATAAACTAGAGCTGTTCAAATAATCTTTAGGGTGCACAGTCATTCCTAACCAACCAGTTAGGACCTGTAGCAGCATCTTGTAATTTGAATGCATTAGTATTTCTTCACAGAAACACGTCATATTAAGTAGGAACACACGGTAAGAAGCCACACATCCGCCTGAGGCATGTTCTACCACAGAAAAACACATAGAGGAAAATGTTTTCTGAGCTTTAATTTAAGAATTAGTGGTTTCTGACTGGGCAGTGGTGGTGCACGCCTTTAATCCCAGCACATTGGAGGCAAGGCTGGCAGATCTTTGTGAGTTCGAGGCCAGCCTGGTATTCAGGGTGAATTCCAGGACAGCAGGACAGTCAAAACTGCACAGAGAAGCCCTCTGCGCTGATGCTGAGGAGGTATCAGAGCTGTTCCTGGCAGAGCACTGTGGCTTGGGGACTTGTTTTGGTTACTATGGACAAACACGAGTCACTATCATTTTCTACCTCAGAAATTCAGTTCTTGGCTGAATAAAAGGTGCTGGAAGAACAAAAGAAGAAACCATGAGAGTCTTTTAAGGCAAGGTCATTTGTTTATGAAACTGAGAATTAGAGGGGAGGCCTGGAGGACCCTTGTATGCTTTTAAAAATTATCTATTTACCTTCCTATTTATTTGTGTTTCTATAGTTGGGTGCATGTGCTACTGTCTGCATGTAAAGGTCAGAGGGCAACTTTGTGTCAGTTCCTGTCTTCCACCTTGAGGAAAATTCTAGGGACTGAACTGGGGTTGCCAGGCTTATGAGATATTTCACCAGCCCTAAACCCCTATTCTTTAGGTTAGGAAGGGAAGACTATGGAGCTCAGATATGCAGCAGGCTCCTCTCTGGGCTCTTTGTGGTTGCTATATTGTTCTGTTTTGTTTGAGACAAGGTATCTCTCTATAGCCCAGGCTACCCTGGAACTTGCTACATAGACCAGGCTGGCCTCAGACCTACAGAGATCCACCTGCTTCTGCCTCCTTAGTGCTGGATTAAAGATGTGTGCCACCATGCCTGGCCCTCCCCTTACCATTTTAACTGCTTTTATATCTATATCCATTGGACATCCCAGACTTTTGCATCTGACCATTCATTTCCTAAAGCATAGATGATCCATCCAGACCTTTGTTCCACCTCTTTGGTTTGCATCTATGATGCAGAGGACATTCTCTATGGCCTGGGTAACTTCAAAGTCTCTGACCAACCATCCTCCCTAGGACATTGTTTAGCACATCCCATCTCTGCCCTTTGCCAAACCCTCCCCTAACCTATCCAAAGCAGGGCCTTCACAGCCAAGTCAGTCTTCTACCACTGAGTCACACGCTCCTCGTTCTGCTTACCATACAGCAACAGGTGAGCCTACCTCTGTTGCCCTACTAAACACGGTTTTTATAATTGTACCTACAGTATGGGCTGAAAGGGGGGGATAGAAAGGGGGGGTACTTTCACCTGAAAAAATGCCCTTACCCCAGAGGTCATCGAGTAATGTCTAGAGGTTTTTTAGTTGTCAGCACTGTGAGTATTGCCGATAACCACCCCAGCTGGTTATAGGGGTCCCTGGAATGAGGGTCCTCAAAAGCTAAGTAGGTAAGGATTCAGCGGTGACAAACAGAAACACAGAGGCAGTTTGAATCTGAGTGTATTTTGTAGCTCTCAAGCAGGGGTTTTCATATATTAACAAAACAAAACAAAACAAATATTACAACTCTTAGAAGATGTGTTCAACATGGCCTCCAATGGAGGATCTAGAGAAAGTACCCAAGTAGCTGAAGGGGTCTGTAATCCTATAGGAGGAACAGCAATATGAACTAGCCAGTACCCCCTGAGCTCATGTCTCTAACTGCATATGTAGCAGAAGATGGCCTAAACAGCCATCATTGGGAGGAGAGACCCTTGGTCTTGCAAAGATTATATGCCCCAATACAGAGTAATACCAGGGCAAGGAAGTGGGAGTGGGTGGGTTGGAGAGCAGGGTTGGGGGAGGGTATAAGGGACTTTTGGGATAGCATTTGAATTGTAAATGAAGAAAATACCTAATAAAAATTGTTAAAAAAAGAAGAAGATGTGTTCAGTGAAGCAATCATAAATATCATAATTATCATTTGGCACAGTAAAGCACAAAAATCAAGCAAACATTACAACTCAGAAAAGATGTACTCAGTGAATCACAAACAGAACAAGTGGCATCATGATTAACAGAGACCATCCAAGTGTTACAACTCTGAAAGGGTGTATTCAGTGGGGCAGTCAGTCACCCAAGGCTAAGGGCATATTTCCAAGAACAGGTTAATAAATCTTCATGGTCAATTATTGTTTAACATCTAATGCCTGATTTTTAAAAATAAATCTTCAATGGGTAAATTTAAACTATTTTAATTATTTTTTTGAGATTTTTTTTATTTATTATATGTAAGTACACTGTAGCTGTCTTCAGACACTCCAGAAGAGGGCGCCAGATCTCGTTACGGATAGTTGTGAGCCACCATGTGGATGCTGGGATTTGTGAATACTGGGATTTGAACTTATCACCTTCAGAAGAGCAGTCGGGTGCTCTTACCCACTGAGCCATCTCACCAGCCCCCTATTTTAATTATTTCTATTTAAGGTTTTCTTTACCATAAACCAAAGCCCACCTCTGATGACACGTGTGTAGCCATATGAAATTTTATTGTTGGGAAAGTTTTTATCTATCATAATACTATTATGTCATTTTGTAAATAATTTATAAAGTAAAGAGTTGGTTTCCCCAGGGATAAGGTCATGTTAGTGACCCCCATCTCAAGGGATGGCTTCTTACCCATTATTCTTGCTTAAGATTGTGGCCTAGGCTACCAGGAACATGTCATAAATAAGAAACGGAATAAGAGAAAAAAAACAGACAAATTGCTCAGTATGTTGCTCTGAGCAAGAGTTCCACACCCTGTTCCAGGAGGCCTCTTTCTTTTGAAGTTTTTACCTCAGTCTGTGTGGAACTTGTCACACAGATTCTACTGGGGTTGGTGTGGCAAGAGTGTCACTTGCATTTAGTGGCAGAGGTCTTAAGTGTTAGATATCCTAGAAGGCAGAGGGAAACCCTCAGAGCCAAGAATTATCTGGCCCCCAGTGTTGACAACAGCAAGATTGGGACACTTCTGTTTACAGTTTTCTTGGTCTGTTAGTCACACAATATCATCAACGGTGTGGTTTTTTTTTTTTTGTTTGTTTGTTTTTGTTTTTGTTGTTGTTGTTTTGAGACAGGGTTTCTCTGTATAGTCCTGGCTGTCCGTCCTGGAACTCACTTTGTAGACCAGGCTGGCCTCGAACTCAAAAATCTGCCTGCCTCTGCCTCCCGAGTGCTGGGATTAAAGGTGTGCACCACCATGCCCAGCAATGGTGTGCTTTTTAAGGAATATAGGCCTGGTAGTGGTGGCCTAAGCAGAGGCAGGCAGATTTCTGTGAGTTCAAGGCCAGCTTGGACAGAACGCCAAGGCTATATCTACAAAGAAAACAAAAAATAAAAACAAAGAATAGAATTTAGAAATTAGCTGGGTATGGTAGCTCACCGTTTAGTTCCAATGCTTGGGAGACAGAAGCTGAAGATTATCCATGAGTTTGAGACCAGCCTGGTCTTCATAGTGAATTCCAGGACAGCCAGAATTATAGACAACAACAACAGTGAACAGTTGTTTAGTTTACAGTTCTAGAGGGTGGAAAGCCTAAAAGGATGCGCCCTAGCTGCTCCGCACTTCGTGAGACCTTTCTTACTGAGCCAAAACAAAACAGAGGGGCAAGACAGGGGGAGTATGTTCTCAGGGTCTTCACTTCCCCATTCCCTTCCTCCCTCTCTCCCCTCTCCAGGTTCTAAAGGTGGTGGTGTTACACGGTGTCTTGTGTGCCAGGAGGAAGGAGAGAGAGTAGGCCAGTGGGCTGGTGAAACAGCAAGGCCTTTTATCATTCATGCCACACAAATTGGATCACTGCTGGCTCAGGGACGCCAGACAAGGCCTCGGCTTTCCTGGCAGCCCAGAGTAGGGGCTGAAGTTGGGTTTATAAGCACAAAACCTGCAAGCGCCTGTGCCAAGTTACAGTTACAATTCTCACCATTTAGAATTCGGGGGTTGGGGACTTTCCCTACGGGTTCCACCATTGTCAACTGACATAGAATGTAAGCTTTTCAGTCCAACCGATTCATCTGGGTTTTGTTTTGTTTTGTTTTTGTGCTTAGGATCAGGCATTGTGCTTTGAGAGACCATTGTTGCTTTGCCTGTACACAACAGTGTCTCATTATGTAGCTCAGGTTGGCCTGGAACTTGCTATGTAGTCCAGGCTGGCCGTGTACTTGCAGAGCCTCATGCTCCTGGGTGCTATAATCACAGAGCTTCACCACCAGGCACAGACAAGAGAGCTGCTCTGAGAAACACTTTTGCTTGGGTTGTTCCCATGGGAGTCCATGCCATATAGTTAGCAGAAGTACAGGCTTTAAATTCAGACGACCCTGCCTTAGAATCGTAGCCTAAATAGTTACGAGGATGGGTTTCCTATCCTAAAATGGAGTAAGAAGTGTGCTGACCTCATTGGGTCAGGGTGAGTGAACAAAAGTGCCTCTTGCTGCAGCCGTGGCTGCCCGCTATTCAATGTCTGACAATGGAAATGGGCCAGGTATACTGTGGGAAGCCCTGAGACGCATGATCTGAACCCAAGGCTCCTGGCTCCAATTTTCTCACAGTCTCTCTTCTTCCCACCTTCCTTCCTCTGTAATAGCCTAGGAAAGGAGCTTCCATACCCGAGCTTGCCCTATGAGGGCAGGGTCCTTACTTGTTGATAGCCACGGGAGTCCTTGTTTACTATATTGGAGCTTTGCTATACAAGTGTGTTTGTATAAACTAAGTATGTAAAGGAATGCATCTAGACAGGAAAAGCCCTGAATCTGACAAAGCAAAGACAAGAAAGTCGAGTTTGCACAGCGCATTCACTCAGTGCTGAGCGAGCAAGCGGCTGTGCCGCACCTCTGCTAACAGGAAGCTTTCTTCTTCTCTCCTTGCACCTCCAGAGTTCTGTGTTTTGAATTTGCATTTCTGTTTGTAGTCAGGGTGCCCCAGGAGAGGGGCTAAGGCTCAAAGGAGAAGTGAGTCAGGTGTAGTAGACTCTTGCATCTCTGATTGACTGAGCTTCTGCTCCTGAGTGACTAGCGACCAGGTGCCTCTTTATACACGTTTCACAGAGACAGACCAATGATTATCCAAGAAGTATAGATTATGTGGTTTTTTGTTTGTTTGCTTTTTTTTTTTTTTTTTGAGACAGGGTTTCTCTGTATAGCCATGTCTGCCCTGGAACTCACTTTGTAGACCAGGCTGGCCTTGAACTCAGATATCTGCCTGCCTCTGCCTCCCGAGTGCTGGAATTAAAGGCGTGCACCACCACGCCCAGCCAGATTATGTGTTTTGATTTTTTCATTACATGTTTGATGCTACAAGTTCAGTCACAATTAGAAAGTACAAAAAGAACAGATTTTATTTTTTTATTATCAGCCCTGTAACCCCAGTTTAAAGAATCCAAAGAACATCTCCTCCAAAGCAAACATTTATTATACATCTGCTTTCAGGCTGGCAGTGTTTGCAGGGGTTTTTTTTGTTTTGTTTTGTTTTGTTTTTTGAGACATAGTTTCTCTGTATAGCCGTGGCTATGCTGGAACTCACTTTGTAGACCAGGCTGGCCTCGAACTCAGAAATCCGCCTGCCTCTGCCTCTCGAGTGCTGGGATTAAAGGCGTGTGCCACCACGCCTGGCTGTGTTTGCAGTTTTAAAACACTCCAGACAAACAGAAAAATGTCTGGACAGGTGTTTTTCTGGGTAGCAAATAATAATACTTAGCACCTTTTACTGTATTGTTTCATCACAGTAAAGTAGAGAATGTTTATTGTAGTCTATCTATCTTGTTTACTGAGTTTGATTCTTCCATGGCTATACCATGTATGATCCCCCCATCTTTACATTTTCAGAGAGTTCTAAACGTGTTGAAAAAAGAGGCCTCAAATCTGTAACCTATTCTCCTGGCCAGTGAGTCTATCAATGGTCTCTGTTTACTCTGCAACAAGTATACTGTTTGAATTTGCTTAGGGGTGGATACCCCAGAAAGATTCCTGGAGTAATACATGGCCTTATAAAGAAATTTCTAGCTATGTGCATATCTGTGTTTAATGATCTTCAAGGCATAAGGAAGACTTTCAAATAGTGGCTAGTTAAAATTGTGTTTAGAACTTTCCTTAAAAGACTCAGGTATCATTTTCTTGGGAAAAGACATAAAATAAATCCTAATGCAGAAAGTCCCCAAGAATGCAGTGTGTAGAGACCCAGCCCCCCAAGGGAGAGACAGAGTGTCAGGGACTACAGTGTTCAGCTAAGCCTGGCTGGAACTGTGTCAGACAGCCCTGCTGGCTTAATGACTCACCAAAAGGCTGTGCCACCTTTCCATCAGAATTGAAGCCAAAATAGTGCCTTAAAAAGAGAGAAAGAAAAAAATCTGGGCTTAATCATGCCTGCCTTTAATCCCAGCACTCAGGAGGCAGAGGCAGGTGGATCTGTGAGTGCAAGACCAGTCTGTTCTACAGAGACAGTTTCAGAACAGTGAGGGCTACACAGAGAAACCCATCTTGAAAAACAAAACAAAAAAAAACCAAGGATGGACCAGACACACTTTTAATCGGAGCTCTGAGGAGGCAAGTAGGTATCTGTGAGTTCAAGGCCAGCCAGGTCTACAATGAAACTTTCAGACCAGCCAAGAATACACTGTGAAATCTCATCTCCAAAAATAAGATAAAAATAGGGTGAAAAGTGACTAAGTAAATACATTGAAAAAATTATGTTTAGAAAAAGGAAAGCCGGGTGTGGTGGCACAGGCCTTTAATCCCAGCACTCAGGAGGCAGAGGCAGGAGGATTTCTGAGTTCGAGGCCAGCCTGGTCTACAGAGTGAGTTCCAGGACAGCCAGGACTACACAGAGAAACCCTGTCTTGAAAAAAAAAAAAAAAAAAAAAAAAAAAAAAAAAAAAAAAAAAAAAAAAAAAAAAAAAGAAAAAAAAAAAAAAAAAAAAAAAAAAAAAAAAAAAAAAAAAAAAAAAAAAAAAAAAAAAA
>LR749506.1:3918447-3930735 GCA_902729485.2 Mus minutoides | reverse complement strand
GCAGATTTCTGAGTTCGAGGCCAGCCTGGTCTACAGAGTGAGTTCCAGGACAGCCAGTGCTACACAGAGAAACCCTGTCTCGAAAACCAAAAAAAAAAAAAAAAAAAAAAAAAAAAAAAAAAAAAAAAAAAAAAAAAAAAAAAAAAAAAAAAAAAAAAAAAAAAAAAAAAAAAAAAAAAAAAAAAAAAAAAAAAAAAAAAAAAAAAAAAAAAAAAAAAAAAAAAAAAAAAAAAAAAAAAGGCATGCGCCAAGACAACCTTTGGTTTAATCCTCACGAGGATTAATTAATTAGTACCCTACAGGTACTAATTTATCTCTTTCATGTCTTACAAAAGGAAATTGCACCTTGAGGTAGTTGTGAGGAGTTAAAGATGCCCAAAGATAGTAAGAGTCCAGGTCTTAAGAGGCGCCAGAGGGCCGGGCGTGGTAGGGGAGAGAGCAACATGTGTTGAGGCTCTGGCTTGTACAGAGTTGGGCTATTAATTAATGTACAGTATGCATGTATGGGTGTGTCTCACTAGGGAAGCAGCCCTGACCTGGAGGATACCTCCTCAAAGACCTGTCTTAATGTCATGCCCAAGTGCCTTCCCCTCTAAGTCGTGTGCCCACATCTCTTCCCGAGACAGAAGCAGATGGCAGCAGAGAAAGAGAAGGTAGGGGCGGAGTTCCAAGCGCTGCGGGCCTTCCTGGTGGAGCAGGAGGGTTGGCTTCTAAGCCGCCTGGAGGTGCTGTCCCGGGAAGTGACACAGAAACAGAATGAGAACCTGGCCCAGCTGGAGGGTGAGATCACTCAGCTGTCCAAACTCAGCGGCCAGATCCAGGAGACAGCTCAGAAGCCGGACCTAGACTTCCTCCAGGTGACGCTGGCTCAGTCAGAGCCTTGAGGCATTTGACCGAGGTGTTAGGAAACACTGCTGGAGAACAACCAGACCCTGGGAGAAAGGGGAGTGGAGGAAGGGGTACTGAATCTCCTGGGGTTGGAAGGCTAGACAGGATGTGATAAAATTTAATGATTATAAGCCACTATAGTTTATTTTTACATTATTCTAATATATACACACTTGAGACCAACATCTCTGAAAACAGTCCTTACAAAGCTACCTATAATTCACTGGAATGTGTTTTCTGATATTCTATTTTATTAAAAGAAATAGTTGGGGCTGGAGAGATGGCGCAACAGTTAAGAGCACTGGCTGCTGGATCCCCAGTCCCCACTGGTGGCTCAGCACCTGTGAAAGGACCACTGTTCAGGCACAGGACACACCAAGACCAGGTTCTCAGCACAAAGGAGATTCATTTGTCCCCAAGGGACAAAGGACAGGAAATGAGACACAAAGCCAGGAGACAGAGGATGTGGGAGAAGGGGAAAGGAACAAGGTAGAAGGGGAAGAAATATTTGCCCCAGGGACAAACGTCTGCCTCTGGATAGAGAGGAGACAGGGCCTTAGGCAGATGGCAGTTTATAAAGGGAAAGGAGGAACCCCATTTTTTAGGATGAGTTGGTTTGTTTTGAGTGGGCATGTTAATTAGGATAGCCAAATAGGGACTTTTTAATTGTTGGGTTCCCAAACTTTGAGAGTTGAACCTTGGTGATCAGCTTTAGGAGGAGGAAGTGACCAATAAGGGAACAGACCTTGGTGGCCAGCTTTAGGGATGCAGCCTATGGTTTACAAGGGAGAGGAAATGGGGGAAAGGCAAGCCCTCCTATAGAGCCTTTCAACCTGTAACTCCAGTTTCAGGGGGTCTGACACCCTCTTCTGGCCTCCATAGGCACACATGGTGTACAGACATACACATGCAGGCAAAACACCCATACACACAAACACTTTTATAAATAATTAATTTAAAAAAATAGTCATCAGACCAAGCATGGTAGCACACACTTTTAATCCCAGCCCCCAGGCAGGAAGCAGGGGCAGGCAGAGCTCTGTGAGTTTGAGAGGAGCCTGGTGTAAATAGTGAGTTCCAGGACAGCCAGAGCTACATAGCGGGACCCTGTCTCAAGAAAAACAAAGAAAACCCAGAACAAACAACAACAGAAGACCACCAGCTTATTCAGATAGATTTCACAAACCACAAAAGAGTCAAGCAGGAAAGACAGAAAAGACACTGAGGCGCTGCCCAGTGCAGTGGTGTGCCCTTTGGGATCCCAGCACATGGGAAGTGGGAGTAGAAGTATCAGAAGTTCAAGACCACCCTCTGTTCCAAATGAAAATCTGAGAACAGCCTGAGAACAGCCTGAGAAGTGAGAGTCCGTTTCAAACAAAACAAAACACCAACAAGACACTGTAGCTTGTCTGGGCTGATAACCATGCTAGCAGTAAGCACTGGATCTTGTTAGATGGCCCAGGGAGGACTTTACAATAAAGGCATTGTATATCTGTGAGGGAGGGAGCATTGAAGGTACCATGACTGTGGTGACATCCAGCGGCCAGCCATAGCTGGAAGCCACTGTTACCTGTGTTTAGTGGGGCGTGGCTTATTTTCTGTGTCAGGTAAGGGGCAGTCATGCTTTCTCCAGGTGAATGGAGGTTATATGATGCTGACTTGATTTTCTTCCATGTTTTCTTCCAGGAGTTCAAAAGCACACTGAGCAAGTGAGTGAACTTCACACTTCCTAGGGTCCTTCCACGTTGCTTTGCTCTCCCCTCAAGCTTTCTCTTTATATCCTAACATCTTCTCTTTCCTCCTGAATCCCAACCACTACTTCCTTCCCTGGATACCCTTTGAGGCAAAGGCCCACTTACCTAGTCGTGGGAATCCCTGTGCAAAATTGGATTTTCTGTTTTCTCTTAACTGGGAGCAACTGGGAAGAGGGAGTGGAAGGGAATGAATAAGATTGTCTGCTTGATGAAATTCTCTTCAAAGGCAATTCTCCAATCATGTTCAACTCCCTATCACAAACCCCACCTCCTAAAAGTCGTGATATCTTCTAGTAGGGACACAAGCTGGCAATGAAGCCTTTAACACACAGGCCTTTAGGATTACATGTACCTAAGCTATAGCACCTGCCCAGTTATCATAGGGCAGTAGGAGTGGATTGGTGTTCTCGGGACTTTCTCTGGGGTCTTGTCCTGTAGATGCAGCAGTGTGCCCTGCTCCAAGCCAACCACAGTCTCATCTGAGATGAAGAATAAAGTGTGGAATGTTTCCCTCAAGAGTTTCGTCTTAAAAGGATTGCTGAAGAAGTTCAAAGGTAGGGCCCTGGGTGTGGGCTGGCTGCGAAGTGTTGGGTGGAGGAGGATGTGCTCTTGGTAGTCATGGGACGTAAGGCTGTGCCTTTCTTGAACTGAGAAGAGGAAACAGGAGTTGGAGCATAACCAGATTGGGCATCCTGCTTCCTGTGGGGTAGCATATGAATACTGTAGAAGAATACTGGGGGCATGGAGAAGCTAAAGGGGTCAGACCAGTTCTAGACGATAGAGGGAGAGGGGGCGCTAGAACACTTGGGGGGGGGTCTCCTCCATATGTTCTCATCTTGGCTCCATACATGTAACTCAGCCTCTGGAGTGTCTGGAGTTGTAGGTGAGGGGGAAGAGGAGGATTCCTGGTCGGGCAGTGCCCCACACTAATGCACTTTTGCTCCGCTTTGTCTCTCTGTAGAGGATCTCCAGGGAGAGCTGGAGAAAGAAGAGAAAGGTATGAACTGTGATCACCACTGTGAGTACAAGGCTGACCATGTAGGCAACCTGTTCCCTGCCAGAGGTGGTGTCTCGGGGCTTTACAAGTGGTTGACTCCATGCCCGTCAACCTCAGTGACTGTTACTCTGCCCCCATCCTAACCCATGATTGACATCTTTGAACCCTCAGATGGCAGTGGGGCCCTTTGGTTCATAAGCAGGAATGTGGTCTGCAGTAGGAATGAGTTGGCCTCAGGTTGCTTGGGGCAGAAAAATCTCAATATCCTGGATGAACCCACTCTTACCTCCACATCTAAACAGCTTAAGACCTCTGGGGTTGGGGGTTATGTGTGTGTGTGGGGGGGCATGAGCAGGAAGGCAGTAGGGCAGATCATGGGGTTCTAAGAATGTGTCTGGTTATCTTGGGTAAGTGATGTCACTGAGTGCTGGTTTTCAGGTGCAGTCTGGGGTGTAGTGGGGATCCCCACTAAGCCATTTTTATGTATCTAACAGGCATTAAAAAAGAAAACAAAAACAGGCCGGGCGTGGTGGCGCACGCCTTTAATCCCAGCACTCGGGAGGCAGAGGCAGGCGGATTTCTGAGTTCGAGGCCAGCCTGGTCTACAGAGTGAGTTCCAGGACAGCCAGGGCTACACAGAGAAACCCTGTCTCGAAAAACCAAAAAAAAAAAAGAAAAAAAGAAAAGAAAACAAAAACAAAACAACTATGGTCATTACATTCTCAGACCTAAGTTCAGGCTTTCTTTACGTCCAGGCTCCACAATTATCCTTGAAATCAGATTTGCTGACCTGCTCAAATTGAGATCCAAATCAGGCCCACTGTCTTTCTTTCTTTCCTTTCCTTTTTTTTTTTTTTTTTTTTTTTTTTCTTGGTCTTCGAGACAGGGTTTCTCTTTATAGCCCTGTCTGTCCTGGAACTCACTTTGTAGACCAGGCTGGCCTCGAACTCAGAAATCCACCTGCCTCTGCCTCCTGAGTGCTGGGATTAAAGGCGTGCGCCCGGCCCCACTGTATTTCTTAAATTTAAATAAATGTCTGTTAAAGATCTTAATAACACGTTTGTTAAATTGAAGAAAGAGAAAAAGAAGAAAAAAAAGAGGAAAGTTAAGTAGCTGGTATGGAGGGAGGAGTGTTGACAGGTGACAAGAATGAAATGTACTCTGAGTGTAGAGGCAGCGGTGCGTGTGGAGACATTCTTCCTTTTTCTCTCTCCTCAGTGGAACTCACTTTGGACCCGGACACAGCCAACCCCCGCCTCATCTTGTCCCTGGATCTAAAGAGCGTACGTCTAGGACAGCGCGCCCAGGACTTGCCTAACCATCCTCGCCGCTTTGATACCAACACCCGCGTTCTGGCGTCCTGTGGTTTCTCCTCTGGGCGACATCACTGGGAGGTGGAAGTGGGCTCCAAGGACGGCTGGGCTTTCGGTGTGGCCCGCGAGAGCGTGCGTCGCAAGGGCCTCACGCCTTTTACCCCCGAGGAGGGCGTCTGGGCAATGCAACTCAACAATGGGCAATACTGGGCGGTGACCAGCCCTGAGAGGACGCAGCTCAACTGTGGGCACCTGTCGCGGGTGAGGGTGGCGCTGGACCTTGAGGTGGGAGCAGTGTCCTTCTATGCAGTGGAGGACATGCGCCACCTCTACACCTTCCGCGTCAACTTCCAGGAGCGAGTGTTCCCCCTTTTCTCTGTTTGCTCTACCGGCACCTACTTGAGAATCTGGCCTTGAAGAGCTGCCAGGCTTCCAAGGAGGGTACAGGGCAGCGGTGTACTCTCCTCTGAGAGACCGAGATACTTTATCTTGGACCTTCCTTCACACCCCTACTTCTGCTGCCCAAGAAGGCTGCCACAGAGCACAACATAGGCGCTGAAGACTGACTGAACAAAGAGACCCTGTGGGTAACTAATCGCACAGTGAGGAAATGCCTTGGACCCTTGGTGCCTGCTGGCTCCTGTAATGTTCCTGCAAATTGTGTCTGAACTATGGAGAGGGGTGGCTCGCTGGCATAAAAGCCCAGCTTTAAGCAAGGGTGCTTCCTACCACAAGGGCTTACTGCCTTGATTCAGAAGGGTCCCTGTTTACACAAAACAATGTCAAAGACTGGTACCCCATGCAAAGGGTGTGGTTTGGACCTAGACCCATCATGTATTACTTTACATTTTGTGACAGCTGCAGGCTCTGCCTGGAGAGGTCATTGAGTCCCTTGGATCCAGCTGGCCTGGCTGGGTTGTTTATTCTGGGAGGAGCATTGTGCTCCCCAATTAGAAGCCAGTCTGGCTGGATCTGATAGGAGACTCATGACCTATACAAGAGGCCAGAACTACAGTATAGGAATCTAAGCACATTGCTGTCCTCCTGCACTCTTTAGTGCATCCTTTACCACATTGACTGCCAGTGTGGTCACGGATGCCTTAAGCCTCATATTTTTCTTTGGCTAAGGAGATCAGAGGTTCTGGAACTGTGAAACACACGTTGATACTTAGGAGATTACAGATGCAGCAGCTATCACTGGTGTAGAGATGCACCCAGCTCAAACACAGTCTTGACAAACCCTTTCTGGAACTTTCTAGATCTATGCAAACACCAGAACATGCTGGTGACAAGGATTCCTGGGCATCTGCCCTGGAGGGGGTTAGGAAGGTCAGCCCCCTTAGCCTCTCCTCTCAATCGGCTATTGTTTCATAGTGACCACAAAGCGAGGCCAAGGGCAGGAGTGGGCTGTTCCCTGCTTAGCGCTCTGCTTGGAAGTGGGAGAGGAGATCGAAATACAGATTGTGAGCACATTTCTAGGGATGTCTGGACTCATTCTTGACTCCATAGTCTGACTGAACGTGGATATGTCTGAGTGTTGGTTTCTGCTAGAATAATCCCAAATGTTGTGTATTTGAGGTGTGTGAGCTTGTGTGCTTGTATCTCAAATTTGGGACGAAGGTTACAGAGAGGGTGTTTATGAGACGTTTTGTAGGAAACAGATATCCACACAAAAACAGTTTACTGTGAAATCATGAGGACCAGAGTTCAGATCCCAGCACCCAAGGAACAGGCAGCGTGCCTTGTAAAGATCCAGGTCTCCAGCTTCAAGGGATATGGTGCCCTCTTTTGGTCACTGTATGCACACCTCAGAGTCTGTGCATGTACATATATATGTACATTCACACAGACCAACGCATTAAAAACGACAACAACAACAACAACCACAGCTTTCACTTCAAAGGGAATAAGAGATAGCTTATTCTGGTGTGGGGACATGACAGCCAGCCCAGCCTGCTTTGTCCCAGTCAATTAGTGACACTTCTCCTAGAGTGCTTAGATCAACTCCCCTGTGATGGCTAAAGAAACTTAATACGGTGCCAGGTATCTCTTAAGGACCACTGACCTTTGCCCAGGAATGCCCTGAGATTCTAGTGGTCTGCAGGTGAAATAAGAGAAAGAGGAATGGAGTTTATAAAAGCAGGTACTCGTGCATTATGCTTTTATAAACTCCATCATTGCCATGGTAATGTGGTAAGTGGTCTTTTCATTACTGTACAACAGGAATGCGAAACCACGGAGGGGAGAAAAACCATTTTCTTGCCCAGCTATGAATTCTGTAGATAATTATACCGGCACCTTTGGTATCCACCTTTATAAACAACTCCTTTAGTTCCCTCTGGCGTGGCATGCAGTTTGACTCTAAAGCTGCCTCCTGCTAGCAGTGAGAATAAACTCATTGAATCTAAATTTGAATGCCACCACCCTGGAGTCAAGTTTAAGCGATTAGGTTCTGGGAACAGTTTTAGGTAATTCCAAACACCGTGTTTTTTAAAAGATAAAGTCTCACTCTGTATCTTTGGCTGGGCCTGGAACTGTCTATGTAGGCCAGACTGGCCTTGGTCTCAGAGATCCTCCCACCTCTGGCCCTGGGATTAAAGGTATGTGCCAACCACGCTCAACTTGCATGGCCTTTTTTTTTTTTTTTTTTTTTTTTTTTTTTTTTTTTTTTTTTTTTTTTTTTTTTTTTTTTTTTTTTTTTTTTTTTTTTTTTTTTTTTTGAGACAGGGTTTCTCTGTGTAGCCCTGGCTGTCCTGGAGCTCACTTTGTAGACCAGGCTGGCCTTGAACTCAGAAATCCGTCTGCCTCTGCCTCCCGAGTGCTGGGATTAAAGGCGTGCGCCACCATGCCCGGCTTTGCATGCCTTTTGATGATCATTAATTCCCTTTGCATCACTTATTAGCTATGCTTGGAATGACACAATGTTACATGTCACAGAAAAGTGGCTTGTTGGGTGTAGGCATCCCATGTGAGGCCAGGACTGAGAATGGTGGGTAGCTGTCTGTATGTGTATGTGATTGTGTCTGTCAGAAGATGGCATGTGTAGAGTAATTATACATTTCTGTATAATAGCTATAATTCGACAGCAGTTACCATGACAATTACTTGGCTACAGGACAACTTAGTGACTTGGCCACTTATGCTCACATGAGACTGTGTGCACCCCCTCTTTCATCTTTTGGGCATCGTAAGATCTCCAGCATTATCAGGTTTCTAAAAATAACTGGCCTAGGCTCCAGAAATCCAGGACTCTGCACCTTATCTTCACAGAATCCCAGCACTCAAATGAGGGGCACCCAGGGTCCTGCTCCCGGGTTGTACAACTAGTGACCCACTTCATCATCAGCGTTACAGAAACCTTAGGGCCGGCTAGCCACCAGGCCGAGGGCTATGGACTGCAGCCACTTCTTGTTATTCTTTCAGATTAGGACTCTTGTCCTCCCCTAGACCTTCATCTTCTCTGAGCTCCCCTCAGGGGCCTCTGAGGGGTCATTACCAACTAGCTCACTGCTAGCATTAAGATGTATCATAAGTGGTGGCGCACGCCTTTAATCCCAGCACTCGGGAGGCAGAGGCAGGCTGGCCTCGAACTCAGAAATCCAGTTTCAGAACAGCCAGGGCCATACAGAGAAACCCTGTCTCGAAAAACCAAAAAAAAAAAAAAAGTATCATAAGAGTTGGTTGTCCTTTTCAAAATTGCCTATGAGTATGGTGGGAATCAGGGGACTCTAGGTCTCTGCCCTGCTCTCTACTGAGCACGTCTGAAGAACCCGACCACTGCTGTCACCACCAGGTACCACCTCAATATCTCTGACTTGGCATCTTTGACTTGGCATCTCACAGGACAGGGTCATCGATTCCCTCCTGTGAGCATTATCTGAACGTTGACCTTGATTATAAGCCTTGATTGTAATCGTTGATTACAAGATCGTTTCCTGCTCCTTCGGCAGACCAGCTACTGTCATTGGAGGGACCGTCCCCTCTCTCCCACAGCAGGTACAACTCGGGCCTGTTTTTTAAAGTCACTTTCCGAATACTCACGTTCCTTCTGTTTTATCTGTCTCGGTGGATAGTGCAATCCTGTCGGCTGCTGCCGCTATTCGGTTAAAAGACTAAAATTAGATTTTATCATTTTTCCAATTTGGCGTTAGATTCTGCGGCTGCGCAAAGATAGTGATCCTGTTAACTATGCGTGCACAAGAACCGCCTTCGTGACCGGCTCCATAGCTCAGGGGTTAGAGCACTGGTCTTGTAAACCAGGGGTCGCGAGTTCAAATCTCGCTGGGGCCTTGAGGTTACTTTTTCACCATTACAGTCCAGACCAGAAGGTGAAGAAGAAATGCCGGAACTGTGTTTCTGTGTCTGTCCTTTTGCTTCTCATGAAGCCGCAACCCAGAGCTGAATTCCTGTGCCCTTCAAGTCAGACCACTGCAAACTTACCTATCGTGATCATACCTCCAGTGCTATTTTTCCTTGCTGTTCCCTTTCTGTACTCTCTTATCGAGGTCACTCCCCTCCTTCTCCCAACCACCCTGTCGCCCCACTCGGCTAGGCTGTCACGCACTTTTAGAGCTCAAACCCACTTCCCCTTTCCAGACGGAGAGCTTTGCACCAATGCGCCCCTTCGTCACTAGGACAGTCTTCGCGTATCCGGCACCGCTGGGCACTGTGTCTGCGGTTCTGGTTGCCCGCCAGGGCGGCGTGTCGTGTCGCGGGACTGTAGGTTTCTGTCACCTTCGTGTGGAATTAAAGAAAGGAAAATGCAAGTAGGCTCTCACTTTCCTAACATCTGGTTGGCCCAACGACTAGCTTTGTTCTTTTCACTTTTTTTTTTTTTTTTTTTTTTTTTTTTTTTTTTTTTTTTTTTTTTTTTTTTTGGTTTTCTGGCTGTCCTGGAACTCATTTTGTAGACCAGGCTGACTCAGAACTTGAACTCAGAAATCCGCCTGCCTCTGCCTCCCGAGTGCTGAGATTAAAGGCATGCGACACCACGCCCGGCTTTCACTTAATCTTTTAAGAAAACAAAACAAAACCAAAAACAACAACAACAACAACAACAACAACAACAAAACACCCAAAAAACAAAAACAACAAACAAAAAACAACCCATAACTAATTAAGTTCGTTGGCAAAAGTAAAGCGTACAGAATGAGGGTAAACTTTCAGTTGAATTCAGTGTGGTTGTCGCGCAAGGGCCAGGGGCCAATTTTCTGAAGAAATTTCCCTGGGGAGACATGAACGAACATATATTCATTCCAGAAAGGGCACAACGAAAGACCCAGCAAAGAGAAGAGTCTACTTATGTCTAGCTTGGCAAAGTAGTCTTGTGCCAGCTTGACACACAAACTAGGGTTACCTGAACCTTAATTGAGAAAATGCCTTCATAAGATCCGGCTGTAAGACCTTTTCCTAATTAGTTACTGATTGCCCATTGTGAGTGGTGTTGTCCCTGGGCTGGTGGTGGTCCTTGGATCTACAACAGAGCAGGCTGAGTAAGCCACGGGGAGGAAGACTTAGGTAAGCAGCACTCTTCCACGGCCTCTGCATCAGCTCCTGCCTGCAGGTTCCTGCCCTGTGTGAGTTCCTGTCTTCCTTCAATGATAAACAGAGCTGTGCAAGTGTAAACCGAATAAACCCCTTTTCTCCACGACTTGCTTTTTGGTCGTGGTGTTTCTTCGCAGCAAACAGTAACTCTAATTGAGACAGCGAATCGATCAGTTTATGGGGATGGCTTCCAGGACTGTGAGTGGAGGGTTACTTGCGGGAACATATATGATTCGAAAACAGCTGTATCTCTGAAAAACCCACAGGGACAGTGAGTGACCCACGAAGGTTACATCCCAGGAGCGCCCTAGTGTACTTGCAAGCAGCTCTACCAGAGTCCACCCCGGCGACTGATTCCAGTTTTTATACTCCTGGGGAGATAGGCTTTGTGTTTCTTGGACCTCTCTGGGCTTTCAGAGCCTGTTATAAATGTCCTGAGTTTTAACAAATTTCGTTAGCTTGCTAGTCTTAGCAGCCTCCTTACCAGTCTCTGTCTTCGGAGGAAATAGTTAGACAGCCCAGGAGTTTGAGGTGTCTGGGGATAACGTTGCTTTCCTGGCTCGTACGTATTCCAGACGAATGGGGACCTCAGAAAAGCCCCGAGTGGGTTGTGGTAGGTGGCTCAGAATAAACAGAATAAACCTTCGAAAACACAATCTACATCCAGGTAACTTGAGCAAAGACAATCTCTAGCGGGTGGAGGATGGAGGTGACCGCGGTGAATGGGGAGAGTGGTAACCAGGGTCGCCCGCTGTTTGATAACAGCTGTTGATATTGACAGAAAACTCAACCCAAGGCCCAGCTTTGAGAATAATTGCGAATGTAAGCGACAGGGAGCCCGAAGCACTCTCTTGTTATGTCTGAAATGAACCAGAGTAATCAAAGCCGGTTAGGCGAGGCTGGGTCGGATGCATAGGAGGGAACGCTTCCCAGCACGCCTGCGCCTCAGTCTGTGCAGGAGGTGGCTCCCGGGCAATCCCCTGAGAACTTGGCCAGTGCTAAGAACCCCAGAGTCTGTGAATCAACTACTCCGGTCAGATTCACCGCGAGAGGGCATTTTTAACCTTAATGATTCCCTATGGCTTCTTTTGCAAACAAAGCTTTTCTTTTTGCATTGCTTTTTATTTTTTCATAAAGTGATAAGGAAGAACCCTTACCCCTTTCCCGGGATCCCCAGCCTAAAGGCACTACAATGTTTAGAGTTGCCTCTCTTCATTCACTAACCAACAAGCCTGTCATCCTCCAGGCTTTGCGTTCTTCCAGAGCTTTCCGGCCTGGCCACAGCTGCGTCTCAGAATCTCGTCAGAGAGGGCTCCCAGACTCTACAGCGAAAGAATGCTCCTGCCTCTCAACTCCGGATCCAGGAGTTCTCAAACAGACCAAGGGAGTCTGGACATTTACGCTGTACAGCATTGGCTATGGTTGAGTCTGGGGATAGATACAAGGTTAGACTGTCCTAAATAAGTTAGGAGAAAGTAAAATCTTGAAGACTCTGTCATACCATTTCATTGTTTTGATGAAATTTTTCATACATAGAACGATTATGAATTGTTATAGTATGCCTTACCAGCTGGCTCGTTGGTCTAGGGGTATGATTCTCGCTTTGGGTGCGAGAGGTCCCGGGTTCAAATCCCGGACGAGCCCAAATATTTTTGCTTAGTTTTGGTTTGGGGCAGTAATTAGGGACTCTCAGCCAAGATTTCCGGGAGTGCGGGGCGTCTAGAAGAAACTCGGACGGGAAGATATGAGATAACCAGAGACTCACCACTTTGGCTAAGATTTTGAGCGCAGA
>LR749506.1:3868447-3915947 GCA_902729485.2 Mus minutoides | reverse complement strand
TCTTCATAAGGCACAGACAATCACATTTTACACAAACACATTCTTTGCTATGTCGGTGCAACAGTCTTGCCGAGACCCTAAAGCTCTTCAACCATATTATCAAAGTTGGTCCCTGATAGTAGCTTTTTCCAAATTCTGTTGGTCCTACAAAATTCTAGTTCTTAACAGGTGTGGTGGCATTCGTGGTAGTCCAAATTACTTGGGAAGTTGAGGCAGGAGGATTTCCTGAGCCGAAGAATTTGAGATTAGCATTAGTTAAATAGCAAGAAGATAGGTCTCTTAGATAGATAGATAGATAGATAGATAGATAGATAGATAGATAGATAGATAGATAGATAGATAGAAACGTCCTAGTATTAGGCTACTGGCGCCATCTACTGTCAATAGTTGGTGATTACAACGTCTTCGTTGCTTCAGATTTCTCTTAACCACCGTTGAGAAATGAGCAATAGTTCTTCCCTCCCGTTTTCTTGGCATCTGATGTTCAAGTGATGATAAGAAGAAATAGATATTCATTCAAGTCAGAGGAATAAGTTGTATTGGGAATTGTGGGCCAGGCTTTGACAGAATGTTTGAGGGGAGAGAAGGAAACATCAGAGGAGAGCTGTGCATAGGAGATTTGGGGCTCTGTACATCCTGACTTTTGGATTTTCTTAGGGTACCAGGACATTCTCACTAAGCTTTAAACTTGATACTCTCCTGTCAGTGTTACATGGATTCTGTGTGAGGCTGGCCTGGTCCAGGCTGATGGCCAGGCTTGCAAACAAACCTGACTTAGCCTACATGCTCAGGTACATGGAAGCAGGCTCTAAGTAGAGCCACGAGGTTCTCCTTCAGTTGCTGGGGATGGAAAACTTCAAATTTTGTTAGATGTTAGACCTCAGATCCTCTAACTGCCCCACTGTCTCCTAGAGATCAGGCCTCACACTCCTGCAGTCTTTTTTCCAGGACAGAATTGATAAAAATGCTGTGCTGTGACCTTGAAGTAATGCATATATAGAATATGAGTTGATTGTTACCTAATACACACATGTACCATAACTCCTAAGTGCTGGGGGCCAGCCCTGGTGGGAGGGGGGTTCTTCTTGAGGCAGCGGAGGGGAGAGAGTGTCGGGAGAGGGTAAGACTTTGTCTTAGGAGATATTTAGGGTTGCTGTGTAATAAAAAGTTTACTTATCTAAGTCTAAGTTACTATTCTATTGTAGCTGACCGGCCTTCTGTGATCCTCTGAGGCCAGAGGCTACGGTCTCAGGCACTTACCATCTCATCCTAAAACATCCTAAGTAAAAGATGAATAATTGCTAGAGCCTTTGTCCAGATGCTTCTTGCTTGTTGGGCTAGGGGGAAGTTTGGAGCAATAAACTTCTATTGAACCAGGATAAGAGAATAGCACCCACAAAAGGAAAAACTTTTACATAAGCGAATATGCATAATCTCACATAAGTTCATATACAGATTCATGCAAGCTCATTGATTCATTTATACATTTCCATTCAAACCCAGTTGGGTCCAGCTTGCATGCATCCTTACAATTACATACTTACACACACACACACACACACACACACACACACACACATACATGCATACATTCTCACAATTACATACTTACACGCACATCCATACTTACATAAGCATATGGAGCAAAAGACCAAGCACCGGTGCAGAAAGAACTCACTCATTCTGGATGGAAAATGAGCTCCAATCTTTATTGTATAGAGAAAGAAAAACGCTTCTGCCCTTTTAATGCTAAAAGGGTACCCTGCTCCTTCCGCTCTCTGCAGTGTCTTTTTTCCTCTTTCCCTCTGCATTCTGCACATTGCTCTCTTGGCGTTTTATGTTACCTATAGTTTCTAAATTATTCCACTCTGCATACTCCTTCTAATCTTGCTCTCTCCTCCTGCTCTGAAGTCACAGCAAAATGCTCTGACTTTCAATGCCTTTTCTCCTGATGCTATGCTTATATTTCTAAGTTCTTCTTGAGTTCAGTTCTGTCTAAAAAGTGTTCTGCCTAAAAACTTCTCAACTCAGATCCTTTCTTAGCTCAGCTCTTCTCATCTCCGTTCCTCTCCCCTCAGTCCCTCAGTTCAGACTCTTCTCTTTGTTCTCAGCACTTAAACATCTTTCAGAATACATGATCACATGTTACAAAGTTCATCACAAGTACACTCAAAAAAATCAAATCATAAATTGAGATAGAAGTTTACAACAGAGAATGTTTACTTGCATATCCATTAGGAGTAATTGTCTAGTAATTATCCACCACCTGTCTCAGCTCCACAGGTTCACTGAAAGTTTAAAACCATAACTGAGTTATAAGTAAAGTTTGGTATAGATAAACCCAGTCAATATTCTATCTTCTGTCCTAGCACCTATAATAAATCATTAGTTCTCTTTTTATAGTCTTTGGTTGTTCTACAATCTTTTGGAATGTGTTCTGAGTGGGAGAAAGTCTGGTTACTATCTAAGAGCAATTAACTGGTGACACTCGAGAGACTGGCAGAGTTCTCATTGTAGTTTTGATTGTCAGAAAAGGACATCGTAGCAGTACCACTATAAATGAGCTTAATAATTACTGATAAAATTTTAGAGGAATTCTTTTTTTAAAGAAGATTTATTTATTATATGTAAATACACTGTAGCTGTCTTCAGACACACCAGAAGAGGGCATCAGATCTCATATCGCATGGTTGATGTGGTTGCTGGGATTTGAACTCAGGACCTCCAGAAGAGCAGCCAGTGCTCTTAACCACTAAGCCATCTCTCCAGGGCCCCCCCCCCCTTTTTTTTGGTTTTTTTGAGACAGGGCTTCTCCTGGCTGTCCTGGAACTCACTCTGTAGACCAGGCTGGCCTTGAACTCAGAAATCGGCTTGCCTCTGGCTCCCAAGTGCTGAGATCAAAGGAATGCACCACCACTGTCCAGCTATTTATTTATTTATTTGTTTGTTTGTTTGTTTGTTTTTCTAGACAGGGTTTCTCTGTGTGCCCTGGCTGTCCTGGAACTCACTTTGTAGACCAGGCTGGCCTCGAACTCAGAAATCTGCCTGCCTCTGCCTCCCAAGTGCTGGAATTAAAGGCATGTGCCACCACGCCCGGCTTATTTATTTATTTTTAATTTTAGGAATTCTTATAGGATCATCATAAAGACTTAAGTTATCTATTTGTCTATATACCATCACTATAAGACAGTAAATCTTCATGATCTGCAGAGATCTGCTCCAAAGGGGGTATGCTATTACTTAGTGATTATTATATATGCTTAATAATAACAGAATAAGGGTGCACCTGTCACAGATTATATAATAATCCGAAGCAGGCACTTCAGGATGGTCAGCTGGTAGTTATTAGCTAGTCCCATATGGCTCCTGACACATAAATATATGCAGTCATTATGATTGTATATATAGAAAAAAACTTTTAAAAATTAAGTTACAAAATGATCTTCTTCTTTTTGTTTGTTTGTTTTTTGAGACAGGGTTTCTCTGTGCAGCCCTGGCTGTCCTGGAACTCACTTTGTAGACCAGGCTGGCCTCAAACTCAGAAATCCGCCTGCCTCTGCCTCCCGAGCGCTGGGATTAAAGGCATGCGCCACTAAGCCCGGCTATGATCTTCTTTATTAAAAGTATTCACACGCCTGGGCGTGATGGCACATGCCTTCAATCCCAGCACTCGGAAGGCATGAGGCAGGCAGATTTCTGAGTTGGAGGCCAGCCTGGTCTACAAAGTGAGTTGCAGGACAGCCAGGGCTATACAAAGAAACCCTGTCTCGAAAAAACCAACCAACCAACCAAACAAAAAAATCACACCATTGAGTCTTTAGTAGATAAAAATGTAAGGACTTATCTGACAAAGTCCCACTGTAAGTTTTGTTGTTGTTGTTGTTTGTTTGCTTGTTTGTTTTGAGACAGGGTTTCTCTGTGTAGCCCTGGTTGTCCTGGAACTCACTCTGTAGACCAGGCTGTCCTTGAACTTAGAGATCTTCCTGCCTCTGCCTCAGAAGTACTGGGATTAAAGGTGTAACTCTATTTTGGTTTTGAGACAGTTTTTCACCTAGCCCTGGCTGTACCAGAATTCACTATGTAGACTGGGCTACACTCAGATTCACAGAAATACACAGAAATACTCTATCTCCTGAGTGCCAGGATTAAAGGCATGTGCCACCATGCTCAGTGTAAGGTATTTATTTATTTATTTATTTATTTATTTATTTATTTATTTATATTTGTATAGATCAAGAATGAAGAGCTGGGTGTGGTGGCGCACGCCTTTAATCCCAGCACTCGGGAGGCAGAGGCAGGCGGATTTCTGAGTTCGAGGCCAGCCTGGTCTACAAAGTGAGTTCCAGGACAGCCAGAGCTACACAGAGAAACCCTGTCTTGGAAAAAAAAAAAAATGAAAAGTGCCTTATATAGCACAGTTCATTATGTCTTAACGTCCTTTTAGGCACAGTTGTGCATGTTGAATGAGGATGGCCCCATTCATATATTTGAATGCTTGGTCCCCAGTTCACAGAACTGTTTGGGAACTATTAGGAGCTGTGGCCTTGTTGGAAAAGGTATGCCCCTGAGGGCAGGCTCTTTTCTTCTGCTCGAGGATCAATATGCGTGCCCCAAGAGGTGGTACTATTAGGAGGTGTGGCTTTGTTGGAGGAAGTGTGTCACTGTGGGGGTGGGCTTTGAGACTCTTCCAAGCTCCCTGGAAGACAGTCTGCTCCTGGCTTCCCTTTGGGTGAAGATGTAGAATTCCCAGGCTGGAGAGATGGCTTAGCGTTTAAGAGCACTGACTGCTCTTCCAAAGGTCGTGAGTGCAATCCCCCACAATCACCTGGAGGCAGGCTTGTGAGTGTGTCAGACATTGGTAGGAAATAGGAAAGAAGTGGAGATCCACTCAAACAGTTCCTAGTGATCCATTTACACTGTGGGGGTACACATTAAGCAGCTGCAATGGTCATGCTGGGAATTTGTGAGTGGGAGAGAAATAGAATACGTTTCTGATCTATGTAGTACATCTTTATGTACTACGTCTATCTAGCCTTTTGTCTCTTTTTGTTTTGTCTCTATAAAATGGAGTCTTGTGGTGTGGCTACTTCATCAGGCAAGCTTGGCTTTTCCCCAACCTCCACCTCCCAGGTGATGGGATCGGGATCGTAATATTTCACCACCATGCTCAGCTGTAGCTCTTTCTCTCTCTCTCTCTCTCTCTCTCTCTCTCTCTCTCTCTGTCTTGGCCCCTTGACCAGTGAGAGATCTGAGACTGGACATGATGCAGTAGGAACAGACTGGTGAACTGAGAAGAGAAGGATGCCCATAAGGCATCCAGCTCCAGGCCTGGAAAACTGTTAAAAAGGCAACAACAGACTGGGTCACTATCATGGCTTGAACTCATTTACTGCTGCTATCCAGAACCACCCCTTGAATCAATTCTGTGCTTTGTGTACCCACAGTATTGGTACACACTTGCTTTGCAACAGTTTTAATACACTCCAGGGGCTGGCTCTTCTCTAGACTCTTACAGATTCACTCTGTTCTTCCCTCACGATGTTGGGAATGCCAGTGACTGACTGGCTTTAGGGAACAGGATCTATAAGCCTTCTCACCCTCACAGGCACGGCCACGTTATGAATGAAACCTATTTGTAGATCACCATGTCATGTTACAATGTCAAAGATCAGCTCCCCTGGAGAGAGGCTGCTGGGATTCTGGCCAGTGGGCATCTAGGACCGGAAGAGTAGAGAGGGCAGCAAGGACAGGGTTTTGGTTTTTTCTTCTCTTCCTTCCAGGTACCTGGGCCCACGTGACTTCCCTTTACCTCAGCTGCAGCTTTCATGTAACTGGTTATTATTGTCGAGAACCAATAATCTACCATTCTGTTTTCCTGCTCTGGGGAGGTATGCTTTACTCCTCCTGATGCCTCACGTGCTTATGAAGCACTCACTGTGCTCACTGTGGTGGTGTGAAAGAAGGGGAACCTTTAAGAGGAGTGCCTGGGGGGGAGTAATTATGTCCTGGGGTCACTGTCCTTGGAAGAGACCAATGGTGCTCTTTTACATTGAATTATTTCCCCATAAGAGTTGGTTGTTATAAAAAAGGGAGAGACAGGTCTTTAAAGCTGCCTGGCATCCTCTTTCCTACACAACCTTTGCCACGTGTGATCCTGCATCGGCCCTTCTGATCCTATCCAGGATGAGGCCCTCATCAGATGCTAACCCTACAGGATTTCTCTCTGTATAACAGTCCTGGCTGTCCTGGAACTCACTGTGCACCAGGCTGGCCTCAAACTCATAGGGATCTACCTGCCTCTGCCTCCTGAGTGCTGGGATTAAGGTCATGTACCACCTCGCCCGCCTTCAATATGCATTTTTATTTGTGTGTATGTCTGTGTGAGCATATACCACCTAAGCGTGGATGCCCACAGAGGCCAGGAGATAACATTGGATTCCCTGGAATTACAGGTAGTTGTGAGCCACGTGCTGTGAGCCCTGGGAACACATCTCAGATCCTCTGGAAGAGCAGCAAATGTCCTACCCACAGATCCATACATCTAGATCCAAGAACAGTGAATTATAAACCTCGTTTCCCTTTGTATCACCCAACCTCGAGTACTTTACTTTGCTGCCCTTTGATGCCCTGCAAAGGTCAGTCTTCACTGTGTTGACTCAAGAGTCAACAGTCTCTCCTGGCAATCTCTGTGAGCCCTTATCACACACTTGGAAGAGATACCCTAAGCAAATTCTCATCAAATGGTCTAGTGTGAAGTCCCCTGAGGGCATTACTCTCTTGCTATGACAGTCACTCACGTAAACCCGAGTTCCCTCTTAAGACACGGCTGTTTGGGACCTGGCAGTTGAACGTGTGAAAGGTTCAGGAACCTTTGCTTTAGGAACACTGTCTGGAGTTCTGTCCCTAGTACTAAATAGAGTCCAGAAAACGCTTGCTATCATAATCTTCTGCTGCTTCCAGACGTGAAGTAAGTGTTCCTTTGTACCAAATGAGTCCTTAACAGGGGCACCTAGGGAAAGGAAGGCGAGAGATAATACAAAGGCATTAATGAAGAGGAACCGACTTTATTGTTTTAGAAGAAAGTTGATTTGGACATATATCACATTTAATAGCTGAAAACAAAATTTCTAATATTTTCCAAAGATTTATTTATTTATTATATGTAAGTACACTGTAGCTGTCTTCAGACATCCCAGAAGAGGGCATCAGATCTCACTACGGATGGTTGTGAGCCATCATGTAGTTGCTGCGATTTGAACTCATGACCTTCGGAAAAGCAGTTGGTGCTCTTAACTGCTAAGCCATCTCTCCAGCCTGAAAACAAAATTTCTATATTCCAAATCTAAGAATCATGGTCAATGAATTTTCATCACTACTTGTCCCTGTCCCTCAGTGGAACAATGCATTAGAATCGAGGCAGGGGAAACGAGTGATTTTTAACTCCTCTCAAAGAATCTAACGCCTTTAATCCCAGCACTCGGTAGGCAGAGGCAGGCAGGTTTCTGAGTTCGAGGCCAGCCTGGTCTACAGAGTGAGTTCCAGGACAGCCAGTGTTACACAGAGAAACCTTGTCTCAACAAACAAACAAACAAACAAACAAAACAAAACAAAACAAAACAAAACAAAAGAATCTAAAACCCTTACAGGAAGCATTATTATATCTCTTGATTTCTGGTGGAGAAATAGGGATCTAGGAAAGAGATCTAAGGAAATCTGGCTTCCATGGAAGAAGAAGGGTCCTAGGCTGCCCTTACATTAGATCTGCGGAAGGAAGATGGAGTCCCTCAGGATTTTCTCCAGGATGTTCTTGGTGTCCTGGGCAACTAAGAGAAGCATGCGTTTATGTCTCAAGCGTCTTAAACAGGAGCATACGCATGGGAAAATTTTAAACAAACGGAAGAAGAAATTCACAACTGCACAGGTCATCAGCCATAGTCCCCAGTCCTCTTTGCGGAGAGTGTGAAAGTTTTGGGACTTCATGTTGGCCTTGTACTCCATGACTACTGTCCCCATACTCTGGGCTACCTGCTGAAGTGATTCGTCATCTACACCAAATATTAGTCGGTACACTTTCAGACACTCGTCCATGTCGTCATCATCTCTGACACTGAGAGAATTCTTCAAGGACTCATTGGCTATTCTCTGCTTCCAGACTGCTACTTTATCACCAATGATCTTCTCATAAATGCCATAAAGGGTCTTTAAGGGTTCACAGCACCTGATGTTGGAGAGGTCTTTATGAAGTGTGTCCCTAAGCTTCGGGAAGTCATGTAGTAAAGGGTCTAGACTGGATACCAGGAACATGGGGGGGTCCTTCACTTTCTCCTTTTGGAGATTCTCTCGGATATTCTCCTGGATATCTTGTAGGAGCCGGACCTCTGATAGGACACTCGTGCTGAGGTCCCTGTCCAGCTTGGTCCAGACAACATAGAACCTCTTTCCCATGTTCTGGATGACTTTGGAGAGCTTCACATGGTTTGAGCTGAACTGCTCGGAGGCAATGATGATGAACAGGTCACACGTGCTAAATTTCATCTCTTCCACATAGTCCTCTACTGTTTGGGCTGTGGCCCCCAATCCAGGTAAGTCCCACAGCACCACATTGGGAAAGTGGGATGAAGAGTATTCAGTCTGTGTCTTCGTAGTCCTCACCACCCCAGTGGGAGCCGAGGCATCCTCATCATGGCCGATGATTCGAAGTGCATTGATGAAAGATGACATGCCATTGCCAGAGTCCCCAGTCACAAAGATGCTCACTGGCTTCTGGGACAGTGTTGCCACAGTCTCCTGGATTCCATAGATCAGTTCCAGTAGTTTTCCTTCTCTTAAAGCTCTTTCAGTGCTCCTACTGACCTCAGGTAAACTGCTGTAGCCTGTTTGGTATGATGTGACAAAGGGGAAGGCTGAGCTCAGGGGAGCATAATGGGTCTCTGCCATTTTGGGGAGTAGTGGAGCAGCCTGTAAAGGTAGATGAGTTGAGGTGTTAGACACAGGGTGGTATACGAATCGAATCGGCAGGCTTTACAGCACAGCCTCGGGGTTTCAGACACACAACCAGAGAAGTCTCAAAGACCGCTTCGTTTACAAACAGAACAATTCAGAAGACAGTTGCACATTCCTGGGCATGGTTGTGCAGCTGTTGTGTGAAGGGCTCTACTCCAGGAGCAGGACAGATGTTACACAGATCACACAGACCCCCGTGTCAATCTAAATGAGCAGACAGGACTAACAACTGAAAGCGCTAGCAGCCAGCTGTCCTGGTGAGGGAGGGCACGCAAGCCTTAAGTATAATTTAATTATTCTTTTCTAAAAAGCACACACTCTGCCCTTTCCTCTTTCAAATGATATTTTTATTTGGGATCACCCTTTTTTCTAGTAAATGTTCATCACCTACAACCTTCAAGAAATAAATCAAGACAATTTCTAAATGGCCTATTACTGGTTCATTGTACTTATATTTGTACATTTCTGTACATTCCTGTTGGTAGTGTTATTGTTATTGGGGGTGCCTAAGTTGATGTACAAAAGTAGATTTTTCTTGTTGACTGATTCCTTGCAATGAAATTATAACATTCGTGGTAGTAGGGCACAGCTGAGAAGAGAATTGGTTTGGGAATCACCAAGTGAATATTTATTAGTTATTATTTTTCAAGACAGGGTTTTTCTGTGTATCCCTGGCTGTCCTGGAACTCACTCTGTGGAACAGGCTGGCCTTGAACTCAGAAATCTGCCTGCCTCTGTCTTCTGGGATTAAAGGCGTGCACCAATACCACCCGCTAACCAAGTGGATTCTACATAAGGTTACAACACACAAACTGCTCGTTACTGATGGACTTGAAAAGTCCCCCTATCATGAGTGACTGTTATGCTATCCTCTCTTGTACATGAATACAAATAAAATCATTCTATAATTCAGGGCTAGTGAGATGGCTCAGTACCTAAGGGCAATTGCTGCTGAATCCGATGACCTGAGTTTAATCCCAGGAACCCACATGGAGGAATGAGAACAGACTCTTGAAAGCTATTCTCCAACCCAGCCCTCACATGCATGCTTGAAACATCTGGAGACATCTGGAGATTTGTTTTGTCCTCACATCAAGAAGGAGGTTTCCCTAGAATACCAATTCATTTATTTCTGTAGGACATCTGTAGGACATACTCATGGTCATGGTCCACCCAACAACACAGCTTCTCACTTTGCAGCTCTGGCATGGGTAACCCTCCCTCCCTCCCTCCCTCCCTCCCTCCCTCCCTTCCTCTCTTCCTTCCAAAGAATTACTTATTTATTTTATGCGAGTACACTGTCTCTCTTCAGACAAACCAGAAGAGGGCATCAGATCCCATTACAGATGGTTGTGAGCCACCATGTGGTTGCTGAGAAATTGAACTAAGGACCTCTGGAAGAGCAGCCAGTGCTCTTACACGCTGAGCCATCTCTCCAGCCCCTTGGGCACCCCTTTCACTTATACCTTTTCTGCAACCCAGCACCTGAATACAATTCCTCTGCTCTCCATAGCCTTGCTCTCCAGTCTCAGGACTTGTATTCATTCTCTACAGAAGACAGTGGTCAAGAGACCATTCCATGTTTGAGGAGCTCAGCTCTTTGTAGCACAGACCCACTCTTGGAACTCCAGTTTCCTGCCTCAAGCACCAGAAAGTCATGCTACCCACCTCGCAGGAATTGTGTGATGGTTTCATGACAAGATCCGCGTGACGCTGTCTGTGGACCTTTCAGCGCCCTGGCTCGGCTCTCTGGTTTTATTAGGGTCTATGAGGAAGCGGCTCCTCAGGTTCTTCCTCCACTCTTAGACTTTAAGCACACAGCGAGAAGGTCCTGTGTCTGTGAATCTGAGTTGGTTCCTTCGAATGCCTTATCTCACTTAATACTCCTCAAACCCTATTAGATAAGTGGTATTCATTACTGTTGATTGTGGGCAAAGAAACAGAGACATATGAATAAATAGTCTTTTTTTTTCTTGTTACAGGGTCTTTGTAGCCCAGGCTGACCTGAAACTTATGATGGTCTTATCTCAGTTTCCCTAGGGCTGAGATTACAGGGCTATAACACTGTGTCAAGGAACCAGTCCTGAATTATACACAGAGTATGTAAGAAATCCAAAGCTTGATCCCTTCAATGTGACTCCGAGTTTCTGTCTGCACGACGAAGACAATCCTACTAAACAGAGGATTTGACGCATGCTGAGGGGTTTCGTTTGGGAACCTTGATCTACTCACTGCCACCAATTGTCACTTACCCTTTATATGGACGCACATTTCATAATTTTGGAGAGCAATTTTTCTGCCCTCTCTTATAAGCACCACGTAACTGAACAGCACCGATAAAGGAGCTATCTCCAGCTTCTCCAACTCTACAGAACTTGGTTTAGGGTTAAACTCATCAACAGACCAAGGTGCTTTATCAAATAACTGCAAAGATGTCCGGGATTCAGTGAGAGGGAGGACATGGGAAAGGTTGCCATCACATATCACATCTGCATAGCTGCCAGCCTGTCCAGCCTGTGACTATAGAAGCCATTCAGGGTCCCCCCTCCAGCGGTTCTCATGTCAGACTGGCGATGCTCTGGAATAGCCAGAGCTGTACTTCCTGCTTCAGTGTCAAGGGTCCCTGAGCTGGGTGTAAAGGCACCAGAATAGGCTGGTGACAAAGTCTGAGACAAAGCTGGCTGGAAGCCAGGGGGATGAAGCTGGACAAACTTCAGAGGGAGAGATCATTCTGTAATGGTGTGCAGAGATGGGGGGACAGAGAAAAGAAGCGGTGTGACATTCAGTAGTGTCTTGTCCTCAAGGCAATTCTCTCCCCTCCTCCTTGCCTGTCATTGGTCAGGGTCTAGTTCTGTATTGGTTTTACTTGACTGTGAGTTCCACTCAGCAGAGTAGAAGATGAGAGCAAACCATGCTTTCTCAGAACTATTTATGTAACTGTGACTGTAGATGGAGACTTCCCACCTGCCTGCACACCCGAGCACCCGGTGCTGGACCCTGTCCGGGATGGTGCAGGTCACAGCTGCTCGCAGGAGCCAGTAACTCTCAGGAGGGCTGCTGAAGCCCATATATTTCAAGCAGACTGGGAAAAGGCATGGATAACTGTGTGAAGCTGCAGGGTCCTCCAGGAGCCACACAGGAATGTTGGTGTGGACAGCCTTGGGATACTGTGACTCAGAACTCTAACCCAGTATTTACAAAGAGCCCTTAGAATTCTTTCTGGGATTCAAGTGACCCTCCACTTCCTTTTTTTGAGGATCATGGCCAGATTATACTCCTATTTCACCTCTTTGCACAGGGGTGAAGATCCCCAAAGAAGAGTATTGATCCTTGTGGCTGTCAATCTGGGAAAGAGGATGAGACCCATGATGAATGTCTTTCGAGTCTCGCAACCAACACACAGAATGGAGAGCATGCTTGCACACACTTGCCCATAGCTGCATTCAGGGACCACACAATTCCCTCTGATATTTATTTATCTTTGGAAAGTGTGATAAACTTGCTCACAGTGAATGGGGACAGTACTGAACCCACATGCTCTGGGAAGATGGTATTTGAAAAGCTCCCATCTCATTAACTATAAACTTACAGATTAGTGAAGGAGGTGGTTCCTTAAACAGAGCCACTTTCTCCAATGCAAATAAAACATTTTAATGGAGCCAGAAAAAAAGGTCACTAAGATACCTTATACTCAAAACTCACTCTGAGATTCCTATCCCATGGGTAGTCCAGATAAGAAACAAACCTTTCCCGTCCCCCAATATTTTCTCCTGTATCCTAGATATTGCCTGTGGTCCATTCTAATCCTGGGCGTTTATTTTGTGGAGATATGAAGAGACGCTATCTTAAATTCCAAGAGAATATGGGTTGGCACACTCTGCCCTCCTTCAAATTTAGCCACCATTAGAAGACCCACATGGCCAGGAATATGCAGGTGAGATAGGCATTTGTCTCTAGGCTGGTGGCTTAGATAGATCTGAACAGCAAAGATACAGCAGGGCTGTGTGGTACTAGACAGTCAAAGAGAGGCTCTGCTGTGGACACTGCCTGAGTAAAAGAAGCCAGACCCCCAAGGTCACATGACCTGCTTTCACAGTTTTACCATTCATATTATATTGGGGGTTCATATTATATTGGGGGTGGCCAAGCTACATTTAAGAGACTTTTATTTACCTGATCCAGAGGAGTTGTGACGTGTGGTTCGATGTTAATGGCCTTCCTGGAAGTCACCCCTTCCTTCCTAGGGAAAAAAAAAAGTTGCTGTCCTCCGGCAGAAGTTCTCTATGTAGAGATCCAGAACTAATCCAGACCTGGATGTTGAGAGATGAGATGCAGAGGTCTGGCGTCCTTCTGAGAGGAGACGAACCAAGACCAGGTGTGATCGCGTGGATTTCCTTTCAGCCTCTGGTCTTCTGAGCAGACCTTGCTTTTTGTCCTGCAGTTTCTAGATCTGAGATCCGCCTGCCTGGGCCCAGCGGGGAGGGGACTCGAATTGAGAATCAGTTTCGGTTTCTATTCCTTGAAACGGGCTAGTTTTCGGGATTAGGCTGGGCGCGCTGCATTGTAGTCTTCAAATAGGAGCAGAGCCCTGCTGTGCTGACTCAAGTTCAACAGGGGTCGGGATGAGGGATTGGAGGTGGTGGTGGAAGTGGAGGGTGGGGCCGTTGGGGTTGGAGTTGTGTCTGTTTAGGGACTTTAACAGCCAGCTCAGCGTCAGAGCTTCCAGTGTCTGAACCTGCTACTTCTTTACGTGGATACCACCTGTGGAGATGTTGGCCCTGGGCAATGCTAACCTCCAGACCCAGCAACCTCAGGCCCCTCCAAGCCTGGGGGATGCCCTGAGACCTTGTTCTGTATGATCATTTTCCCCTTTTGCCGGCTCACTTGATTACTCTCCTCTCACTTCACCGTCTTTATAAAGGAGAATGTCAGAGCACCAGGGAGTGGAGAATCAGGCTCTTGTCCTTGCTAGTGTTTGAGAGGGAAGAGGGTATGATCAGCTCTAGGAGGTAGATTATTAGAGAGTAAAAGCAGGGACTGGACACTTTGACCATGGCATAGAAGCACTGACCACTGTGTGACATTCTCATGAAGAAAAACAGAAATGTTTTTTTAGCAACCGGCCACGGTCACAGTGACTGAGGAGGCAGTGAAGAGGAGCCGAGTAGCTTTCAGAGTGTCGGGCGGGCGGCTCTGCTGCTCTTCTGTACCTACCAGTGAGTTCTTACTGCACAGCAAAGCGGGGCAGAGCTGAGCCTGTTGCATATTCACTGCGAGAGGGAGACAGATTGGGCCAGGAGGAATGAAGCGGCTCACACAGTCACTAACCAGTGTCCCGAACACAACTTCTGCCCATTACAGGCTCAGTATTGCCCAGAGGTTTGGGCAATGTGATCCTCTGGTCACAAGGAACCCTCTGTCACCCCTCCAAGTGACCAGTAATGTGATCCTCTACAAGTACTGGTGGCTTTCTCTTTCTCCTTACTGGAAAAGACTGAGTGGCTGAGAAGAGAAACAAGTGTGAGCTGCTTTCAGGTTCCTGTTGTTTAATGAACTGGAGGGCTTGAGTGAAAGCCAGGATCTGTCCTTCTTGTTTGATTCCTCTAAGGCCCCAGCTTCTTCTCAAAGCCTGAGGAGAAACCAGGCTGCTGCAAAATCTCTGGCTAATTTCAATCTCTGTCTTTGAGAGACCCCACAATCTGTATGTCCTGCCTTCTTTATGTGATTTCTATAAGAACAAACAGGAACACGTCTGAAGACAGTACAGGAAGGTCAGGAAGAGAGTTTCTGGAACCTTCTATCTCAGTGAGCCAGCATTTCATCTCAGGACATTGTGTTACCCCAGGGGCAGTGTCAGTTCTCTCAGGCTCTTGCTCCTGTGGAGGAGCTGAAGCTGGGCACAGCAGGCTTTGCTATAACTGGGTGTCAGGTAAAGGTTCCTCAGGGCAGGATGCTGTGTATACAGCCGATAATTAGAACACAGGCAGTCTGTCCTTAAAAAGGTCACTTGCTGAGAATCTTTGGGTGGGAGTCTGGGGTCAGGCTTCCCTGACGGATGCAGGGCTGAGAGCCAAGTTCGGGCGGTTGCCTGTTTAGAAGCTGAGTGCGTGAACTGGGCCACAGGGACACATGCATGCATAATCTTATCAGAGAAAACCTTATAAACAAGAAAAGAAGGTACACATTTTAATTCCTTTGCTATGCAAGGAATGTGGGAGTTCAATCATCTCAAACTCAGAGTCGGTTACTGTCTTCTTTGCTCTCTCTGTATGTGTGTGTGTGTGTGTGTGTGTGTGTGTGTGTGTATCCTTTTGGGAAAAGATTACTAGAAAAATTATTAGCAGCACAGAAAGGCAGTATGGTGGAGGCTCTGAGGAAAGTTCAGGGCCTCAAGGCAGAGTAGAGGGTCCCTTTTAATAGGTTCAGGGAAGGGGGAGGTCCCATGTCACGTGACTGTTGAATGGTCCATAGCACATGCCTGTATGAAGCCTTCCTTCTGATTCCTGGATGGCAGGAGAGTAAGGGGTGTCTTATATTTTGGGGAATGGACGTGTGACCTTGGGGATATATAGAAAGTGGTAGGAGGATCTCATCTAAGTAATATGTATCCCTCACATGGGGTATGCTGCTGATAGCCCCTGATAACTTGGACTCTGGTAGGCTGGGCTCCCCTGTATACAACTCTGAGTGGGTGTGACCTGAGAAGGTCTGGTTTCCATTCTAACTTTTTTGTGTGTAGGGGGTTTGAGACAGCCTTTCTCTGTGTAGCCTTGGCTGTCCTGGAACTCACTCTGTAAACCAGGTTGACCTCGAACTCAGAGATCTGCCTGCCTCTGATACCCAAATGTTGGAATTAAAGATGTGCACTACCACTGCCTGGCAAGATTCTAACATTTTTTAAAAAAAGATTAATATATATATATATATATATATATATATATATATATATGTATATATATATATATATATATATATATATATATATATATATATATATATAAATGTTTTCCTTTTGTGTATATGTACATTGTATGTGTGCGCATGGTACCTGCAGAGGCTAGATCCTGTAACTGTCCTAACTGGAGTTAAGGACAAATGTAAACTACCATATGGGTGCTGGAACCTGAACCTGGGGTCCTTTGCAAGAATAGAAAGTGCTTGGTTTTTTTTTTTGGTTTTTGGAGACAAGGTTTCTCTGTATAGCCCTGGTTGTCCTAGAACTCACTTTGTAGACCAGGCTGGCCTCAAACTCAGAAATCCGCCTGCCCCTGCCTCCCGAGTGCTGGGATTAAAGGTGTGCGCCACCACATCTGGCTGAAAGTGCTTGTTTAAAAAAAACATTTTTGACATAGTGTGTGGTTTGTCCCAGGGATTGGCACTATCAGGAGGTGTGGCCTTGTTGGAGGACGTGTACCACTGTGGGCATGCTTCCTGCCTTGATGATAAAGGACTGAACCTCTGAACCTGTAAGCCAGCCCCAATTAAATGTTGTCCTTCACAGGAGCTGCTTTGGTTATGATCTCATCACAGTAATAGAAACCCTACATAAGACACATAGAATTTCATTTCGGCCCTTCTGGGGCTGGAACTCTTCGTGTAGACCAGGCTGGACTTGATCTTACAGAGTTTACCGGCATCTGCCTCCTGAGTGCTGGAACTAAAAGCATGAACTCTCAAGACGAGCAAAGGCTGAGTTAATCAAGATCCTGCCTTAGTACCAGGTTCTTACTCTGGCTAATCATTCATTCACTGTAGAAAGGAAGGGAAGAGTTAACAATTACAAAGCTACAGTACAGGCATTTCTTTCCTTCCTTTCCTCTGACACCAAAGTGTGCGGACTTGCCTTTTCAACCTGTTGTTCAACGATGATATCCTGGTACAGTTCATTAATCACCACACCATGTTACTTACTCCTTGCAGAAAGATTCATGGAGATTCACTCTTGAGAACCCAGGTCTTGGACATAGCTGGTGACCTGTCAATCATGCTCTCACACCTATCCTGCATAGAGGCATACACATGTACATACAGACAAGCATAACTCTAGACACACACACACACACACACACACACACACACACACACACACACACACATACTTGAGGTCACTGAGCCTACAGAGTCTTGTACTCACTACTGTTCCAGGATAATAAAATCATTTCACATTTTCTTTGTGACTAAAAAAAGAGCCCCAGTATTTCTGTCAGAAGTAGTATAGGTGTCTTAGCTTCAAGCTCAGCACTTGGTTTCTCATGGGCCTTGTTCCTATACGTGACTCCAACTCACTCAGGGAAGGCTTGTTGGCTGCAGCACAGAGGGGATTCTGACTGAAAGGGCTTTCCCAGTCTCCTGCTCCCACAGGGACAGAGATAGGGATGCATGTTCTTTCTCCTGTGCTTTTCTCACAAAGCACCCACAGAGGTGACTTATCTCCTCCAGCTGTCATGTGTAGGGCTCCAGCTATCACGGAGACACACCTCAGTTCTTCAGTATCTGGAATTGCACTTTGACTCGTACAAGGAAACCAAGTAGCTGACAGATGGGGCTCGGCAAGGATTTTACCCTTTCTGCAGCTGCCCTCTCTGGGCTGTGGCCTGCTATTGGATCCTGGACGTGGGAAGTCTTTGCTGTAAAATATGTGAGGTATCTCAGCACTCTGACCTCACTTGGAGGAGGTGGTTTCTCTTGGTACTTTATGGCATAATTCGATTGAGATGAAGCAGTCTTTCTTCATCTTCTTCTTCTTCTTTTTTTTTTTTTTTTCCGAGACAGGGTTTCTCTGTATAGTCCTGGCTGTCCTGGAACTCACTCTGTATACCAGGCTGGCCTCGAACTTAGAAATCCACCTGCCTCTGCCTCCTGAGTGCTGGGATTAAAGGCGTGCGCCACCACGCCTGGCTTCATCTTCTTTTCAAAATCACGTGTGTGTGTGTGTGTGTGTGTGTGTGTGTGTGTGTGTGTGTGTGCATATGCAGACTAATTGCCTTTCCATTCTCTGAAGGCATAGAAAGTGGGATATTTTCTCATGTAATGTTTTGGTTTTCTAATATTGGACTCACTCTCCCCTGGCTCACATATTTCAGATAAAAAAATTCTCTTTCATGGAGAGTTAATCTTCTCTAGGGATGAGACTCCTGATGGATTATGGGTTATGTAGTTCCAAGTGAAAATGATCAACCCTAAACATTTACTCCTACAAGGAGCACTAAATGGTCTCGCAGGGTTTTGTAGTTATGTGTGTGTAACAATACAAATTAAAAAAGGAGAGGAATTTGAGCGGAAGCGGAGGGATTCGGGCGAGACGGGAGGGGGAAAGGCAGGTAAGGAAATGGTGTGAATGGAGACTCCTGAATGTAAGTCTCAAAAAATTTGACAAAAGAATACATGTGAAAAAAAAAAAAAAAAAAAAAAACCTTTCCTAAACAGCCTCTAGGTGTCACTGTGGTTCCCTTTTCCATTTCCTCTCACACTAATAGAGCTGCATAGATAGAGATTGTGATATAGAAGGCTTCAGTTGTGTGTCTTTTCTGGAGAGTCATCTCTTCACCCCAGATAGAGCAAAGACGTTTCCTTCAAGTCTGTCTTAGTCAACCAATAAACAGTTGGGGTTCTTTGAAGAGGCTTGGGTGATTGAGGGCAGTGACCTCACTGATAAGCCCACCCCCACCCCACCAGGGGTGAGGACTCAGGAACATAGCACCCTTGGAAGCCCCTGCACTGGTTGTAGGCAGCACTCCAGAGGACGGCTCCTCTCCCCAGCAAGGGCTTACTGCTTGTCTAAGCTTGGGGAAGGGACTTGTGAGTCTTGAGCCTTTGAGTTCAAGGTTCTTGAGGTTTTCTTAGGTTCTTGGGTTTTATAAGCTTCCCTCCTGAAGTGAAGGTACACCATTTTAAGAGGTTCTCTGTCTCTTTCTGTCTCTGTGTCTCTGTCTCTCTCTGTCTCTTGTCAGCCATGAGCTGAACAGTCTCCTAAACCACATGCCCCCAAATCCATGAAGCTCTCCTTAAAAGCACGAGCCAAGTGGCCAAGGACTGAACCAACTGTAGCCTTTTCAAACCGTGAGTCAAAAATAATTCTTTCTTTCTTAAGTTGTTTCTTTCAGGTGCGGTAACCAACACAAGTTTTACCATATCTTTGTCACTTTCTCTTATCCAGTCAGGACTTCTGAACTAATTATGGTGACCAAATACAATTTGGTCACTCAAAAAAGGTCATTCTTTTATTGAAAACAATCTATTTCCTTTTTAAAAAGATTTATTTACTTTATGTATTAGTACACTGTATCTGTCTTCAGACCAGAAGAGGACGTGGGACCCCATTACAGATGGTTGTGAGCCACCATGTGGTTGCTGAGAATTGAACTCAGGACCTCTGGAAGAGCAGTCAGTGCTCTTAACCACTGAGCCATCTCTCCAGCCCTGAAAAAGAATCTATTCCTGGTACTGGAGGCTTCATTTGGTGACGAGAGAGATCTAGTTAGGGTTCTGTCTCCCCCATTATATGGCTATTTCATTTAGATCACCTTCATATATACGTGTGAGCGTGTGTGTGTGTGTGTGTGTGTGTGTGTGTGTGTGTATTTTAGGAAGCATCTACTGGACTAGGTTTCCATACTACCCCTCAAATGACCTTTGGTTTTAATTGTCTCTCCCAGTATTCCTTCCTTTGTTTCTCTCTTCCCTCCTCTTCTCCACTTTATTCTCCAATTCCAATCCAAAAAATATTTTAAGTTCATTTATTATTTCACATACATAAATACACATTTATTCATATTCATACATACACGTGCATGTGTACACACACACACACACACACACACACACTGTATTTTAATCATATTCCCCCATTTTCCTTTCTTATCCCTTTTCCTCTCCCAATAAACTCCTTCTTTTATGTAAGTCCTCCTTCTACTTTCATGGTTTTTATTTGTGGTCCACTCCATTTTTAAAAAGGCTGTTTGCATAGGTGGAAGCTACTTGTTTGAGCAAGAACAACATACCAGTGGTTACACCACCGAGGACATGACTTCTCCTCCACCAGCAACTATGACACTGCTGCAGCTCCTGAGGAGGACTGGCACCTTGTAAATCTCCCCATCTCGATGGGATGTCGAAGCTCCCAGTCTGGTGCACATCTCATGCAGACAGCTATGACTGCTGTGGGTTCTTAGCTACAAAAGCTATGCCATGTTCAGAAGGCAGTGTTTCACATCAGTCCTCCCTATACATAAATGCGAATACAGTATGCAGAGGCCAGAAGAGGGTGATGGATTCTCCCGGAGCTGGAGTTACAGGCAGGTGAGAGCTGTCTGATGTGTTAGGAACTGAACTTGTGTCCTCTGAAAGAGCAACACTTGTTCTTAACTGCAGAGCTATCTATCTTGTCCCTACTGGTCAAAATTTTAATGAGCATTTCCTCTCTTATTAGAAAAAAGGTAAAACTATTTTATTTTATTTAACATGGTAGTCAATGTGGTACAAACTAGGTTGAAATTTATTTTTCACTCTGTTCACATTCTTTCAACAAGTCATCATGTTTGCTTCCCTCTCGGTGTAATCTATGATCAAACTCACCATTTCTGATGAAGTCTGTGTGTCTGAGCAATTTCTGTTTAAAGCCAATACAGCGCCACCTAGTGGCTGTCAATTGTTCAGCATCTCATCTAGTGTTTTCTACAAGAGAATAGAACAGTAGAGTTTGTGGGTTTGAATGTTAGATTTTTTTTAAAGGTTGATTGATTGATTGATTGATTGATTGATTGATTGATTGTAGGTGAGTACACTGTCACTGTCTTCAGACTCACCAGAAGAGGGCCTCGGATCCCCATTACAGATGGTTGTGAGTCACCATATGGTTCCTTGGAATTGAACTCAGGACCCCTGGAAGTGCAGTCAGTGCTCTTAACTGCTGAGCCATCTCTCCAGCCCGAATGTTAGATTTTATCTGTGATCCATAACCAAGATCTCACACACTTGTGCCTATCTCCAGTGACTAATGAACACACAACATATCTGAGCACCAACAAGGTCAACATCAATATGAACAAGGTCAACATCAATATGAACAAGGTCAACATCAATATGCTACAGAGTCTGGAGAATTATCTCTAATGACACGGGTTGGAAAGTGCACACCCTATGCAGTTTGACCTTCCTGGGACATCCTTTATGGAATGTGGACCCAACATAGATACTAAATTCAGTAAGAGAAAGAATTCACTAAACCAATTTCGCCCAACTGGGAAGAAAAGCTAAGGCTTGTAGCCTGTAGTATTTTTAGCAGTACCAGACTGCCATGCATTTAACAGCGCATATGTCTATGAGTTTTCTCCACCTATTTACCCATGTATACACCCTCCTTGAAGCTCTTAGAGCTTTTTTCTAATAAGAGTGGGGAGACCTATCAAGAGCTCCACATACTAAGGCACAACAGAGGATTTTAGGGGAAGGAGGCAGAGAGGGCCTCATACTGATAGCTGGGGTTGCATGGCGGTGGGAGGGGATGTGTGTTCTAGGATGTGGAAGTGACCCGACTCTGTGAGCAGCATACCTTACAATCTTATGAGTCATAGCAACAACAAGAAATCCACTTAACTCAGGAAAGATCCAAATGAACACACCTGGAAAAAAAGAATTCACCACTCAACCATGCACTCTGGCCTGTTCTTCCATGTTCCATTGAGTTGCATTAAAGATATTCTATTCCAGATGGATAACTTAGACTATCTATTTATGGGCTGGAGAAATGGCTCAATGGTTAAGAGCAATGCTGCTATTCCAGATAACCAACGTTTAGTTCCTAGCACCTGGATCAAGTGGGTGATAGCTCCCTGTAACTCCAGGTCTGGGGAACTCAGAGCCCCCTGGAATTCTCAGACACTTGCATGTATATGATGTATACATACATGTACATAAATAAAAACAATAAATAAATCTTTCAAAAGCCCCTTTATATTCACCAAATAAAATTAGTAGCTTATGTACTATAGTGACTAATATTCCCTGGAGCATTTCCTGTGTGTCATTCTATGTAGCCATGCCTTGCTGATCTTGACAGAGCCCCCATCAAAGGAACTTCGTGCTATGGGAACCAGCCTGGAAGTTATGAATTTAAAAATTTGGTGGATTTTTGTGAACATAGATGCTAGTATAGACCAAATTCTTGGTTTTAGTCCCCATTTGTCCAGCAGGAGGAAAGAATGAGATAAAACTAGTGTATTGATTTTTTTAATCCAGAAAGATTTGATATGCTTCCCCATGATCAGCAATGTCAGCGGCACACCAGGCATGTGTTGGGAAATTGGTAAAATGGGAATTTGAAAACTTCCACTGTATTACCACAATGCTCAAAGGACTGACTTTATGGCTGCCTGTGGAATGGGCTTCTCAATGCAGATAAAATACTCAAGCTGAGTCAAACCGGAAGGTCAAACAGACAACACCATATTTCAGTCCCATCCTGAGATTCCTATTCTATGGGTGGTGTAGATGGAGGGGCTCATGAGTTCTTAATGTTTTCACAGCAACCAAGATATTGTCTGTGGATGGCTCTGACACTGAGTAGCTCTGTAAAGAAAAGAAGGGTGTTACAGTAGAGATTCCCTTAGATCTGTGTAGCACATTCTACTTCCTTTTTCCTCAAACTTGAGCCCTATCAGAAGACCCAGAAAGCATGGATAGGCAGATAAAAGGAAGATGCATTGCCCCTTATTACTGTGTTGGATGAGGTTAAGCAGAAAAAAATTGCAGGGTAGTTGGTACAGAGGACAATCAGAAGGGTAGATAGTTTAGAGGTTAAGAGAGCCTGTTACTCTTGCGGAAGATTCAGGTTCAATTCCCAGTACCTATATGGTGCTTCTCAACCATCTTTGACTTCTGTCCTAGAGGATCTGCAGCCTTCTGTGTGCATCACTTATATACATGCAGGCGAAACACTCGCACACACAAATAGAACTAAATAAATATTTAAAAAGGGTCTGGAGAGATGGCTCAGTAGTTAAGAGCTCTTCCAAAGATCCTGAGTTCAAATCTCAGCAACAACATGGTGGCTCACAACCATCCGTAATGAGATCTGATGCCCTCTTCTGGTGCATCTGAAGACAGCTACAGTGTACTTAGATATAACAATAAATAAATCTAACAAACAAACAAACAAACAAACATTTAAAAAGAAGATCATCAGAGGGGGGATATGGTGGTTTGAATATGCTTGGCCCATGGGAAATGGCACTAGTAGGAGGTGTGGCCTTGTTGGAGTAGGTGTGGGCTGATTGGAGGAAGTGTGTCACTATGTAGATAGGTTTTAAGGTATCCTCCTATGCTCAGGCTTTGCCCAGTGCAGAAGAGAGATCTTCCTGCAGAAGCAGGTCTCCTTCTGGCTGTCTTTGGATCAAGATGTAGAACATTTCAGTTCTTCTAGAGCACCAAGTCTGCCTGGATAATGCCATGCTTCCTGCCATGATAATAATGGACTGAACCTCTGAAACTGTAAGCTAGCCCCAATTAAATGTCCTTTATAAGAGTTGCCTTGGTCATGGTATCTCTTCACAACAACCAAATCCAAACCAAGAGAGGACCCCTGCTATGAACTCCCTGAGAGGAGTAAACCAGACCTGCAGCTCCCCTGTCCCTGTGTCAGGAGTTCAATCGCATGCTACATCACAAACAGGGTTGTAAGGGTTAATCTTCATTGTCATTTTATTGGATTAGGTTATACAGAGAGGAAACTTGTGGTTGGATATGTGGAGGCATTTCTAGGGAGGTTTGGTGGTGGTAGGAAGTCCCACCCTGAATGTGGGTGGTATCATTTCCAGGGCTGAGGGCAGGGATGGAATGAAATCACCTGCATCACCATTTATTGCTCTCTGTTTCCTGATGGCAGATGGAATGTGACCAAATGTCCTGTGTTCCTGCTTTGATACCTTGGTGCTGCCACGGCCAATGTGGTGGTTTGCATGAGAATGGCTCGCATAAGCTCTCCAGTTGGTGGGATATTTGAGTAGATTTAGAAGTTGTGGCCTTGTTGGAGAGGTATGCCATTGGTCACTTCGGGAAGGCTTTGAGGTTTCAAAAGCCATGACATTTCCAGTTAGTTCTCCGTGGCTTGTGCTTGTGGATATAAGCCCCTAATCAAATGTCAAGTGTTTTCTTCTTTCTTTTTTCCTTCCTTCCTTCCTTCCTTCCTTCCTTCCTTCCTTCCTTCCTTCCTTCCTTCCTTCCTGTCTGTCTGTCTTCCTCCCCACCTCCCCCCACAGGGTTTCTCTGTATAGCCCTGGATGTCCTGGAACTCACTCTACAAATAAGGCTGGCCTCAAACTCAGAAATCTGTCTGCTGGTGTGTGTCACCACCACCCAGCTCAAATGCTTTCTTTTTCAAGTTGCCTTGGCCATAGTGTCTTACCATTGCAATAGAACAGTAGCTAAGACAGAATATAGCTCATTCTAAACCATAAACAAAAGTCGCCCCTTGTCTTTAAGTCAGCTTTGTCAGGGGGAACTGATAAGAAAAGTAGCAGAAATCCTTCACTTACCTCCTACAGAAGTGACTGTTGTCAAATGTCACTGGTCCTCCAGAAATGTCCCCCTTCTCCCTAAAGAAATAGCTAGAGCTCAGGTAGGGCCCTAGGGAAAGATCCTCAAATGATTCTCAGTAAAGGAAGGGGTGAGGAGTAAAGTTCTGAGTTCCTCCTAGGAAGTCTGGAGTCAGAGATGGAGGAAGAGGAGGAGGAGGAGGAAGAGGAAGAGGAAGGGGAGGAATAGGAAGAGGAAAGGAGGAGAAGGGGAGGAAGAATAGTAAGGGGAGGGGAGGAGGAAGAAGAGGAGGAGGAGGAGGAAGAGGCACACAGAACTGGAGCTTCTGATATCCTGCTTTGAAAGTATGATAGTTCCATTTAATCATGAATTCACTGTAGACATAAAGGTGAAAGCACATAGCTGTTGAGAGTGAGGTAACTCAGACCCAAAAGGAGACACATATGGTATTTACTCAGTTATAAGTAGACATTAGCCATAAAGTACAGGATCACCACACTACAATACACAGGTCCAAAGAAGCCAAATAACAAGGAGAGCCCAAGGGAGGCTGGTTGAATCTTTCTTAGAAGAGGAAATAAAATAGATATCAGAGGTAGATGGAGGGAAAGAACTGGGTGGGAAAAGGGGTGGGGAATTGGGAGGGGTGGGGGATCAAGTGTAGGGAGAACAGGGAGAGAGGATGGAAACTGGTGGTGAGGAGGGCATTTCTAGGACATGCCAGAGACCTGGGATGTGGGGATGCCTGAAGGTGTCTACAGGGATGACTCTAGCTGAAATTCCTAGCAGTGGAGGATATGGATCCTGAAGTGGTCACTACTAGTAGCCAGATAAGACTCTCAGTGGATGGATAGAACAGCGACCCACTCACAAAACCTTCAACTGAATATGTATCCTGCCCACAAGATGTGCAGGTGCAAAGATAGAGCAGAGACAGAAGGGATGGACCACCAATGACCTGGACTGAGAGAAGCACTATGTACCTGGTAAGCACTGGAGTCCATGCAGGCACTGTGGGCGAGACCCATCCCATAGGCAAGCACCAATCCATGTCACTATTAATGATACTCTGTTATGACTGCAACAGGATCCTAGCATAATTGACCTCTGAGAGGCTCCACCCAATAGCTGTCCAAAGCAGAAGCAGGCCCACAGCCTAACATTAAATGGAGCTTGATAAGACTTGTGGAAGAGTCAGGGGGCGGACTAAGGGACTCAAAGAGAATAAGGACTCCACAGGAAGACCAACAGAGTCAACTAACCTGGACTCCTGGGAGTTCCCAGAGACTGAACCACCAACCAAAGAGCAAACATGGACTGGACTTAGGCTCCTCAGTACATATGTAGTAGATGTGCAGTTTAGTTTTCATGCAGGTCCTCCAACAACTGGAGCAGGGGCTGTTGCTGAATCTGTTGCCTACTTGTGGATCCAGTTTCCTTAACTGAGCCATCTTGTCTTGCCTCAGTGGGAGAGGATGAACCTAGTCCTGTAGTGACTAATGTTCGTGTGTGTGTGTGTGTGTGTGTGTGTGTGTGTGTGTGTGTGTGTGTGTGTGTGTGTGATACAGGGGGTGCTCCCCCTTTTCAGAGGAGAAGAGGAGGGGGAATGGGGGAGAAGATGGGAGAGGGAGGTCCTGGAAGGAGAGGGGGGCTGATATTGGGATGTAAAATGAATAAATAAATAAAAAATGTGCGGTTCAGGTATTACTGTTATCTAGCTCTGGAATGCCCATGGGGACTGTCTTCCTGTTGCTTCCCCCTCTCTAGCCCTCCACCGTGTGCACAACCTGTGGCACCTTTGTACAGTTTTAATCATTTGTCATTTGGTGTCGTGCGCCCACACGTCTCTGACCAGCAGAGACGGTGGGAATAAACGACATGGGACGCCAAGGTGGTTTCAAGCAGCTTGCCTTCGTAGCTTCTGCTTTATTCTGCCTCTCTCTCTCTCTCTCTCTCTCTCTCTCTCTCTCTCTCTCTCTCTCAGGTTTCACAGCAGCAGCCATTCACTCACTCACTCTGCTCTCTCCTACGCTGGCTGGCTAACACTGGTGCTGTTCTCCTCATCTGCTGCTCTCTGGCCTAACACTGCTGGCGCTCTCCTACGCTGGCGCTCTCTAACACTGGTCTGGTCTCCTCATCTGGTCTCTCTCTGCTACGCTGGTCTCTTGTCTCTGGCCCACCTCATCTGGGGCTGCCCTTAATTTATACTCCCGTTCTCATGCCACATTGAATCAGCAGTCAGGGAGCAGAGAGAGACGACCACTGGTGCTCAGCTTGTTTTCCCTATTTGGTACAGGCCAGGGCTCCAACCTAGGGAATGGTGCCACCCACATTTATGGTGGGTCTCCCCACCTTAATTAAGTTAATCAAGATAATCCCTCACAGACATGCCCAGAGATTTGTCTTCAAGGTGTCTCCAAGTCCTGTCAAGTTGAAAATCAGTATAAACTGTGGTACCCCTCCCCCACCAGCATAGCTGGTGCAATGACCGGAGCCGTGCAGCACCCCAGCGGCATCCATTGTCTAATTAATTAGGCTTGACAGCCCAGTGACACCTGCAGTCTGTTTTTCCGGGTCTCCCAGTTCCCCCGGCTCCGCCCAGCTTACCAGAGGCCCACCTATGACCAGCCCACCTGCGCGAACCTGCGAAATGTCACGATACTTCAGGGTTCCCACCAAACTCCAGAACACCTGCGCAGAAGACTGGGGGCGGGCCTTCCCTTCCTTTATCCCCAAATGCTTGTCCACCATTAAACAGTCGTGCTAAGCAGAAGCAACCGTGTAGCCTTGGAGATCTTCTTTCTTCCCCCACTCCCTTAGTTTCATTTCAGCTTCGGGCCAATCCTCCAGGAACCCCGTCCACTGCGGGCAGTGGACTCCAACAATAAACCACCACACATATACCTCCAATGTGTTGAAACATTTCCCATGGGTAGGACAAAACACATCCTATCCTCAGAGACATACTTCTTTGCTGACAGCCTCCCCTGATGCATGCATGTTAGTAATGGCTTTCCACTGTGACTATGTGTTTTGAATACACAGAAGTAGATTAAAGTCTGGGCTGAGATGGGGAGCTGTAGGTAAATGGTCACCAGGAGTAGACTGCTCTTTAAATGACATCATTAAAGATAATGAGTTAGAAGAGAAGAGATTATTTATTAATACCACTCACTTTTAATGGTTGATTCTTGTGATTCCTAGAAGCTGGAAGAGGGAATAGAGAGGCAGAGAGAGTTTGGATAAGAGGTCACAAAAGGGTTAAAGAGAAGGAGCAGGTTCTACTGTGCTGCAGTACAGCACAGAGATTCATGTTTAAAGTAATCTATTATGCTCTTTATGAATAAGCAGAACAGAGATGCTCAGATGTGCCAAAGACTGGGAAATGATAGGAAATGGTAATCATATCTTGAATTTGTCAGCATCTATTGTATACATGTACCCATTAACCTGAGCAATTATTGTCTGTTAATCACAGTAATTCTGACATGCTTAAGAATATGGAAGTCGGGCTGGAGAGAAGGCTCAGAGGTTAAGAGCACTGGGTGCTCTTTCAGAGGTTCCGAGTTCAATTCTCAGCAACCGTGTGGTGGCTCAAAACCATCTGTAGAGGAATCCATTACCCACTTCTGGTGTATTTGTACTTACATAAAACAAATAAATAAACCTTTAAAAAATAAAACTTAGATATTGGAAGAATGACTCCACAGATTCTTATAAAGATATTTTATTTCTATTTAATGTGCATTGGTATTTTGCCTGCATGTACATCTGCGAAACAGTGTCGGCTCCTTTGGAACTGGAGTTTCAGGCAGTTATGAATTGTAATGTGGATGCTGGGAATTGAATCCAGGTCCTCTGGAAGAGCAGCCAGTGCTCTTACTGCTAAGTCATCTCTTGAGAATTGAAAATTATTTGTTATTCATCTGAGAAAAGTTGTCAGGTGGTATCTCACAGAAGTACAATGGATGCTATAAGAATGTAACTGTATGTATGTATTTAATACACACACACACACACACACACACACACACACACATATATATATGCTGGTATAAAGTGGGTAAGGATAATAATGGGCTTGAAAAAATTAATTTTATAAAGTGTCTTGTCTAAGTAATTACCAAGTACCAGTGGAGATGTAATTTTTTATATTTTAGTTTATAACAATTTCTTTATTTTTATTTTATGGGCAATGGTGTTTTGCTTGCATGTAAGTCTCTGTGAGGTTTGAAGACCACTGAAATTGGCATTATAGACAGTGTGAGCTGCCATGTCAGTACTGGGAATTGAACTCAGATTTTTTTGAAAAAACAGCTAGTGCTCTTAACTGTCAAGCCATCTCTCCAGCCTGTTAAAGTAATTGATGAGTCTAAATTTTAGCTCAGGAGGATTTTAGTATGTCAGATGACCTCCTGTACTGTAAATGTCACTGTCTAACCAGTTGAAGACTTTAGATATAAATAAAAAAAACCAACAAAACCCTTGATAAATCCTAGGAAAGAGAGGAAAGAGAATTCTTCCTGTTTGGACAAAGCTGTAATATTAACTCTTCCAAAGATTTCCAGGCTGCAAGACTTCTCTGTAGATACTGTGTTTGCCAAGTCTCAGAACTGAGTGGGCCAATGAGATGATGTTGAGCGTTTACTTACCAGAAGAAATGACAATTCAACTAGAGCCTGTGTTGCCTATAGCCCAAATTCCAAACTCATCCAGTTGACTGGTGAAGCTTGTGGAATAAAATGTCTGTGTCTGCACAGATATCCAGGTGTGTTTACTTATCCATGCATTCCTCAGCTCTTCCCGGAGGGAGCATGGACAATGGTCAGCATCCCATCTGCTGTGTGCCTACCATGATACCACCTCATGTGGAGATGTGTACTGTGAACTAGACCCTGTATTTCCTAAACCCCCAAAGAAATTCAAGACAGGATTGTGTCAATTAGCTCTTGTGTGTGGGAAACAAGGGGAGCATATGGGAAAGAGGGGGGAGGGAAAGAGCCTATATCTGGCCAGAGTTCCTCCTATGCTCTGGGCAGGCGGACATGGGAGGGCTGCTGGATGCTTTCCACTCAGCCCAGGGTGGGCATCTAAGCCACTGGTGCCACTCCATAGGAGGTGGACAAGGGGCAGCCCCCGAAACCAGGGGCCTTAGGGAGACACCCTTTGCCCCGAGGTTATGGGAGAAAGGGCTGAGGGAGAGAGGTTCCAACGCAGGCAAGAGTCCTTAGTCTGGGCCTTGACTGGAGGACAGGAAGGGCCTCAGACAGGAGATTAGAAACAGCTCACTAGAGGAAAGCCTATCCCATCATCCAAGCACAGCAGGATTTGATGAACAGAGACAGTCTATGGTTTTAGAGCTTTATTGTAGAAAGGCAGGGGGAAAGAGAGAAGGAAAAAGAGAGAAAGACTAGCCAGGGCCAAGAGGAGGGAAGGAGGAAAGAGAGAGAAAGAGGAAAGGCTAGAAAGTAAGAAAGAGAGAGTAAAAGAGTGAGAGGAGAGAGAATGAGGAGAGTGAGAGGAGAGTAAGAGAACGAGGTGGGGTCAAGCAACCCCTCTTATGGTGGGCTGTTATCTATGGTGTTGCTAGGTAACTGGGAGGAGTTTAGCCTGGAGGTCAGAATCTTGGGACACTGCCTACATGATTACTAACCATGCTTCTCCTCTGGGGGTTGTGAGGGTGGTAAATTTGACAGGAACAAGAGTTCCAGGAGACATGAGGGAACACCTACCTTGCCATGTAGGTGAATTATCACCACTCTGGGGTTCAGACCTCAGCTCAACTGGAGACCAGACTGTCTGTGTATAGCCCAATGCCCCATACTTGTGCATGGTGTTAAAGCAACCTCTGTCAACAAGGAGCTGAATACCCACAGAAAGGCAGGAGAAAATGAGTGGGACACCTGGCAGAGAAAAAGGAACTCTGGGAAAGAATGAGGCTGAAGAGATTCACTACCATGTTGTGGGGGAAGTTGTGTGAGAAGAGGCAGCCAGCGACATTTCAGACATAGAATAGCATAAACAGGTTTATTTAGTAATAAGCTAGTTGGAGAACAAGCTTAGCTAGGGTTATAGGCATTAATGCATGAATAAACAACCTTTGTGTCATTCTCAAACTAATGCAGATACAGAAAAACACAAATGGTTACATAGTCTGCTAACTTCTTCATCTTAGGGGAGTGTGGCACTGCTTGGGGAATCTTCTTGAGACAAAATATCCCAGTTTAATTAGATAAAATACATTAAGTCATATGTATACAACCATATATTCTCATAATGATAGTTTAATAAAAGACAGTGCTTATACTGTGGATGACTCTCTTTCCACTCTCCACAGTGATATTCTGTCTTTGAAAGAAATGAATCCTCTGGTCTTTCCCAGAAAATGTTTGCTGCTTAAAAGTAGGCTTTAAGTCTGTGCCTGAAGCCAGTCCAAAGGTTGGTACCTCACATCTCCATTCCTGTTTCCCAGTATTCAGGGAGGTCAGACAGGCATGATCCTGGCTTCTTTGACAAAAACTCTTTCTTATTAAGGAGAGACTTGGCATCACTTGCCACAGTATCAATGAAGAGACTTTGCCAGTAGAAAGTCTTTCTAAAGTAAAGGCCTGAGGCAAGTGGTCCCCCAGTAACACAGGAAATATATTCAATATATTTCAACAGTTTTTCTTTGAAGGACATGTCTTTGTTCTTTGTTAACAACTGGAGAGACCTAAGGTGTGCCTTAATTTCATTCACAGGCACATTGAAATCCTTGGCAATATTTTCCAGTGAATCTTCATCCAGTCCAAAGTAAGACCTGTAGAGATTCAAGGTCTCTTCCAACTTCTGCATTTTATCTCTGACTAAGCCCCCAAGTGGAACAGTGGTCCATACTCCAGCCTTCAGGGCCTCCAGCCAGATCTTCTGTCTGAGGAAATCCCTCTTCTGGTCAATGGCAGTCTCAGTAACACTGTGCAAGGACATCATGAAGAGGTGGCGCTTGTGGGCTGGGAGTTCCCTCAGTAGGGTGGTCTCCAGCCTTGGGAAGTCAAAGTCAGACACATCAAAGTTAGAGACTAGGAAGACTGGAGGCTGACTGGAGAGAGCCTTCTGAAGATGACCTGAGCAGTCATCTCTAATTTTCTTTAAGACACTGTCTCTATTGAAAGACTTAGGTTTACTCCTCTGTTCATTACTGACATCTTGATCTATCTTGGTTCGGACAAAGTAGAACTTTGTGTTCATCTTTGCAATAGCTTTGGCCAGATGTGCATCAATTTCTTTGAAGCGTGTATCTGAGATGATAATGAAGAAGTCATACTTGCCAAACTTCATTTCTGTCAGATAGTTTTGTGGTGGGAAGGTAGTGGACCCAATGCCAGGCAGGTCCCATATTGTCACATTGAGAAGTTTTGGGTGTGGGTATGGAGTTCTCTTCATGGTTGTCTCTACCACCCCAGTGGGGGCTGCACCTTCTTCTTCATCCCTCACTCCCCTCAAGGCATTGATAAAGCTGGATTTCCCTGTCCCTGTTTCTCCTGTCACAGCAATGTTCAGTGGGGCGTTGTCAATGTTGCTCAGAGCATGACTAATTGCAGACAATGCCCCCTGAAGGTTCTTATCTTGTACATGGGATTCAATCAAGGTGATGGTTTCCTCAGAGAGGATTTTGCTTTCCTTCCTGAAATTCTTAAAAAAATTTTCAAAGCCGATCACCAAAAGTTGAGCCATTAAAGGAGAATGTCTGCTAGAGGAAGGCTGGCATGTAGCTGTGTGCAGTGGAGGATGCTGAATAGAGAAGAAAAGAGAGACACTGTAATTATTAGTGCACAGGACAAGGCCTAGGAATTTGTTCTTATGATAAAGAGGGAGCCCAGCTGCTGATACCATTATTAGCAGAACACCTTCCTTTCTGCTCCTGGCTGCTGGCTCCAGCTATGCTCTGCATATCATGTGCCCTAATTCAGCCCTTACCTTCTGTGGTTATCTCCCTCCTTTGTTGTCCCATTCAAGATCAACTTATTCCATTCGGTTTTCTAGAGCAGTGTTTACTTCTTATTTTAACATGTCTTTTTGTACTGTTTGCTCCTATTACAATTAATACCCATAGGTTGTAAAATCCTTAAGATATAAAAATCCTCAAGCAACATATCTCATGAAAAGGCTCCCTGCCTTCTTTGAGTGCTTAGGACATTGCTTCCTTAGGCCTCATGATCTCTGGTCCTTCACCACAGTCATTCTAGTTTCTCTTGTGTAGTCTCTGAATAAGGAAGAAGGGACATGAGGTGGGGTATGGAAAAGATTCTTGACATGCCCAACAAAGGGTTTGATGTATTACTATATATGTGTAATAGACTCCTTTTTAGCCATAAAGTACATTGAAATTATGTCCTTTGTAGGACATTGGATGTAACTGTAGGTAGTCATATTAAGATAATAAAGGCAGCCTTAGAAAGACAAATCCATTTTCTCATTCCTGGAGCCCCTTGGTCTTGCAAACTTTATATGCCCCAGTACAGGGCAATGCCAGAGCCAAGAAGTGGGAGTGGGTGGGTAGGGGAGCAGGGCGGGGGTGGGGGAGGATATAGGGGACTTTCAAGATAGCATTTGAAATGTAAATGAAGAAAATATCTAATGAATTTGAAAAAATAAAAGGAGATGTGTCTCCATGTTATCTTATATTTTTTAAAAGAAGAGAGAGGTAGGGGATCACCTCAATTAAAAGCAAACTCCTAAGAAATTCCCTGTGTGTTCCTGTTTTTTAGTGTTCTGTCCCCAAACCTCAGTAAAACAACCCACAAAAGTGAAAAATCCCTAACTGGATATAGAAGGAAGGAAGGAAGGAAGGAAGGAAGGAAGGAAGGAAGGAAGGAAGGAAGGAAGATAGGAGAGAGAGAAAGAGATTAAAGAAGACACTAAAAATAAGGATACTCTTTCTTTTTTTTAAATTAAGAAACCTCAAAATATGTATTCCCATCAAACACCTTCTCTAGAAAAGAGTCATTTCTTATGGCAAAAAAGGCAGGATAAAGGTCAGATATATTTCCATCAGGAATCCACACATGTTTTCCTTAAAGGTTCATATATTTCAAATTTGGCTTTATAGGCTACATCCAGTTTCCGGCACACATTCCCAGTTTATTATAATTTGCAAAAAATTAAAACTATTTATATTTTATGAATTGTGGAAAACCAGACTTCTTGTTAGCTATGACTGTTGATAAAAGTGATGTGTTTTTTAAAAAGATGAAGAGAAGGGTGATATTTTCTATGGAGGTGTGGTGAGGAGTAAAGGAAGAGGGTTCCTCCTCGAGCCCAAGCTGAGGCATTACTTCCCACTGATGGATGGTATAGTATAGAAGAGAGTTTATTAAGGGCGTGGGAGGGGAGTTAAGATGGTAGAAGAAGCAGAGAAAGGGAGAGAGAGAGAGAGAGAGAGAGAGAAGAGAAGTAGAGGAGTAGAGGTGAAGAGGCCCCCCATGAGCATGTGGAGAGAGTGTAGGGGGGTGAGTTGGGGGAAGGGAAGAGCAAGAACAAGAGAAAGCAAGAGAGCAAGGAGGGGGCAAACAGTCCCTTTATAGTGTCAGGTAACTGTGGGGCAAAGCTTAGACAGAATGCTAACAAAAAGTTTATCAGTATTGGGGCTGGTGAGATGGCTCAGTGTATTTGAGCACCCGACTGCTCTTCCGAAGGTGATGAGTTCAAATTCCAGCAACCACATGGTGGCTTACAACCACATAGTGGCTTACAATCACATGGTGGCTTACAACCACATGGTGGCTTACAACCACCTGTAACAGCGTACTTATGAAGATTAATAAGAAATGAATCCTCGGACCGGAGAGACCAACCAGAGTGAGCGGAGCCGAACGGGACGGCTGGAGCAAGCGGGCATGGCCGGAATGAGCAGGGCCAACAGGAGCAAGCGGAGCCAATCGGAGCGAATGGGGCTGACTGGAGCAAGGGGGGGGGCGGCGACTGGAACAAGGGGGGGGCTACGGGGGCGGCCGGTAGTGAGCGGGGCTGGCCGGAGTGAGCAGAGCAAGCGGGAATGAGCGGGGTCAAGCGGGGTTGACTGGAACAAGGGAAAAAAAGTTTATCAGTATTGATACTAAAAATACTAGAACTTTGGGGATGAAGGGTATATAAATCTACAGCCACATTCTTTTGTTTTGATGTTAGAAACACACACAAGACTTTGGAATTAGAGTTGGAACAGAAGGAAAATGCAGGCAGTCAGGAGAGATTGCCTTCAGTTTGCTCTAATATTCCAGCGTATGAAGATTTAATTACAGAACTGCAGGTACACAGGATTCTATTCTCGAGTCAGCCAACCGTCTTGTTGGAGGCCATGTCACCAATAAAACTAAGGGAAAGGATGGCATCAGTGTAGAGCCCACTGTCACTCGGAATAATATATCAAAAATATCAAAACTTCCAGGGTAATTATTTGAAAATTCGCATGTGAAGCTGCACGCATGTGTGCAGGTGCTCATGCGTACAGTATGAGTTCCAGAGGTCTCCCCATCTCTGTCTCACTGGTGCTGAGACGTTGCTCACAACTGATTTACAAGTAGAAGCAATATTTAGGAACACCTGGTGATTGTGGCTACAGAAATGAATTCAAATTCAAGTACAGTGCATCATTTACACCCTGCTATTTATGTCACAGTTGCTTGCAGTGTCTGAGAGTCCCAGTCTTGTGTGACCTTCTGAAACAATGGTTCTCAACAATTCTGATAAGGAATAGACAGAGCCAGAACTCACTAGATGCCACCAGAATAATACGGCATCTACACTGTGAAGGCCAGCTGGAAATAAACCTAATATTACATAACAACCCAACCTCCTAAGACACATTTTTTTTTTCTGGAGAATTTTCTAATATAAGGACGTCCCATATAAGTGGTAGATATTTCCATTGAGAAGTACAAATTGCTACACAGAATCCTGTAACTATTCAAAATAGCCAAGGCAATGATGCACATAAAGGATCATAACTCTCTAATAAAAGATTCTGAGGAGGACTAGAAAGATGGCTCAGCAGTTGAGAGGACTGGCTGCTCTTCCAGAGGTCCCGAGTTCAATTCCCAGCAACCACATGGTGACTCACAACCATATGTAATGAGATCTGATTCTCAGTTTTGAGTGTAAATGAAGACTCATATATGTAAAAATAAATGTATAAGTGAATATTTTAAAAAATTCCAAAGAAACTGAAGTAGATTAAATTCCTGTTGATACTTCATAAATAATGAAAAAAATCTCAATCACATGAGAGGTGAAAAATGTTGAAGGAGAAAATGTGTCTGAAGTGCAGCAGAGTATGTATGACAAGAGCATGAAGAAGGGACTTTGGAGGGTAAAAGGGCACTAGGTAGATAAGGGGGGTATAAGGCAGAGGGCAGAAGGCAAATGAATGAGAATAGATAAGAATGAATGACAGAGCCAGGCGTGATGGCACATGCCTTTAATCCCAGCACTTGGGAGGCAGAGGCAGGCGGATTTCTGAGTTCGAGGCCAGCCTGGTCCACCGAGTGAGTTCCAGGACAGCCAGGGCTATACAGAGAAACCCTGTCTCGAAAAAAAAAAAAAAAGAATGAATGACAATGTATAATTTCATACATGTCATATGTGTACCTAAAATGTAATGAAGTAGAAAAAAACCTCAATGAGATCCCAGAAAATACTGACAAATGAAATCAAAATGCATATATAAGATTTGCCTGAGAAACTCAGAAATGGAAAACTTTGAAAGAAATCTTGAAAGTTCATTTATAATAGACACAACACACACATACCAGATAAGAAGGCAGAGTAAGAAGGTAGGAAGAAAGGAAGGAGAGAGCAAGCAAGGAAGGAAGCAATCAAGTTTCAATAAGAAACCAAGGAAGTGAGACTCTCCAAAGCAGACATGAAAGAAATCTCAAAGAAGGCAACAAAAGATGCTAAGATTCCCGTGTTTACAGTTTATAAACCTTAACATTGATTGTCAAAGTGTCCATACTTCACAAAGTGATCTCCAGTCTCAATGCAATCTCAACTAAAACATCAATGCCATTTAGATTAGAACTGGACTGTGGGACCATAAAACTCACACGGGAACACAGAAGACTGCAAATACCTAAAACAATATGGATCAAAACCAACAGGGCTAGGAGTCACTGCAATACGTGATTTCAAGACGTAGCACAGAGCCACAGTGACAAAAACAGCCCAACAGCTGCATGAAGACAGGCTCAGAGACCATCAAGCTGACAGGAAGAGCGAACCCAGAAATATATCCATAACCTTGCAGGCAACAGAATGCATCTACAGTCAGCTGGTATCTCAGCAAGGCTTCCAAATGCTCATACTGCACAGAGGGCACATGGTTTGAAGAATGGAATTGGGCAAACTGGACATCAGGCATGGGTAAACCTTGACCCTCACCCTTCATGCTATACAAAAACCAACCCTGAGCGCCCGCGGCTCCGAATAACAAAGGATCCTGGAAAAGTTGGAGAAGATAAAGTACATTCAGTATCCAGATCAGGAGATTGACAGACCAGGAAATGCACAATTTTGAGGACAAGTTGACGTGTCCCATTTGTTACAGTATCTTTGAAGATCCCCGTGTATTACCATGCTCTCATACATTTTGTAGAAACTGTTTGGAAAATGTTCCTCAGGCATCTGGTAACTTTTACATACGGAGGCCTCTGCGAATTCCACTCAAGTGTCCTAACTGGAGAAGTATTATTGAAATTGCTTCTACTGGCATGGAATCCTTACCTGTAAACTTTGCATAACGAGCAATTATTGAAAAGTACCAGCAAGAAGACCACCCAGATGTCACCTGCCCTGAACATTACAGGCAACCATTAAATGTTTATTTTCTACTAGATAAGAAATTAGTTTGTGGCCATTGTCTTACTATAGGCCAACATCATGGCCATCCTATAGATGACCTTAAAAGTGCCTATCTGAAAGAAAAGGATACACCTCAGAAGTTGTTGAAAAGTTAACCGACATACACTGGACAGATATCACTTGCCTTATTGAAAAGCTTGAAGAACAGAAATGTCACTCTGAGAAAATAGTTCAAGGTGATAAGGAAGTTGTTCTCCATTATTTTAAGAAGCTTACTGATACATTAGAACAGAAAAAAATATTTTTTGGCAGCTCTTTGTGATGTTAGCAAGATGATTAATCAAGAATACACTCCACAGATTCAAAGAATGAAGGAGATAAGGGACCAACAATGTGAGTTGAGGACAATAACGACATCTTTACAAGATGAGTCTCCACTTAAATTTCTGGAAAAAAAATGATGATGTCCGCCAACGTGTGCAGATGTTGAAACAGAGACCACTTCCTGAGGTCCAGCCTCTTGAAGTTTATCCTCGAGTAAGCAATGTATTAAAAGAAGAGTGGGGCAGAACAGAAATTGGACATATTAAGAAAGCTGTTATTCCTGAAATGAGAGTTTCTTCAAAAAGAACGCCATGTTCCTGGTCTGATAATGATGAAAAAGAAATGGAACTTTTTAAAATTTTAAACATTGCTATAGTTTCACTCATTTCAGTGATACTAATGTTGATACTCTTTTTCAACCATCACATAATAACCTTTTAAAATGAAATCACTTCAATATGTTTCTCTGAAGTCTTTCTCTCTGTTTACCAGAGTTTATCTAAGAACTTATATGACTTAAACAATACAGTGTGCTACATTTTATATTTGTTAAAGGAATTTATGTGGAAAATAGTTTCTTGTTGAAAACCTAGAATTTCCAGTTTTATGTGGGCTTCTGTATACCAGAGGCTAAGCATTGATTGCTAGATGGAAAGTCAGGGTGGCATAAACAGTACATCAACTTCACATCTTATAACAGATGCACAGAAATACGATAAACTTCCCATGCTTGGCTACAGGTGCTATCAGAAATGAGACATTATCTGAAAGATGACTAAAATCAAATTAGAAAATGACAACTTTTGGGTTGAATATTAATACCTTACCCTGTTTTTATTGGCTTGCTAGTCAATGTTTTATTCTGATTAATAGGACTTTTTCTTTAACTGTTACATGTTATAGTGGCTAACTTTGCAGTTCTTTGAATATGTAGATATAAGATTTTTAAACAAATGACAAGATCCTTGAGGTCCACAAGCCTATTTTGATAATTTGAAGCTTTTCAATGAACAGAAGGAGAGGATATATAAGTTGTTTTAAAAATCCAGGCCAGGATTGCTAAAACAATCCTTTTTTGGTCAAGGCTATTCATAGGTTTAGGAACAGTCATTCCAAGTAGCACTGCTTGCTGCTTGTGGATAAACTGTCTAGTACACTTGAGTTTAATTTATCCTTGATATCAGTGAGGTCTCAAAAACCCACCAATCAAAAAGTGCCTGGACTGCTGGCTCTAGCACCACAAAGCAAGCCAAGTACATATTTTGATTTTATAGTATTTTAGTCTTGTTTTAATATGAAAACTATAAGAAACATGTACATTAGGACAATCATGTTTATGTGATTCATCTAATAGATTCAGTATCACATAAACTACATTCATCTTAAAATGGTCTCACCCTGGAGCTCAAGTACTGGGATTACAAGTATGAGTTGCTGCTGTCCCTGTTTAGTCTTTTTTTTTTCTCAGTTATTTTTTTCCACTTTTTATTAGATATTTTCTTCATTTACAATTCAAATGTTATCCCGAAAGTCCCCTAAACCCTCCCACCTCCCCCGCCCTGCTCTCCTACCCACCCACTCCCACATCTTGGCCCTGGCGTTCCACTGTACTGGGGCATATTAAGTTTGCATGACCAAGGGACCTCTCTTCCCAATGATGGCCAACTAGGCCATCTTCTTCTATATATGCTGCTAGAGACATGAGCTCTGAGGGTACTGGTTAGTTCATGTTATACTTTCACCTATAGGGTTGAAGACCCCTTCAGCTCCTTGGGTACTTTCTCTAGCTCCTTCTTTCTTGGGAACCCTGTGTTCTATCTAATAGCTGATTGTGAGCATCCACTTCTGTGATTGCCAGGCACTGGTATAGCCTCCCACGAGACAGCTATATCAGGGCCCTTTCAGCACTATCTTGCTGGTGCATGCAATAGTGTCTATGTTTGGTGGCTGATTATGGGATGGATCCCCGGCTGTGGCAGTCACTGGTTGGTCCCTCCTTTGGATTCAGCTCCACACTTGATCTCTGTAACTCCTTCAATGTGAGCTTTGTTCTTAATTCTAGGAAGGGACGAAGTGTCCTCCTTTTGATCTTCATTCTTCTTGAGTTTCATATGTTTAGTAAATTGTATCTTGGGTAGTCTAGGTTTCTGGGCTAATATCCACTTATCAGTGAGTACATGTTATGTGAGTTCTTTTGTGATTGGGTTACCTCACTCAGGATGATACCCTCCAGATCCATCCATTTGCCTAGGAATTTCATATATTCATTGTTTTTAATAGCTGAGTAGTACTCCATTGTGTAGATGTACCAAATTCTGTTTAGTCTTAAAAGAGGTCATAAAGTCAGAACCTTTAATTTTGCTCACTTGATATGGACTACAATGATGTATGTGGTAGAACTTTTGGTTCACAGCCATTAATCTCCAACACAATGTTTTCCAGAAACCCCATATGAAGTGCTCTTGAATGGGGACCTTATTTCAAATAAAAGCTGTGTTTCTCAAGGTCAGAACAATGATGACAAGTTTTATCACTAAGGTACACTTATCAGACTCAAAATCTAGCACAGTAACAAAATGAGGCCATTTTGAAGATGTTATGAAGGTGATGGGAAAAAATGTAAATATTAGCAAGTGAAGAACATTGGAACATTTCTCAAGGGGTTACTAGCTTCTTTGTAGAGATCATGAAACAAATGAAGTGCCAGTGTTAGCAGGTGGGAAAGCTCATTCTATTATGTTTTTTTTTTAAAAAAAAAACTTGAGTAGGCTTATCTATGTAATTAACTGAAACTTCTATTTCAGTATGCCCAGTATTATTACCTTGTAGGCTTGACGATTTTGAGTATACAATTATCTTTGTGTTCTGGTATATTTTTGCCAGGAGGCTGAGTTTGTACAACTTAAAATTTTGGAAATTCTGGGTTTTATGTATAACAGTATATTTTAATAAACAATATTTTATTGAAGTCTTAAAAAAAAAAAAAGAAATGTGCTTCCTGGAACAACTGTGGAAACACTTTTCCCATGGACTCCTCCCAATATAGAGAGGCATTAGAGTTGAATGAACTCACCTTCTCTGTCAAAAGCTCTTCTTTACTGAGGATAATTTTAACATCACTCGCAACTGTGTCAATGAAATAATTTTGCAAGTGGAAAACCTTTGAAAAGTAAGGATTTCCAATGTACTTCAGTAGTTTCTCTGTTAAGGATGTATCTGACTCATCTGAGAGCAAATGTGGAGACTTAATGTTTGCCTTGAGATCCTCCAGTGTCAAGTTCAAATCCTCAGCAATGTTTTCCAGTGATGTCTCATCCAGGCCAAAGGAAGATCTATAGTCATTCAAAGTCTGTTGCAACATCTCCATGTCCTTTTGGGTCAGTCCCCGGAATGGTATGGTAGCCCATGCTCTTGGCATTGTGGATTCTTTCCAGACCTTTTGTTTCAGCATATCCCTCTTCTGGTCTATGATGGCATTTGTAACAATTTGCAAAGTACTCATGAATATTTGGCATTTGTAGACTGGGAGCTCGCTCAGCAGGGTGGATTCCAGCTTTGGGAAATCAAAGTCAGATACATCAAAGTGAGAGACTAAGAAGACTGGAGGTTCCTGGTGGGTAACCTCCTTAAGTATATTTGAAATAGTACTTCGAATCTGCTCTAAGATGTTCTCTTTATTGAATCTCCTAGGATCACTCAGTTTTACAACCATTAGATCAAGATCTGTGTGGGTTCGAACAAAATAGAAACTCCTATTCATTTGCACAATGGCTTTGGCAAGTTCTGCGTCATTATGTTTAAAGCGTCCAGAGGAGACAATAATGAAGAAGTCATACTCCTCAAACTTGATTTTCTTCAGATAATCATCTGGTTGGAAGGCAGTAGATCCAATGCCAGGCAGGTCCCACAGTGTCACACTGGGAGACTTTGTGTAAGTGTATGGTGTTCTCTCAGTGGTTGTATATACCACCCCTGTGGGAGCAGCTGCACCGCCTTCATCATCCCTCACACCCTGTAGAGCATTGATGAGACTGGACTTTCCAGCGCCAGTCTCCCCCATCACTGCGATGCTCAGTGGGGCTTTCTCTATGTCACCCAGAGCTCTGCTGATTGCAGAAACTGTTTCCTGAAGGTTTCCATTCTCTAGAGATGATTCAATGAAGGCGATTAATTCCTGAGACAGGATTTTGGTTTTCATCCTGAAATTCTGAAGATTTGTGCCAAAGCTGGAGGTCAAAGCAGGATCCTCTTTTGGAGGGGGTGTAGAAGAGGAAGTCTGCCCCATGCCTTGGAAGTGTCGATGGTACTAAAGGGAGGAAAGAACCAGGAAGGTTAACAAATTAGTTCAGCAAGAACAACCAATGGGAGTGCAGGGTCCAGTATCTGCCTCTTCATTATAAATACTTTCTCCCCTTCAATCAAATGTTAAGGACTGAGCAGGACTTACTCCTGGCTTTAGGTTTAAATTTTGGTTTAACTCACACTCCTTTGACTATTTTCTTCTTTACATTGTTTTTCATTCTTCAAGACTAATATCAAGCCTGTAATCGCAGCACTAAGGAGGTGGTGCTATGGATCAGAAGCTTGAGCTCAGCCTGGGTTAAGATGCCCAGATTTTTGTCGAGAAAAGAAATTATCCAAGTTCATATAGTACTACTGGAAGATCCAGCATGATGTTCCAACTTGTAACAAGGACACATGCTCCACTATGTTCATAGCAGCCTTATTTATCATAGCCAGAAGCTGGAAAGAACCCAGATGTCCCTCAACAGAGGAATGGATACAGAAAATGTGGTACATTTACACAATGGAGTACTACTCAGCTATTAAAAACAATGAATTTATGAAATTCCTAGGCAAATGGATGGATCTGGAGGATATCATCCTGAGTGAAGTAACTCAATCACAAAAGAATACATATGATATGCACTCACTGATTAGTGGATATTAGCCCAGAAACTTAGAATACCCAAGATACAATCTGTAAAACACATAAAACTCAAGACGAAGGAAGACCAAAGTGTGGATACTTCATTTCTTCTTAGAATGAGGAACAAAATACCCATGGAAGGATTTACAGAGACAAAGTTTGGAGCTGAGATGGAAGGAAGAACCGTCCAGAGACTGCCCCACCCCGGAATCCATCCCACAATCAACCACCAAATGCAGACACTATTGCATGTGCCAGCAAGATTTTCCTGACAGGACCCTCATATAGCTCTTGTGAGGCTATGCCATTGCCTGGCAAAGATAAAAATTGATGCTCATAGTCATCTATTGGATGGAGCACAGGGCCCCCAATGAAGGAGCTAGAGAAAGTACCCAAGAAGCTAAAGGGGTCTGCAACTGTATAGGAGAAACAGCAATATGAACTAACCAGTACCCCCCAGAGTTTGTGTCTCTAGTTGCATATGTAGCAGAGGATGGCCTAGTTGGCCATCAATGGGAGGAGTGGCCCTTGGTCTTGCTACGATTATATGCCCCAGTATAGGGGAATGCCAGGGCCAGGAAGTGGGAGTGGGTGGGTTGGGGAGCAAGGTGGGGGGAGGGTTTAGGAAACTTTCAAAGAGGAAACTAGGAAAGGGGATAGCATTTGAAATGTAAATGAAGAAAGTATCTAATTAAAAAAAAGAAATTACCCAAGTTCATAGATTTGTCAGCCTTTAAAGGTAAGGTCACACATTATGACATGCACACTAACATTCAGGTTTTCAGGTTTACTTCAACAATTGACATGAATGGTAGCAAATTCAATTGGAGAGCTCAGCTCATGGTCAGAAGTCATCCTAAGGATGCAGGAGACTCTTGATCTACCCTTCTTGGCTTTCTTATGACTTTGATGTCTACAAAAGTTCTTTCACTCTTTGATGCTGAAAACCCTTTGCTTTGGCAGTTAAAAACCTTGTGGTTGTGGGGCTCATAGGCTCTGGTGGGGAAGCCGCTACTGTTATTTTGTGAAATGTGCATGATATGTCCTTCAATTTGCCATTTAAATGTTTATATCGACTTATTGGTATGCTGTTAACTTTGGCCCTAGAAGCTGTTCTGTATAGGGAGCAAGAGTAACTTTAGATTAACTCAAAATGGTCAGAGAATTGAGCATAAGTGACTTGTGAATGCTCAGCTATAAACGTGATACCTAAAGTGCAGATTCCAACGCTTAGTGTGATGCGGAAGAGACAACAGAAGTGATGTGAGAACTGAGGGAGGGGTGTAGTGTTTAGACAATGTAAAAATAGCTGAAACAATAAAATCTCAAATCATTCAGTCTATTTGTGGGCTAATGAGCTGTAGAGACAGTCATCAAGAGACTAAATGAAATGGCTAAAACATACTTGAATAATTACTCAATATCTTGAACTATCAGAGAAAGGCCAATTAAATCATAATGGTACCACCAAGAAAGCACCACCACCAACACATGTAGAAAAGAGGAACCAAGAGGAACTTCACTGTTAGAAGTTGGCGCATTTCTTTCAGAAATGGATCACTGTCCCAGGTACACTTCTCACTTCAACCTGAAGGACTGTTAGCCAACAGATCACACAGATGCAAGCTCATCCGTGGTTAGAGCTGCTGTGTTGATGGTCTCTATGAAATTAATTTAGTGTAGATATTTATATACAGGTGAATGGACAAAGACCTTATGGTACACATACACAATAAGGTTCTATGCAGTTGTGAAGAAAAATGAAACCCTGACATTTTCAGAAAAATAAATTAATGTAACTGGAATTTTTTTCAGAGAAAAGAATCCAGCCAGGCGTGGTGGCGCATGCCTTTAGTCCCAGCACTTGGGAGGCAGAGGCAGGTGGATTTCTGAGTTGAGGCCAGCCTGGTCTACAGAGTGAGTTCCAGGACAGCGAGGGCGACACAGAGAAACCCTGTCTCCAAAAACCAAAAAAAAAAAAAAAAAAAAAAAAAAGAATCCAGACCTCAGAAAAGATATAGCACATGTTGTCTTTAACAGGCCGAGGGCTGGTGAGATGGCTCAGCGGGTAAGACCACCGGACTGCTCTTTCGAGGGTGATGAGTTCAAATCCCAGCAACCACATGGTGGCTTACAACCACCCATAATGAGATCTGCTGATGCCCTCCTCTGGTGCGTCTGAAGTCAGCTACAGTGTACTTATGAATAATAATGGAGAGAGCAGGGACTGAGCAAGTGGGACCGAGTGGGGCCGGCCGGAGCGAGCAGGGCAGACCGGACCGGTTGACTGGAGTGAGGAAAAAAAAACAGGCTGAAGCTAACCCTAGGCAGAGGCAGAGGCATGCAGATGAGTTCAAGGTCAACCTGGTCTACAAAGTGAATTCGAGAACATGCAGGCCTGTTATACAGAGAACCTTGTCTTGAAAAAAACAAAAGAAAACACACACCCTCCAAAATCTTTTGATGTCATTTTATCTAATGGTACAGCTGCTGGAAGACTAGGTAGTAGAAAAACTAAGTTGTTATGGCCTGGGTACTTATTGCCTGGTTAGCAGTTCATTTTATGCCATTATGAGCTCTCTCTCTCTCTCTCTCTCTCTCTCTCTCTTTCTCTCTCTCTCTCCCTCTCTCCCTCAAGAAATACGAGCTATTATTGGTAGGAATACAAATTAATACAGCTGTTATGATAAACTGTTTAGGCTCCCCTCCAAAAATCAAGAAATAGAATTAGGATAAGATCCACCAATGTGAACATCCACTTCTGTATTTGCCAGGCACTGGCATAGCCTCACTCGAGAAAGCTATATGAGGGTCCTTTCAGCAAAATCTTGCTGCCATATGCAATAGTGTCTGGGTTTGGATGCTCACAATCATCTATAGGATGAAACACAGGGCCCCCAGTGGAGGAGCTAGAGAAAGTACCCAAGGAGCTAAAGGGGTATGCAACCCTATAGGTGGAACAACAATATGAACTAAACAGTACCCCTAGAGCTCATGTCTCTAGCCACATATGTAGCAGAAGATGGCCTAGTCAGCCATCATTGGGAAGAGAGGACCCTTGGTCTTGCAAACTTTATATGCCCCAGTCAGGGAAACACCATGGCCAAGAAGTGGGAGTGGGTGGATAGGGGAGCAGGGCCGGGAGAGGGTATAGGGAACTTTCAGGATAGCATTTGAAATGTAATTAAAAAAAATATCTAATAAAAAAAATCATTAAAAAAAAGAAAAAAAAAAAGAAAAGTGAAAAAAAAATCCACCAATGTTAACATACTCAAAAGAAAACAAGTCAGAAGGTGTTCAAAGTCTCTCAACTGTCCAGTTGTAGGTCTCTGTTAATTGCCATCTACTGCAAAAAGAAACTTCTCTGATGAAAGCTGAATGAGGCACTGATCTATGGGTATAATTGATCTGAGGGTATAGCAATGTCTTAAGGAGTCACCTTATTGCTATGTTCCTTTATCAAAATAACGTAGTAAGTTTTCCCTTAGGTCCACCTATCTAGCCTCAGGTTTTTGGCCTCTTAGTGGTGTCAGATACTGCTTCTTTCTCATGGAATGGGCCTTAAATCCAATTTTAACATGTGATTGTTTACTCCTATAACTTTTGTGCCAGTATTTCTTGCAGGCAGATTACTTTTGTAGGTCACAGGCTTTTTAGCTGGATGCTATTCTTTGGTAGCAATGAGCAAATTTTCTCATATGCTGTCATGATTGTAAAAGGAAACTGTTTCATGTGCTGTTACTGGGAACTTTGTCATGACTGAGTTAACTGTTAACCCAAAGTCTTTTATGTTCTATACTTTATTGTTCTTGGAATCCAATCATAACAGAGGTCAATTGGACCTGCTTTATATAGTTAGCCCCAATAAGCTTGGAGTTGAGACCTCCCTGGGAATTGACATCCTACTTTCTGCCATGTGCGTGGGTAACTGACACCCTGCTTGGCAAGTTGGGACATGAATGCTAGGCAAGTCAAGTCACCCTGCCACAGTTGAGTCACCCAGCCAATGAGGACAGGAGAAGCATGCCACAAGTATATGTTCTTTAGGAAGTCTTTCATACTGAAATACAGATTAGTGGAATAATTTGGCACAAAGATTTCAGGGTTCAAAGCTCTCTATGAATCTGGCTCAGAGTTAATGAGCTCCCAAGTCTGGTCTGTGGCACTTTCTGATCATTTCTGAGGTAAATTCTCCATAAACTATCCCTGACTGACTGAGACTGCTGTTCTTTGTAGGCAACTTCTGGACCCCAACATAGATTTGCATTGTAGATTTCTCTTTTTTTTATTAGATATTTTCTTTATTTATATTTCAAATGCTATCCCGAAAGTTCCCTATACCCTCCCCCCACCCTGCTCCCCCACCTGCCCACTCCCACTTCCTGGCCCTGGCATTCCCCTGTACTGGGGCATATAAAGTTTGTAAGACCAAGGGGCCTCTCTTCCCAGTGATGACTGACGAGGCCATCTTCTGCTACATATGCATCTAGAGACACTAGCTCTGGAGGTACTGTTTAGTTCATATTGTTGTTCCACCTAAAGAGTTGTAGACCCCTTCAACTCCTTGGGTAATTTCTCTAGCTCCTCCATTGGGGGCCCTGTGTTCCATCCTATAGACGAATGTGAGCATCCCCGTCTGTGTTTGCCAGGCACTGGCATAGCCTCACTTGAGATAATTATATCGGGGTCCTTTCATCAAAATCTTGCTGGCAAATGCAATAGTGTCTGGATTTGGTGGCTGATTATGGGATGGATCCCTGGGTGGGTAATCTCTGGATGGTCCATCCTTTCGTCTTAGCTCCAATCTTTGGTAGATTTGTCTTTTAATAAACCCCAGGTGAGATCATCCCTCTCTGAACGCAGCGGATAGGCCCGCCA
>LR749506.1:3669984-3696740 GCA_902729485.2 Mus minutoides | reverse complement strand
CCTGGGTTTAAGACTCATGGTAGATCTTTGTGTAGCATATCCAGGTGCTGGGTACTGCAAACATAATAACAGAAAACTGGCTTTTGTTCAGTGTCTTAGTCAGGGTTTCTATTCCTGCACAAACTCCATGACCAAGAAGCAAGTTGGGGAAGAAAGCGGTTATTCGGCTTACACTTCCACATTGCTGTTCATCACCAAATGATGTCAGGACTGGAACTCAAGCAGGTTAGGAAGCAGCAGCTGATGCAGAGGCCATGGAGGGATGTTACTTACTAGCTTGCTTCCCCTGGACTTCTCAGCTTGTTTTCTTATAGAACCAAGACTACCAGCCCAGAGATAGTATCACCCACAATGGGAGGCCACCCTAGATCATTAACTGAGAAAAATGCCTGACAGCTGGATCTCATGGAGGCATTTCTTCAAGGGAGGCTCTTTTTTTCTGTGATAACTCCAGCTTGTGTCAAGTTGATACACAAAACCAACCAGTACATCCAGTCAATGCAGTGGAAACATAGTATATGCCCTAAAGGATCAGAAAAAAGGAACACCCTCAAAACACTATGAGTTAGGTGAAAGTTAGAAAAATATTTTTAATGCTTTTTTTTAAGTATTTATTTTTAAATTGAAACAAGTATCCAAGGCTGTGCTGAACTTCTAATCCTCCTGCCTCCACCTATCAAGTGCTAGGATTATAGGCATGTAATACTCTACCCAGGGCTTTGTGTATACCAGGCAGGTCCTTAATCAACTGAGCTATGTCCTCAGCCTAATTAAACTGTCTATTTTTTCCTTATGCATGTTAGGTTGGCTTTGAACTTGCAGTGTAACTGAGCATGATACTACGTTTTTGAGCATTCTGATTCCACTTCATGAGTTCCAGATTGATGACCTTTGTCACCAAACCCAGTTTAAAGCAGAACATCTTTCAAAATTTAGTTTTTATTTACTGATATAATCTCAATAATCCATAGAATCAAGCAACTCTTTTGCTCCAGAAGTGTCTGGGACTACAAATCCTCACTTTCATGTACAGGTATCCAAAACTTGTTAGCGATAATTTTGTTTTCTTGGAAGAGGGATGAATTAATTCTACATGTTCAGTGCTTATGGATAAATGGTTCTGGTTGGTACATAATATGTATGGTTTGATGCTTGCAAAATATGAGGGAGATGTAACGTGCATGAGTTTAACCAGGAACACTTTATTGAAGAAGAGAATCCAGTCAGATTAAAATTTTGACAAGGTGGATGTTTGGGGTAAGAAGAGAAGAGGAGCCAGAAAGATATTTAGTACTATAAACACTAAAATCAGTTAGGGCTCCACCTAACAGGTGTCAGCAAGAGATCATCAGCAAAGTAAGTTACTCAATCCCACACAATGGAAATTCTGGCAGCTACAAGGACACACAGCTTCTATTTTCACACATCCTTGGAGATTTCCTTTGGCAATTAGGGTTCCCAGGGAAGGAAGTTCCCCTGTAAGGTTTTTTGAAATAAGCATGTTCACTACAAAATGCCTGTTTTGAGAATTTAACTCAGCTGGCTGTCTAATAGCATGTCCCGACATAGCACTATGTTTTTGCCTCTGTCTGCCTTCTCTGTTTTTTCTCTGTCTGTGTGTCTGTCTGTCTGTCTCCATCTGTTCTTTTTCTCTCTGTCTCTCTCTCATATTCTAGGATTGAATTCAGCATCTCTCACATGCTAAGCAGACATTCTACCATCTCACCCACCCCGCTTCTTAAGAATAGTATTTATAAATGCTGTTGTTCTCCATGACCAGAGCCTGAGACTGAGCACGCACCTTCCTGGGGCAAAACTCAGAGAAGATAGATTGAATCCCTCCCTCCTGCCCCGCCCCACCTCTCTGCTTTCAAAGAGATTATTGGAATTTCAAGACGAACAACTGATGCCCAGCTCAGCACAATGGATGTGAGTCCGATTTATTGTCAGAATGTAAATGACATTGAGTAAAAGTTCCAATTTTTCTGAGGTCTTCAACTTCAAGGGAGAAACAGGTTAAAAATATGAGGCAGGAGACCTGCGGTGTCTAGATGATTGGGGTTATCTTAAGTGTTATGTCCAGATTCAGCCTCAAGCAAAGAAAAAAGGACAAGAACAATTAAAGACAGAAGTGATAGACACTTGCATTTTTTGCTATAGGACTGTGTGCATCTATTATAGGACCCTGTGAATCTATCCTTATAGGACCTTGTACATCCATTACCACTATGTGCATCTTCTAGGTCCCACATACAGAATAAGAAAATGAACCAGTCTTTACCCTATTTCTCTTGAGTAGTGCAATGTTCCATTTTTATTCCTTGAAGCATCCTTAATAAGGTTTCACAGTTCAAAGATGAGAAGTCTCTAAAAAGAATTCTAGATTCTTGATTTCTGCCATCTGGAAGATTTTCCATTTATGCCATTAATGGTAAGCTAGACTATATAAATAACAGAACATTGGTAGCATTATAAACAAATAAGGTTCAAGACCAGTATGTAAATTAGAGAAAAATGTTAATAAAGGCCTCGGGGCCTAGAACTTAAGAGACTCTGTGAACATCCGTGAGAGGGGTTAAGTCTTCTGGTAAAGAAAACACTCCCACTTTAAGTGATAAACAGTCTCAATGCCCTGGTACTGCCGTGCTTGTGTTAACAGAGCTTTCCCTTCCTCTATGATGTACTTAGAAAGGAGTTTGCAAAAGACTGGGGCAAGGGGGGGAAACCCATTTATCACAAGTGATACAGTTAGGACTGGTTTAGGGTTTATAAACTTCTGTCCAAGATAGCAGGTGTCACGCATCTCATTGTTTATGATTAAACTCTGTGATTAAACACAGATGGGAAATCATTTATTGGCCATCGCACAGCTATGATAAGACAGAGTCCAACTCCAGAGTTCAGGGCTGTCTGCCAACCCTGCAGCGGTCCAGCCCTTTCTGTAGTGCTCCTATCACATCACGATTCCTCAAGCTATAAATGAGGGGGTTAAGCATAGGAGTAAGGACTGTGTAGAAGATAGACACCATCTTGTCCTGGCTTGGGGTCCGGTATCGTCTTGGTCTCAGGTAGATGAACATGGCTGCTCCATAGAAGAAGGAGACAGCTGTCAGGTGGGAGGAACAGGTGGCCAGAGCCTTTTTCTGGGATTTTGCAGAGTGCATACGGAGTGCAGTTCCTAGGATGCGGGTATAGGAGGCTACAATGATGGAGAAGGGAAACAGCAGCATGAAGACACAGCAAACAAACACTACCTTCTCAAATAGGGATGTGTCCACACAGGCCAGCTTCAGCAAGGAGAGCATCTCACAGAAGAAGTGGTCTACCTCCCTCAAACTACAATAGGGGAAGGTCATTACCACTACCATCTGTATCAGGCCATCTGCTATCCCAAAGGCCCAAGAGCTCCCAATGATCTGCAGACAGACCTTCTGATTCATGAGGACAGGATAACGAAGTGGGTGGCTAATGGCCACATAGCGATCATAAGCCATGAGTCCCAGCAAGAGCCCCTCAGACCCCACAAGACAGACAAAGAGACCAATTTGTATGCCACAACCCACGAAGGAGATGGACTTCTTGCCAGACAGAAAGTTGATTGCCATCTTTGGCACATTTGTACACACCAACATGATGTCCATGAAGGAGAGCTGACTGAGGAAGAAGTACATGGGGGTATGGAGTCGGGGGTCAGTGCAGATGAGGAGGATGAGGAGGACATTCCCACACAATGCTGCTATGAAGACCAGCATGACCACAGAAAAAAGAAGAAGATCTGCTGAGCTGTAGGAAAAGATGCCCAAGAGGATAAAATCATCTGTGGATGACTGATTCAACCACATGGCCATGCTCAGCTGCTGTACCAGGTCATCTGAAAACATAGACAAAGACATATTAATCCATACCTCTTTCCCTTGAGTCTTATTCCAGCCTGAAAGTTACATTTTGAATAAAATGAATACAATTGCATTTCTTTCTGGTGGTATGAATATAACTCACTAAGCTGCAATTTTATCCCACTTCCTGGAAAGAGCTATTCCACCCACCCCCACTCCTTTTATTAAATAAAGAAAAATGTGGGACGAGGAGGTGAGAGAACGGGACTGGGAGGAAGGAGGGAGGGGAAGCTGGGATTGGGATACAAGGTAAATTAATAAATTAAGTAATCAAGAAAACAAAACAAAACAAAACAAAAACTCAGCAACAAGCCCCTGATAGAGGAAGAGGATATGCTAATACATAGATAGAAAGGAAGAAATGAACCAAATACTGGTAATAGGTATTTTTTAAAAAAAAAGAGAGAGAGAGAGAGAAAATGTCTATGTGTATGTGGGAGCATGTGTTAAGGGGTGGGAGCAGGAAAAAGGTCCAGCACTCACCTTTTGTCTGGTTTCCTATAGAAAAAACAACACAGAAAATCAACACAGATACCCGGTGGAGGAACTTCTACCAAAATAATTTCCTTGTCCTTTTCTTCTGGTTGCACTTACTAGGTGAAAGAGGAAAGGAAGTAGCTGCTCTTTGCAGATCTGATCTCTTTTACCAGCTGCACCAATCTCTCAGCCAGGCTGTGGGTGTCCATACCATCCTGGGGACTCTATTTCAGTGTGTCTTGGATAAAGAGAATCTTCTCACGAGGGGAAAGTTGACAAAATAATAATTATTTGACGTGGTAGATATGCCATTTTCCACAATCTGAGCATTATATATTGTGTATGTTAAATATTATACTCAGTCCCACAAATATGTATAATTACTATGCATCAAAGCAAAGGAATAGAGGAGGAGAAATTAGACTGAGTAAATGAGATGGTAGTGATGGGTCAGAACCAGCATCTAAGAACTGAAGGCCACTCATTGATGGCTGCCTGCCCCTGTCCCCCAACCACCTGTCTCTCACCTGCCTTGGAGAACTGCCTCCTCTTGTCCATGTAGAAGCTTAATACAAAGACTGAGTAAGAAAGTCTCTTGAGCGCAAACAAATGTCCGCTTTGGAACCAGAGTCCCCAAGCTTACAATTAAAGCCACTCAGAGGAAACTTGGAGACAATAACAGGGGCAGGGCCAGTGGGGACAGATAGAAGAAAGCTACCCAGTGCTTCTGCCCTCTGGGCCAGTCAGATCTCAGGAATATAGAAATTTAAGGTTGGTTTCTTTGTGTTCTATCACCTTATCCTTGTAATCCCCAGGAGCCATGATAGGACCTCTACTGTGCCTGTCCCCTCAGATCCTCTCTGTAGCTGCAGTCCAGACTTTCCCTTTCTTTTCCATCACAAAGTCAGCCTGTGTCTACTGGTTACCCACAATCCGTACAGAATTTCATGAGATATCATGCTTGAATATACTGTGATCATTGTCTAGGTGTGGCTGTCTACAGCACTTGGGAAGCTGAGGGAGGAGAATAGAAGGTTCAAGGCTAACCTGAGGTAGTTAGTTACTATCTATTTCTGTGAAGAGACACTAGGACTAAGGCAACTCTTGTTTTTTATTATTAGGTATTTTCTTGGTTTTTTTGTTTTGTTTTGTTTTGTCTTTTGTTTTTGTTTGTTTGTTTATTTGTTTGTTTTGAGACAGGGTTTCTCTGTATAGCCCTGGCTGTCCTGGAACTCACTTTGTAGACCAGGCTGGCCTCAAACTCAGAAATCTGCCTGCCTCTGCCTCCCAAGTGCTGGGATTACAGGCGTGTGCCACCACACCCGGCTAGTATTTTCTTTATTTACATTTCAGATGTTATCCCCTCTCCTAGTTTCCTCTCGGAAAATCCCCTATCCCCTCTCCCACAAGCACCCAATCCCATTCCTTGTCCTGGCATTCCCCTATACTGGGGCATAGAGCCAAGAGCCTCTCCTCTCATTGATGAACAACTAAGCAATCCTTTGCTACATATATAGCTAAAGTCATAAGTTCCACCATGTGTTTTCTTTCATTGGTGGCATAGTTCCAAGCAGCTCTGAAGGTACTGGTTAGTTCATATTGATGTTCCTTCTATGGGGCTCCAGTTCCCCTTCAGCTCCCTAGGTATTTCTCTTGCACCTTCATTGGGAACCTTGAGCTATGACCAATGGATGACTATGAGCATCTACTTCTGTATTTGCCAGGCACTGGCAGAGCCTAGCAGGAGACAGCTATATTAGGCTCTTGTCAGCAGGCTCTTGTTGGCATTTGCCTAGTGTCTGAGTTTAGTGGTTGTTTATGGGGTGGATTCCCCAAGTGGGACAGTTTCTGGATGGTCATTCTTTCAGTCTCTGCTCTGAACTTTGTCTCTGTAAATCCTTCCATGGGTATTTTGTTCCCCATTCTAAGAAGGAATGAAGTATCCACACTTTGGTCTTTCTTCTTCTTGAGTGTCATGTGTTTTGCAAATTGTATCTTGGGTATTCTAAGTTTCTGGGCTAATATCCACTTATCAGTGAGTGCATATCAAGTGACTTCTTTTGCAGAAGAATGCGAATTGACCCATTCTTATCTCCTTGTATGAAACTCAAGTCTAAGTGGATCAAAGACCTCCACATAAAACCACAGACACTGAAATTAATAGAGCAGAAAGTGGGAAAAAGCCTCGAAGATATGGGTACAGGGCGAAAATTCCTAAACAGAACAGCATCGGCTTGTCTGTAAGATCAAGAATTGACAAATGGGACCTCATGAAATTGCAAAGCTTCTTTAAGGCAAAAGACACTGTCAATAAGACAAAAAAGCCACCAACAGATTGGGAAAGTATTTTTTACCAATCCTAAATCTGATAGGAGACTAAAATCCAATATATACAAAGAGCTAAAAAAGCTGGACTCCAAAAAATCAAATAACCCCATTAAAAATGGGGTACAGTGCTAAACAAATAATTCTCAACTGAGGAATGCTGAAAGGCAGAGAAGCACCTGAAAAAATGTTCAATATCCTTAATCATCAGGGAAATGCAAATAAAAACAACATTGAGATTCCACCTCACTCCAGTCAGAATGGCTAAGATCAAAAACTCAGAGGATAGCAGATGCTGGCGAGGATGTGGAGAAAGAGGAACACTCCTCCATTGCTACTGGGATTGCAAGCTAGTAAAACACTCTGGAAATCAGTCTGGAGGTTCCTCAGAAAATTGGACATAGTACTACTAGAAGATCCAGCAATACCTCTACTGGGCATATACCCAGAAGATGTTCCAACTGGTAATAAGGACACATGCTCCACTATGTTCATAGCAGCCTTATTTATAATAGCCAGAAGCTGGAAGGAACCCAGATGTCCCTCAACAGAAGAATGGATACAGAAAATGTGGTACATTTATACAATGGAGTACTACTCATCTATTAAAAACAGTGAATTTTTGAAATTCTTGGACAAATGGATGTATTTGGAGGAAATCATCCTTAGTGAGGTAACATAATCACAAAAGAACTCATTATATGCACTCACTGATAAGTGGGTATTAGCCCAGAAACTTAGAATACTCAAGATACAACTTGCAAAACACAAGAAAATCAAGAAGAACAAAACCAAAGTATGCATACCTCATTCCTTCTTAGAATAGAGAACAAAACACCCATGAAAGGATTTACAGAGATAAAAATTGGAGCTAAGGGGATTGACCATCCAGAGATTACCCAACCCCGAGATCCATCCCATAATCAGCCATCAAATCCAGACACTATTGCATATGCCAGCAAGATTTTGATGAAAGGACTCTGATATAACTATCTCGAGTAAGGTTATGCCAGTACCTGGCAAATACAGAAGGGGATGCTCATAGTCATCTATAGGATGGAACACAGGGCCCCCAATGGAGGAGCTAGAGAAATTACCCAAAGAGCTGAAGGAGTCTACAACCATTTAAGTGGAACAACAATATGAAATAACTAGTAACCCCAGAGCTCTTGTCTCTAGATGCATATGTAGCAGAAGATGGCCTAGTCAGCCATCATTGGGAAGAGAGGCTCCTTGGTCTTACAAACTTTATATGCCCCAGTACAGGGGAATGCCAGGGCCAGGAAGTGGGAGTGGGGGGTAGGGTGGGGGATCAGGGTGGGGGGAGGGTATAGGGAACTTTCAGGATAGCATTTGAAATGTAAATAAAGAAAATATCTGATAAAAAAAGAGAAAGGGCAATTTGCAAATTCATATGGAACAATAAAAAACCTAGGATAGCAAAAGCTATTCTCAACAATACAAAAACCTCTGGTGGAATCACCATGCCTGACCTCAAGCTGTACTACAGAGTTATTGTGATAAAAATTGCATGGTATTGGTACAACAACAGACAGGTAGACCAATGGAATAGAATTGAAGACCCAGAAATGAACCCCCACACCTATGGTCACTTGATCTTTGACAAAGGAGCTCAAACCAACCAGTGGAAACAAGACATATTTTCAACAAATGGTGCTGGCACAACTGGCAGTTATCATGCAGAAGAATGCAAATTGATCCATTCTTATCTCCTTGTACGAAGCTCAAGTCTAAGTGGATCCAAGACCTCCACATAAAACCAGAGACTCTGAAATTTATAGAGGAGCAAGTGGGAAAAAGCATAGAAGATACGGGCACAGGGGGAAAATTCCTAAACAGAACAGCAATGGCTTGTGCTGTAAGATTAAGAATTGACAAATGTGACCTTATAAAATTGCAAAGCTTATGTAAGGCAAAAGACACTGTCAATAAGACAAAAAAGCCACCAACAGATTGGGAAAGTATTTATACCAATCCTAAATCTGATAGGGGATTAATATCCAATATATACAAAAGCTCAAGAAGCTGGACTCCAGAAATTCAAATAACCCCATTAAAAATGGGGTACAGAGCTAAACCAATAATTCTCAAGTGAGGAATACCTAATGGCAGAGAAGCACCTGAAAAAATGTTCAACATCCTTAATCATCAGGGAAATGCAAATCAAAAGAACCTTGAGATTCCACCTCACTCCAGTCAGAATGGCTAAGATCAAAAACTCAGAGGACAGCAGATGCTGGCTAGGATGTGGAGAAAGAGTAAAAATTCTCCATTGCTGGTGGGATTGCAAGCTGGTACAACCACTCTGGAAATCAGTCTGGAGATTCCACAGAAAATTGGACATAGCACTACTAGAAGATCCAGCAATACCTCTACTGGGCATATACCAGATGATGTTCCAACTGGTAATAAGAACACATGCTCCACTATGTTCATAGCAGCCTTATTTATAATAGCCAGAAGCTGGAAAGAACCCAGATGTCCTTCAACAGAGAAATGGATACAGAAAATGTGGTACATTTACACAATGGGTACTACTGAGCTATTGAAAATAATGAATTTATGAAATTCTTGGGCAAATGTATGTATCTGGAAGATATCATCCTTAGTGAGGTAATCCAATCACAAAAGAAGTCACTTGATATGCAGTCACTGATAAGTGGATATTAGTCCAGAAACTTAGAATACCCAAGATACAATTTGCAAAACACAAGAAAATCAAGAAGAATGAAGACCAAATTATGGATACTTCATTCCTTCTTAGAATAGAGAACAAAACACCCATGAAAGGAGTTACAGAGACAAAGATTGGAGCTAAGTCGAAAGGATGGACCATACAGAGACTACCCCACCTGGGGATCCATCCAATAATCAGCCACCAAATCCAGACACTATTGCATATGCCAGCAAGATTTTGATGAAAGGACTCTGATATAACTATCTCGAGTAAGGTTATGCCAGTACCTGGCAAATACAGAAGGGGATGCTCATAGTCATCTATAGGATGGAACACAGGGCCCCCCAATGGAGGAACTAGAGAAATTACCCAAAGAGCTGAAGGAGTCTACAACCATTTAAGCGGAACAACAATATGAACTAACCAGTAACCCAGAGCTCGTGTCTCTAGATGCATATGTAGCAGAAGATGGCCTAGTCAGCCATCATTGGGAAGAGAGGCTCCTTGGTCTTACAAACTTTATATGCCCCAGTACAGGAGAATGCGAGGGCCAAGAAGTGGGAGTGGGCGGCTAGGGGAGCAGGGCAGGGGGAGTTTATAGGGAACTTTCGGGATAGCATTTGAAAGGTAAATAATAAAATATCTAATAAACAAAGTGAAGTGGGAGTGGGCAGGTAGGGGAGCAAGGTGGGGGGAGGGTATAGGGAACTTTCAGGATAGCATGTAAATTAAGAAATGTAAATTAAGAAAATATCTAATAAAAAAGTTTAAAAAAAGAATAAAATTTTTATTATGAAAGACTTTCATCAGTAATCCCACCCCCATCACCACCCAGTGTTATAAAATGTAATGCAGAGATGGGCAGGGGTACATGGTGGGCCAATGCCAAGGTGCCCCACTGAAAAACCATGCCATGAGACAGACCTGGTATAAGGGAGGTTTATTTGGGGAAGAGAGGAGGAGAGAGGACCTCGAGAAGGGGTAGAGGCAGACAGACGAGAGCAGAGCCATAAGGTCAGTGAAGAGGGAACAGAGGAGTACAGAAAGAAGGACCAAAAGAGAGAAAGAGAAGCCAGCCAGGAACATATGGGAGGAGAGAGAGGGAACGGGGAGGTGGAGGGGGAAAGGGGGAGAGGAAAGGGTGAAGGAGAGGGAGAGAAAGAGGGGGAGAACTGGGGTTGCAAGCAGTCTTTTTTGTATGCTACTGGTTTGCAAACCACACTTGGCAGCAGGTAATTGTGGCAGGTGATGATGTAAGCCACTGGTAAGTCCATGGGAGGAGCCTAGCAGTATCACCTGTAATTAACACCCAGTCCTATTACATAGCTATTTCTTACATTGGTAAAGAATTTAGTTCATACAAATTTAATATTTCACTGGTATGAAATTTTTATTGATATAAAATTAGGATTAGTATTGTCACTCTTACATAGGCACAGCTTGTATTCATATGGAGTTGTGTTTTCATTACTGGGGCATATTTGGGTTGTAAATTTACTGAAACACAGTCCTGATTTCCTTCTGGACCCCTGTAATTCTATCATGTCCAGTTCCATTAACCACCACATGTTCTCCCAACAAAGAAAACAGACGCCAGCTTCAAGGCCTTGACCATCCAGTGCTACATCACACAGAGGGCTTTTCCCAGACATGCTCATGCATCTCCAGTCCTCACTGAACACTCCCCTCACACCCTATTTAAAGGTGAGTTTTTCTTCCATTCTGAATCCCTTTTTTGCATTGTGTGGCCTGGCAAGCAATACCAGTGTATGGTATGTTCTATCTATATAATTTTGCTGACTTCTGGTCTTCACTAGATGCTGCTTTTGAATACCATATTAATCCCGAGCTCTTAACTAAGTGACTGCTATCTTTTCAGCAAATATTCTTTGGCTGAATAATATTTATATTATCCAAAACAACCTTGTGAAGATTTTTGTCTTGGCTCACATGTGTCACCTCTGTCTGCTGGGTGTTTAGGCTGTGGTTTTGTTTTGCTTCCTCTGGATATATATATATATATATATATATATATATATATATATATATATATATATATAATTAATAAGTTTCCTCCACAGTTTCCCCACCCTCTACTTATCACAGTACCTCCCCACACCTTCCTTTTCCAAGATCAACAACTCTTTTTTCCTTTAAAATACAAAACAACACAATAACAACAACAAAACCAGCCAACCACCCCCACCTCCCCAGGGATATCCACCAAATGTGGCCCAACAAGATGCAATAAGACTGGGCACAAACCCTGATATCATGGCAGGACATGGCAACCCAGTAGGAGAGAAAAGGTCCCAACTGCAGGAGAGAGTCAGAGACTCTCACTCACTGTTGGGAGTCCCACAAGAACACCAAGCTACAGGACCACAAGCTATGTGCAGAGGACCTAGCTCAGACCCATACAGGGCCCGTGTTTGTCACTTTTATTTCTGTGAGTCCTTTTGAGCCCTGCTTGGTTGATTGTGTAGGCTGAGTTCTCATAGTGTCCTTGACCTCTCTGGCATCTACAGTCCTCCCTACCTGTCTTCTACAGTGTTACAGGATATTTGATCACACTGTGAACCTTAGCATATATCTTTAATCCCTCTAGCTGGAATACTGACACACCTTTAATACCAAAAAATAAAGGTAAAATTTGTAGAAGGAAGCAGCCATGTTTGAAAGTCATGTCTTATTGAGTGGCAGACAAAGTGATGAATCAGAGAAACATTTGACAAAATAGTGTATGCCCAGCTCTTATGAGAAAAGAGAGGAGGGAGGGAAGAAAGAGAGAAGAAAGAGAGAAGAAAGAGAGAGAAAGAGAGAGAGAGAGAGAGAGAGAGAGAGAGAGAGAGAGAGNGACAGAACTGAAGAGCCCAGAGTAATTCCAGATATTGGTGTGCTACGGCATTCTTAGTGCATGTTCCCAAGCACTACATTCTTTTCAGCTGCAGTAAAACCACTTGGCCTGCCTTAGCCCCATAAACTTTGAGATAAGACTGCTGCCTTAGAATAGCCCTGAGTCTGTACACACATCCTGTTACCAGCTACACCCTGGGCCTGAGAACTAACCCTTAAACTATGAATTCCTTCTTTATTATCCCCTGAACATCTATCTGCCTATGGGCTGATGCTTCCAAAGTAGACTGCCCCTGCACTTCAAGGTTGTTTTTGTGAGCTCCCGAGACTGACTGTGACCCTGTCCAGTTAGAATTGTTTTCCAGATGTGAATAGAGTTGCCTTTGTTTTATCTCTGGATTTCGTGGTCCTTTCTTCATTATTTGCATGCCCGATGACCCCAACAAGAATGAGCCAGAGAATGAGGAGCCAGAAGATTAGAACAGATTGCTAGAATTAGTTTTAATTTAAGCAGAGCAATTTAGGAGAGTCAGAGAGGAGAGGGGAGAGGGAAGGAGGGGGAAGAAACAGACTGAATTAGTCAGCATGGACTGAAATTTGATTCAGAACAGCTGAGTTGTAATCAGCCAGCCAGAGATCAGAAAGAACAAGAAAGGGTGAGCTTATTCAGCAGCAAGTTTCAGAGGCTGAAAACATTCTAGGCCTAGGTAAGATTGTATGGAAACTAGAAGCTTCCATGACCATGCTCAGGTTTAGCAGGCAGAGGAAATAAGCCTCAGAGATGGCAAAACAGGAGAATAAAAAATACTTTTACACTGAACGGTTGCCTGACTCCACCTAGTGTTTGGCTGTGGGCTTCGCAGCTACTGCCATAAGTTACTGGTTGATGCCTCTCTGATGAGTTTGGCTAGGTACCAATCTATGAGTTTAGCAGAATATTATTAGAAATCATTTCATTGACCTCCCTCCTGCACTCCAGTTGTGTTTGATTCTATCCTGGGCCTCTGGGCTGTCCTGCCTCTGGTTCCTGGCCATCCAGGCAGTGTCAGAAATAGGCTCCCTCTTGAGGCATGGACCAGTCATGGTTGGCCACTCTCACCACCATCGCTGCACAGCATGTCTTGCAGGAAGGACAGATTGTAGCCAACACCTTTCTTAAGTACAGGCCTACATGCAGGCAAAACACCAAAACACATAACAAGACAATAATTTTTTTCTATAATAAATAACCTGGACTCTGAATCTCCCTTATGACCAGGTGTGTTTGCCCAGCACCTGTAGTGCAGTCTCTCTCTCTCTCTCTCTCTCTCTCTCTCTCTCTCTCTCTCTCTGTGTGTGTGTGTGTGTGTGTGTGTGTGTGTGTTGTGATCTACTAAGGCTAAGCTAGACATTTCAAGAGAGCAGGGAGTGCATCTCTCCTGTTCCCTCTTACTGTTGGTCTCCATTTTCTTTCCAAGTAGCCTCCCTCAACCCTGTTTTTTAAAACCTTAATTTTTGCAGACAGAAACAAACCCACAATGTTCACCTTTCTGAGTCTGTCTTATTTCAATAGCTTTTAATTTATAAGACACATTGTCCAGTTAATTGAGTTGTGTGCCTGTACAAAAGGAAGTTTCTTGTGACCCCCAAATCCCCAAATGACTGGGGGATAGTAGCTGATCAATAGATGTATGTCAATTGAAAACTTGATTTGGAAGTATGCTCTCAGCTCATGGTAAATCTTTGCACAGCTTTTCTAGATTCTGGGTTTAAGACTCATAGTAGATCTTTGTGTATCATATCCAGGTGCTGGGTACTGCAAACATAATAACAGAAAACTGGCTTTTGTTCAGTGTCTTAGTTAGGGTTTCTATTCCTGCACAAACTCAATGACCAAGAAACAAGTTGGGGAAGAGAGTGGTTATTCAGCTTACACTTCCACATTGCTGTTCATCACCAAATGATGTCAGGACTGGAACTCAGGCAGGTTAGGAAGCAGCAGCTGATGCAGAGGCCATGGAGGGATGTTACTTACTAGCTTACTTCCCCTGGACTTCTCAGCTTGCTTTCTTATAGAACCCAAGACTACCAGTCCAGGGATGGCATCACCCACAATGGGAGGCTACTCTAGATCACTAACTGAGAAAAATGCCTTACAGCTGGATCTCATGGTGGCATTTCCTCAAGGGGGGATCTTTTCTCTGTGATAACTCCAGCTTGTGTCAAGTTGATACACAAAACCAACCAGTATATCCAGGCAATGCAGTGGAAACATAGTATATGCCCTAAAGGATCAGAAAAAAGGAACACCCCCAAAACACTATGACTTAAGTGAAAGTTAGAAAAGTATTTTTAATCCTTTTTAAAAATTATTTATTTTTAAATTGAAACAAATATCCAAGGCTGTGCTGAATTTCTAATCCTCCTGCCTCCACCTATCAAGTGCTAGGATTATAGGCATGTACTACTCTACCCAGGGCTTTGTGTATACCAGGCAAGTCCTTAATCAACTGAGTTATGTGCTCAGCCTTATTGAACTGTCTATTTTTTCCTTATGCATGCTAGGTTGGCTTTGAACTTGCAGTGTAACTGAGCATGATACTACGTTTTTGAGCATTCTGATTCCACTTCATGAGTTCCACATTGATAGACCTTTGTCACCAAACCCAGTTTAAAGAAGAACATCTTTCAAATTTTAATTTTTATTTACTGATAGAATCTCAATAATCCATAGAATCAAGCAACTGTTTTGCTCCAGAAGTATCTGGGACTACAAATCCTCACTTTCATGTACAGGTATCCAAAACTTGTTAGCGATAATTCCTGTTTTCTTGGAAGAGGGATGAATTAATTCTACATGTTCAGTGCTTATGGATAAATGGTTCTGGTTGGTACATAATATGTATGGTTTGATGCTTACAAAATAAGATGGAGATATAACGTGCATGAGTTTAACCAGGAACACTTTCTGGAAGAAGAGAATTTGGTCAGATTAAAGTTTTGACAAGGCAGATGTTTGGGGTAAGAAGAGAAGAGGAGCCAGAAAGATATTTAGTACTATAAACACTAAAATCAGTTAGGGCTCCACCTAACAGGCACCAGCAAAGTAAGTTACTCACATCCACACAATGGAAATTCTGGCAGCTACAAGGACACACAGCTTCTATTTTCACACATCCTTGGAGATTTCCTTTGGCAATTAGGGTTCCCAGGGAAGGATGTCCCCCTGTAAGGTTCTTTGAAATAAGCATGTTCACTACAAAATGCCTGTTTTGAGATTTTAAGTCAGCTGGCTGTCTACTAGCATGTCTCCATGCAGCACTATGATTTTGTCTCTGTCTGTCTGCCTTCTCTGTTTCGCCTCTGTCTGTCTCCATCTGTTCTCTCTCTCTCTCTCTCTCTCTCTCTCTGTCTCTCTCTCTCTATTTCTCTCTCTCTCTCTCTCTCTCTCTCTCTCTCTCTCTCTCTCTCTCTCATATGCTAGTATTGAATTCAGCATCCCCCACACGCTAAGCAGACATTCTACCATCTAACCCACCCCGCTTCTTCAGAATAGTATTTATAAAAGCTGTTGTTCTCTATGACCAGAGCCTGAGAGTAAGCAAGCACCTTCCTGGGGTAAAACATCCAGAACTTAGTGTGAATCCCTTTCTCCATCCCCCCACACACTGCTCTCTGATTTCAAAGAGATCATTGGAATTTCAGGAAAAAAATGATTTCATTACAAATGGCGAGGAACAACTGATGCTCAGCTCAGCACAATGGATGTGAGTCCGGTTTATAGTCAGAATATAAATGACATTGAGTAAAAGTTCCAATTTTGCTGAGGTCTTCAACTTCAAGAGGGAAACAGGTTAGTCTATATAGTCAAAAGTATGAGGCAGGAGACTTGCTGTGTCTAGATGATTGGGGTTATCTTAAGCATTTTCTCCAGATTCACCCTCAGGGAAGAAAAAATGACAAGAACAATTAAAAACAGAAGTCATAGACAGTTGCATTTTTGTTATAGGACTGTGTGCATCTATTATAGGACCATGTGAATCTATCCTTATAGGACCTTGTACATCCATTAGCCCATGTGCATCTTCTAGGTCCCACATACAGAATAAGAAAATAAACCAGAGTGGTTGAACCAGCTTGCAGTCCCACCAACAATGGAGGAGTGTTCCTCTTTCTCCACATCCTCACCAGCATCTGCTGTCACCTGAATTTTTGATCTTAGCCATTCTGACTGGTGTGAGGTGGAATCTCAGGGTTGTTTTGATTTGCACTTCCCTGATGATTAAAGATGTTGAACATTTTTTCATGTGCTTCTCAGCCATTCAGTATTCCTCAGTTAAGAATTCTTTGTTTAACTCTGTGCCCCACTTTTTAATGGGGATATTTGATTTTCTGGGGTCCACCTTCTTGAGTTCTTTATATATATTGGATATCAGTCCCCTATCTGATTTAGGATTGGTAAAAATCCTTTCCCAATCTGTTGGTGGCCCTTTTGTCTTGTTGACAGTGGCGGCTCCTCAGAAAATTGGACATAGTACTACCGGAAGATCCTGCAATACCTCTCCTGGGCATATATCCAGAAGATGTTCCATCTGGTAATAAGGACACATGTTCTACTATGTTCATAGCAGCCTTATTCATAATAGCCAAAAGCTGGAAAGAACCCAGATGTTCCTCAACAGAGGAATGGATACAAAAAATTTGGTACATTTACACAATGGAGTACTACTCAGCTATTAAAAACAATGAATATATGAAATTCCTAGGCAAATGGATGGATCTGGAGGGTATCATCCTGAGTGAGGTAACCCAATCACATAAGAACTCACATAACATATACTCACTGATAAGTGGATATTAGCCCAGAAACCTAGACTACCCAAGATAAAATTTACTAAACACATGAAACTCAAGAAGAAAGAAGATCAAAATGTGGACAATTCGCCCCTTCCTAGAATTAAGCAAAAAGCACATATTGAAGGAGTTACAGAGATCAAGTGTGGAGCTAAATCAAAAGGATGGACCAACCAGTGACTGCTGCAGCCAGGGATCCATCCCATAATCAGCCACCAAACATAGACACTATTGCATGTGCCAGCAAGATAGTGCTGAAAGGGCGCTTATATAGCTGTCTTGTGGGAGGCTATACCAGTGCCTGGCAAACACAGAAGTGGATGCTCACAGTCAGTTATTAGATGGAACACAGGCTTCCTAAGGAAGGAGCTAGAGAAAGTACCCAAGGAGCTGAAGGTGTCTTCAACCCTATAGGTGGAAGAATAACATGAACTAACTAGTACCCCCAGAACTCATGTCTCTAGCTGCATATGTAGCAGAAGATGGCCTAGTTGGCCATCATTGGGAAGAGAGGCCCCTTGGTCATGCAAACTTTATATGCCCCAGTACAGGGGAACACCAGGGCCAAGATGTGGGAGTGGGTGGGTAGGGGAGCAGGGCAGGGGATGGGGGAGGGTTTAGGGGACTTTCGGGATAACATGTGAAATGTAGAAGAAAATATCTAATAAAAAAAGAAAATAAACCAGTCTTTACCTTATTTCTCTTGAGTGGTGCAATGTTCCATTTTTATTCCTTGAAGCAACCTTAATAAGGTTCCACAGTACAAAGATGAGAAGTCTCTAAAAAGAATTCTAGAATCTTGCTTTCTGCCATCGGGAAGATTTTTTATTTATGCCATTAATGGTAAGCTATACTACATAAATAACAGAACATTGGTACTATTATAAACAAATAAGGTGCAAGACCAGTATATCAATTAGAGAAAAATGGTAATAAAGGCCTCGGTGCCTGGAACTTAAGAGACTCTGTGAACATCAGTGAGAAGGGTTAAATCATCTGGTAAAGAAAACACTCCAACTTTAAGTGATAAACAATACAGTCTCAATGCCCTGGTACTGCCGTGCTTGTGTTAACAGAGCTTTCCCTTCCTCTATGATGTACTTAGAAAGAAGTTTGCAAAAGACTGGGGGGAAGGGGGGAAACCCATTTATCACAAGTGATACAGTTAGTACTGGCTTAGGGTTTATAAACTTCTGTCCAAGATAGCAGGTGTCACACATCTCATTGTTTATGATTAAACTCTGTGATTGAACACAGATGGGAAATTTTTTATTGGCCATAACACAGCTATGATAAGACAGAGTCCAACTCCAGAGTTCAGGGCTGTCTGCCAACCCTGCAGCGGTCCAGCCCTTTCTGTAGTGCTCCTATCACATCACGATTCCTCAAGCTATAAATGAGGGGGTTGAGCATAGGAGTAAGGACTGTGTAGAAGATAGACACCATCTTGTCCTGGCTTGGGGTCCGGTATCGTCTTGGTCTCAGGTAGATGAACATGGCTGCTCCATAGAAGAAGGAGACAGCTGTCAGGTGGGAGGAACAGGTGGCCAGAGCCTTTTTCTGGGATTTTGCAGAGTGCATNCAGCATGAAAATACAGCACACAAACACTACCTTCTCAAATAGGGATGTGTCCACACAGGCCAGCTTCAGCAAGGAGAGCATCTCACAGAAGAAGTGGTCTACCTCCCTCAAACTACAATAGGGGAAGGTCATTACCACTACCATCTGCACCAGGCCATCTACTATCCCAAAGGCCCAAGAGCTCCCAACGATCTGCAGACAGACCTTCTGATTCATGAGGACAGGATAGCGAAGTGGGTGGCTAATGGCCACATAGCGATCATAAGCCATGAGTCCCAGCAAGAGCCCCTCAGACCCCACAAGACAGACAAAGAGACCAATTTGTATGCCACAACCCACGAAGGAGATGGACTTCTTGCCAGACAGGAAGTTGACTGCCATCTTTGGCACATTTGTACACACCAACATGATGTCCATGAAGGAGAGCTGACTGAGGAAGAAGTACATGGGGGTGTGGAGTCGGGGGTCAGTCCAGATGAGGAGGATGAGGAGGACATTCCCACACAATGCTGCTATGAAGACCAGCATGACCACAGAAAAAAGAAGAAGATCTGTTGGGCTGTAGGAAAAGATGCCCAAGAGGATAAAGTCATCTGTGGATGACTGGTTTAACCACATGACCATGCTCAGCTGCTGTACCAGGTCATCTGAAAACATAGACAAAGACATATTAATCAATACCTCTTTCACTTGAGTCTTATCCCAGCCTGAAACTTGCAGCTGGAATGAAAAATAAATAGAATTGCATTTCTTTCTGGTGTTATGAATATAGCTCACTAAGCTGCAATTTTATCCCACTTCTGGGAAAGAGCGATCTCCTCACCTCCTTTTCTTTCATTAAGAAAAAAAAATGTGGGACGAGGAGGTGAGAAGAAGGGACTGGGAGGAAGAAGGGAGGGGAAGTTGTGATTGGGATACAAGGTAAATTAATAAATTAATTAATTAAGAAACAAAGAAAAAACTCAGCAACAAGCCCTTGATAGAGGAAGAGGATAAGTTAATATATAGATAGAAAGGTGGAAATGAACCAATTACTGGTAATAGGAATTTTTTTTTTTGAAAAGAAAACGTCTATGTGTATGTGGAAGCATGTGTTAAGGGGTGGGAGCAGGAAAAAGGTCCAGCACTCACCTTTTGTCTGGTTTCCTATAGAAAAAACAACACAGAAAATCAACACAGATACCCGGTGGAGGAACTTCTACCAAAATAATTTCCTTGTCCTTTTCTTCTGGTTGCACTTACTAGGTGAAAGAGGAAAGGAAGTAGCTGTTCTTCACAGATCTGATCTCTTTCACCAGCTGCACCAATCTCTCAGCCAGGCTATGGATGTTTATAGAACCCTGGGGACTTTATTTCAGTGTGTCTCGGATAAACAGAATCTTCTCATGAGGAGAAAGTTGACAAAATAATAAACCTTTGACTTGGTAGATATGCCATTTTCCACAAGCTGAGCATTATATATTGTGTATATTAAAAATTATACTCCGTTCCACAAATATGTATAATTATTATGCATCAAAGCAAAGGAATAGAGGAGGAGAAATTAGACTGAGTTAGTGAGATGGTAGTGATGGGTCAGAACCAGCATCTAAGAACTGAAGGCCACTCACTGATGGCTGCCTGCCCCTGCCCCCCAATCACCTGTCTCTCACCTGCCTTGGAGAACTGCCTCCTCTTGTCCATGTAGAAGCTTAATACAAAGACTGAGTAAGAAAGTCTCTTGAGAGCTCACAAATGCCCACTCTGGAACCAGAGTCCCCAAGCTTACAATTAAAGCCACTCAGAGGAAACTTGGAGACAATAACAGGGGCAGGGCCAGTGGGGACAGATAGAAGAAAGCTACCCAGTGTTTCTACCCTCTGGGCCAGCCAGAGCTCAGGAATATAGAAATTTAAGGTTGGTTTCTTTGTGTTCTATCACCTTATCCTTGTGATCCACAGGAACCATGATAGGACTTCTACTGTGCCTGTCCCCTCAGATCCTCTCTGCAGCTGCAGTCCCAACTTGCCCTTTCTTTTCCATTACAAAGTCAGCCTGTGTCTATTAGTTACCCACAATACATACAGAGCTTTGTGAGATATGCTTGAATATACTGTGATCATTGTCTAGGTGTGGCTGTCTACAGCACTTGGGAAGCTGAGGGAGGAGAATAGAAGGTTCAAGGCTAACCTGAGGTAGTTAGTTACTATCTATTTCTGTGAAGAGACACTAGGACCAAGGCAACTCTTTATTATTATTATTATTAGATATTTCCTTTATTTACACTTCAAATGTTATCCCTTTTCCCTGTTTCCCCTCCATAAATCCCCTATCTCCTCCCTCATGCTCCCCAACCCACCCACTCCTATACCTAGTCCTGGCATTCCCCTATACTGGGGCATAAGCCTTCACAGGACCAAGGGCCTCTCCTCTCATTGATGATCGACAGAACATCCTCTGCTACACTTATAACTAAAGTCACAAGTTCCACTATATGTTTTCTTTGATTGGTGGTATAGTTCCAAGCAGCTCTGAGGGTACTGGTTAGTTCATATTGATGTTCCTTCTATGGGGCTCCAGTCCCCTTCAGCTCCCTGGGTATTTCTCTAGCTCCTTTATTGGGGACTTTTTGCTCTGACCAATGGATGACTATGAGCGTTCACTTCTGTATTTGCCAGGCACTGGAAGAGCCTCTCAGGAGACAGCTATATCAGGTTCCTGTCAGCAGGCGGCTCTTGTCTGAGTCTGCCTAGTATTTGGGTTTAGTGGTTGTTTATGAGGTGGATTCCCCAAGTGGGACAATTTCTGGATGGTCATTCTTTCAGTCTCTGCTCTAAACTTTGTCTCTGTAAATCCTTCCATGGGTATTTTGTTCCCCATTCTAAGAAGGAATGAAGTATCCACACTTTGGTCTTCCTTCTTCTTGAGTTTCATGTGTTTTGCAAATTGTATCTTGGGTATTCTAAGTTTCTTGGCTAATATCCACTTATCAGTGAGTGCATATCATGTCTGTTCTTTTGTGATTGGGTTACCTCACTCAGGATGATATCCTCCAGATCTATCCATTTGCCTAAGAATTTCACAAATTCATTGTTTTTAATATCTGAGTAGTACTCCATTGTGTAAATGTACCACATTTTCTGTATCCATTCTTCTGTTGAGGGACATCTGGGTTCCTTCCAGCTTCTGGCTATTATAAATAAGGGTGCTATGAATATAGTGGAGCATGTGTTCTTATTACAAGTTGGAGCATCTTTGGGTATATACCCAGGAGAAGTATTGCTGGATCTGCTGGTAGTACTATAACCAATTTTCTGAGGAACCACCAAACTGATTTCCAGAGTGGTTGTACCAGCTTGCAATCCCACCAGCAATGGAGGAGTGTTCCTTTTTCTCCACATCCTCACCAGCATCTGCTGTCTCCTGAATTTTTGATCTTAGCCATTCTGTCTGGTGTGAGGTACAATCTCAGGGTTGTTTTGATTTGCATTTCCCGGATGATTAAGGATGTTGAACGTTTTGTCAGGTGCTTCTCAGCCCTTCGCTATTCCTCACTTGAGAATTATTTGATTAGCTCTGTACCCCATTTTTAATAGGTTTATTTGATTTCTGGAGTCCAGTCTTGAGTTCTTTGTGTATATTGGATATTAGTCTCCTATCAGATTTAGGATTGGTAAAGATCCTTTCCCAATCTGTTGGTGGATGACCAAGGCAACTCTTATAAATGAAAGCATTTAATTGAGGGCTGGCTTACACTTTCAGAGGCTTAATCTATCATTAAGACAGAGAGTATGGCAGTAAGTAGGCATGGTGCTGGAGAAAGAGCTGAGAGCTATACCCTGATCCAAAAGCAGAGAGAGAGAGAGAGAGAGAGAGAGAGAGAGAGAAGCAAGCGCCTAGTTCTGGGGTGGGCTTTTGAAACTTCAAAGTCCACCTTCTGTGACACACTTCTTCAATCAAGGCCACACCTAATCCTTCTAATCCCTCTCAAGTAGTAACACTCCTTGGTGATTAAGCAACCAATTACATGACACTATGAGGCCATTCTCCTTCAAACCACTGCAGGTACATAGCAAGACTCTGAGGGAACAAAGCAAAAGAAAGGAAGCCAAAAAGGTGGGTTTTGAACACAAGCCTGGCCCTGAGACATTTATAAACTACAGGAAAGAGAAGAACTGCAGGTATACTCACAAAACAATGTGTGATATCTGTCCATCATGTTAGAAAGGCCATTTCCAGAATATATATCACTATCTTCTCCACTTTCAACTTCAGAGAAGTTTTCTACTGTTTTCTAGAGACCAGGAGGTTGACTTTGTAAGAGGTGGAAAAGCAAACACATTGGTATCAAGAGCAGTGTGTGAGTTCAATACCTTGAGAGAAGATGACAGTGGGATCTTGATCAGATTGAAGAACACAACACTGCACACAGAATGATGAAGAGGAGGAGGAAAGGAACAAAACACCAGTCAGAGCATCATAAGAGGGGGATGAACATCTCCTGTATCCCAATCTACTTCCTGGTAACCCAAGAGGACCTGGGACTGTTCATCATCATACAGAACTGGGAACAGAACACCAAACAGACCTGAACCTTTGTCTCCGTAGGGACACTTAGAGGCTCTATACCCACAGGGAACTTATGGGCACAGTGGCTTCCATCTCTTCAAAAGAGGAATGAAACACACATGGAAGTATGGTGCAGATAAAAATGGGGACAAGTGAACTATTTTGCCGTAGAAGGGCTTAGCCTTCCATGAGCCTTCCATCTTACCCTGTCCATGTTGAGGGAGCACTTTTATAAGGCTGTGGTCTGTCTCCTTTCAAAAAGTCATTACTTCAACACCTATTCACGCTGCCAGAGACCAGACAACAAGAGCCCAGATCTATGATAGGCTTAAGGAGTACTTATCCTGCTTCTCAGCACCATCACTAAATACACAAAATGCCAACAGCACCAAAATATCAAGCAGGCAAGTCCTAAGGGCTCCTTCTGTGGAAACTGAATACATCATCAAATGTGATGTACATAACGTCCTATAAACTTGTGGGATTCTAACACAACGAATGACCTTTTTGTTTTTGGACAAAGATCAACACCACACCCAGTCGGAATCGTGTGTGGTATTAGGTTTCCGAAAGACGAATAAAATTTGTCCTAATTTATTTCAGTTGGTATCCAGTTCTCCGTCTCGTTCGTTGGTCGACTGTCCCTCACTTGTATCGAAAAAACATAGAGAGTGAGAGGGAGCCAGGAGGACAGATAGAGAGACACACAAAAAGTAGAAGGGAGAGACATTCAGCTTGAAGGGTGTTGATGGTTCATGGAGAGGAGAGCTTTATTTCCCTTTTGGGATATTGGCTGAGGTAGAAGGTCAGCTGGGTGTTTTCTCTGACTCTCTGAACTAGCAGGCTTTCACCCCAGCATCTGGCTCCCATGTCTTTATTGGTAAAATTGAGCATTGAGATTTTGTTAAAAATAATATTTGGCACTCCTGTAGGTGGCATGACCACAAAGACAGATGAATCATGTCAGCTTAAGACAAACTGAGAAGCCATCAGATTTGATAAGTCACCTGAAAAGTCCTCAAGGAAAGTCAAGGATGGGATATACCATAAGACAAGGCATTAGGACCCTGTATAGTACTACTTTAGATGGTTTGAAAATAGAAGCAGAAAATAAAAAGCTAAATGACTTAACTATACCAATTATGATTATTATCATTTTGATATTTCATATTTTATCCTTAATAGCCATAGTGGCTTTCTGTACCCTCTAAAAGAAAAAGCTTCAGAGATACAGGAATAAAGGAAAAAATATGAAAAATAGATTGATAAAGTAAAAGCCTTAGTGGAAAAATTAAAGAGACTAATGAATAAGAAATTAGAAAAAATACTCAGTACAGAGGAGTTTAGACAAGAACCTACCATACCACCCATGATGAAAGTGAAGAGGGGTGGCCCACAGTTGTTAGAAAACCAACCTTGGTTTATCCAGTTACTACACAAGACCTACCAGGAGATGATAGACACCTCGTAGGTTATGAAGAAGTTAAATGGAATCTTACAGACATAGTAGACTTGCAGAGTTTCAAGGAATCAATCATTTCATTTGTTATTAATTCACCCTATGTGAAACAGATACTAAATTCATGGGCAACTCAGAACAGAATTATCCTACAAGAATGGAAAGATGTGGCAACAGCAATATAGGAAGCTTGTCCTAGTTACAGTGATGAACATGGTGGAAAGAGGAAACTAGGTCCACAGAGCAGTGAAATACGGCTAGAGGTATTAATATTTCCCAAGGTTAATATGCTGAGTTACAAAGGCAGCTTGAAATTGATGACCACACAAAGGCACTATGTTTTTTAGAAGTTTAACATACTTGGAACAAGGTTGAAGATTCAGGAAAGAGGTCTGAATCATTTTCTAAAATTATACAAGGGCTCAAAGAAAGCATTCACTGATTTTTTTTTTTTTGTTGCAAAGACTGACTTTAGCTTCTTAACCGCAATATAACCTTTGCATTTTGTCACAGTATGATTCAATATGCTCACCATATGTTTAAGTTTTCCTTATGCCATTATCTGTCTTAGTTTTACAGTTTAGTTCTTCTCTATACAGATTTTCCATAAAGACCAGAAACTAACAATTAACATTTTTTTCTATCAACATATATCATTTATTCCTTTTATGTAACCCCTTATTTAAGGCAAAGATGAATCTATCCAACTAATATTTATTTTGAGAGAATAGAAAATTTTACTTACTAACATGACCTAAGAACTAACTTGTCCTGAGAAAGAAATCTTTACTGTTGACCTTTAAGCCCTATCTCTTTAGGCCTTATCTTCTCTTAGTAGGTTTTGAACTTTCCCTTACTACAATGTATTGGTATGCTTAGGTCCTCAGAAGATGTAGCTGACATTTCTGGTCTCTTTCCTCCTTCCTCATAAATTCCTATCAATTTTTGAGACCATCTAATAAGGAACCTTTTTAAAAGGTTTTGATCAATCATGTCCTTATCTAATCTTTTAAGTAAGCAGGAATCATAGCCTCATGTCCCTAGGATTGATGAAGTCATTCTGGATATCATTCCCACTGGTCCTTGTGAAGTGGAAGAGTAGCTCCAAGGGCCTCTCTTCAAGGAAGTCATCCTCAGAACAATGATGCACCTATCCCAGGAGATAGAACTTGGCTCCCACAAATCAAGGACAGAATAGTTTCAGCTGATAAAACAAAAGTTCAGGAAAGATCCACCCAAAACAACAACAACAAAATCCAAACCCAAGTATTTTGGCAAACTGCTATAAATGATCTGAGACCAAATCTAAAGACACAAATAAATTGCATTGCAATTGAAGATTTGGTAGTCACAGGAGCAGATGTAACAATAATTTCACCAAAATATTGGCATCCAGATTGGCCTCTTTAGGAGGTAAATATCAGCTTCTAAGGGTTGGAACTTTATTTCAGGTAAAACAAAATACAAAATAGGTCTAATGTATAGAAACAGAAGGCCAAATAGGAAGATTAAATCTACATGCTTTAATTTATATAGCCATGAACTTATGGGGATGTGATTTGTTGCAGCAAGAGAAAACAAAGATGAGCATTCCTTCAGTCTCAGAAACAACCCATAAAATAAAGAATGATTCTCAGAAAAATACTAAAAAGTATTATCAAGAATAGCTATACACTGTCAAGCTGGTCCAAAAACAGAGCACGACAGCTGTTGGTCTTTAAAAGGTACCAAATTGCCCACCCCGCCATCTCTCCTCTGAACCCAGCGGTCGCATCTAGGGCCTGCCCTGGGCTTCGCATAGCCCAGGACTTTAAGATCTCATCGGGGTTACGCGTGAGTGGACTTCAGCAGAGGTTTGGGGAGCAGTGGGCCAGCAGTTGCCGGCAGGGGCAGGATCTGAGAATTCCGCCCGACCGGAGGCTGGGCCTGACCCAGCCATAGCTCCACCCACCCCGCCATCTCTCCTCTGAACCCAGCGGTCGCACCTAGGGCCTGCCCTGGGCTTCGCATACCCCAGGACTTTAAGATCTCATCGGGGTTACGCGTAGTGGACTTCAGCGGAGGTTTGGGGAGCAGTGGGCC
>LR749506.1:3534985-3669441 GCA_902729485.2 Mus minutoides | reverse complement strand
CCACTGTTAACGTCAAAGGTTTGAAGAACAATTTATCTAAGACTTAGCAAAGAGCCAAGAAAATTGTAAGTCTATGTCCTACTTGTTCTTTGTATAACCAAACTCCATTACCTGCAGGAAGTAACCAAAAGGCACCCAAAGAGATGAAAGTTAGCAAGTGATTGTGTTTTATCTTGCAGAGTTTAGAAAAGTAAAGTATCTGTACCATACCATAGATACATATTCAGAATTTTAACAGGCAACTGTCTTATATTCTGAAAAGGCTGATTCTGTAATTACACATTTATTGTTATAAACTGTGTAATTATATTATAATTGTGTATTGTTATTGTTATAGAAGTTATAGCTATCATGTAGATGCCTGTACAAATTAAGACTGACAACGTTCTAGCATGTGTCTCTGGTAAAATGAAACTTTTTTGTATACTACAACATAAAGCATATTACAGGTATACCACACAATCCTAGGACAAGCTGTTTTAGAAAGATCTAATCTGACTTTAAAAGATATGCTTAATAAAAAGAAAGGGGTAAGAGAAAGATCTCAGAGATAGATTACACAGTGTTTTATTAACTTTACATTTTTAAAAATGCTAATGAGAAAGGAACAACAGCTGCAGAGAGACATTGGATAGTAGAAAAATGACTGAATTAAATCAGCCTGTATATTTTAAAGATGTATTGAACTCAGAATGGAAACAAGGATATATGTTATGTTGGAGAAGAGATTTTGTCTTTGTTTCCATGGGAGAAGAAAAGCTGTGGATACTATTAAGATTGATAAAGATTAGATTCGAATAGGAGAGACCTCCTGAATAAGGAGAGGTGACCATCAGACAGCTTTGTCATTCAGTCCAAACTATTAACTATAAAGACTAATCAATGCCTTTCATTTGATCAGGAATGAAAAAATAAAAAATAATATTTTTGAATCATAATTTGCCAAAGACACACTTACCTTACTGGCATGAAATGAAAAATGGGTTTTCCTAAACTACATGTCTTAATGTCATGTTAGAATGTTAAACTGTAGACTGCCATCTTTCCCACACCATCTTGGTGTCAACTTTTGAGTTTTCTTCTTAAATAAAAAGGATATTTTTGTTGTTTGGTATTAAAAACACAGTTAAGAGATTTAAACTGCTTTAAGTAAATTCAAAGGGCTCCCACAGTTCAGACACGTTTTATAAATTTCTAGGAATTGGAGTGATTTGGAGGTAACATAAAATATTTGCACAGGGTGGTGTTTGCTCATGTTTTTATTACAGCAGAGACAGTCAGATCTCTATAAATTAGTTGTTGTTTTTAATCCTAGAGTTATAGTGAACAAGATGGTGGTGGTGTGTGCCTTTAATCCCACCACCCAGGGACAAAACCCAGATACAGCTCCTAATTGGTATGTTTGCACACTAGAGAAATCACATACCACATTTACACATTATTATAAAAGCTCCTACAGGGTTTTTAGAAAGGCATCTAATTTCCAATGGGGACAGAAACAAAGAGCAGCTTTTGCAACTACTGATAAGCTCATTTCCATGCATGCAATCCTGACCAATATTGAACCAGATGATGCCCTAATTATGGCTATCATATTTATTGGTGTATTGGCAACTGGGGAGCAAAAGGATTCCACCAACATCTGTCTGTTGGCTTCTATTGCAAATGCTTTATATATACAGAGAATAAATATCCTGTTTTTGAGAAACAAATCTTGATACTTTAGGAAGCATGGAGAATCTTATACTCAGTCATTACCAACTCCCTATGCCATAAACAAACTCCTTACAATGATGGATTGGATCCATTTGAAGGTAGAGATCTTTGCATGCTTGGCCATGGAAGGAAAGGTATTGTGAAGCCTATGCCCCCAGCATACCTGTAACCATTTTATTCTATGCTCAGTGGAAGTGGGAATTTCTGGTTCCTTTAAAAACTCAGTTGTGTCATGAGATGTTTTTGTGGAAGCTGTCTTGTGAGAGGGCATGTGATGTTTTGCTGAAAAAAGACACTTGAGAGGGTGTGTGTGATGTTTAGAAAGAATACAATTAGAACCCCACAGATGGTGAGAGGATACTCTAGCATTGCTCCGCCATGCTCCACCATGCAATGCTTTTCTGGTTTTCACTGTTCTTCACTTCATAGAGAGAACTGTGCCAAAGAACATCTCAAGGTATTCTGACTGATTCTGGCCATTTTTGCTGACTCGTGCTGATTCAAAGGAGCCTTGCTGTTCCTATTGGATTGTGCTCCCACATGCTGATTCATGTTTGGTGTTTGCTATTGGACTGGACTGCTGATATCCTGACAACAAAGAGTGGAATCACCCCAAGGAACTACTTCTAAACACCTCCGTAGCCTCCTTTTTCTATTAACCTTCTTTCTCCCCTACCCCTGGCTGGTAGGTAACAACCCTAAATAGAGTAAGTTTTGAAAAATCAAAGCCTACACCTGCCAGTCAGTTCATATTTTCACTGAGGGTTAAATTGACCACATATCCTGTTATGTTCTGAGGTTTTTAATATTAAGAAATTCCACAACAATAATCTCCACATAGGACCAATCAGGAAAAAAAAGGTCATTTAGCTAGCCCAAATAGCTTGAGTCACAGCAGACCACTGGGCAGTGCTTCTTGCACCTGTACATGAGCTCATTTTAGCTTTTGCCATATAAACTGTCCCTGAGAATCATTCAAGGCCACAGTCAGCTCCCAATTCTGGTCTGTGGCCCTGATCAATTAGTCTCGGGGTGTGCATTCAATAAACCAGCCATATTTAACTGAGATCAAATGTCTGAGTCATTTGTGTGGTAATTCCCAGACCTCAACATTATAACAATGGAACAGGTACCTATATGAATTCCTTCTTGACCAGGGTGTGGTAGCAAAGAATATACTGTCTCTCACTGAGGAAATAGCTCAGTCGCCTATAATCCCCATCCTTAAACACTCACCCCTCCCCTAAAAGAGGCACTTATTGAACTGTGGGGAACAATGGAACGGTCACAATATTTGGCTAATGCATTGCTTACTAATGGTTCATCAACCACTTATGGAACCAAAACTAGGGAAAGGAACAGCCTATATATAGACTGGGGGATGGAATGGCCAATACTGAGAAAGGAACCACAAAATCTGTACGGCACTATTGTCTATAAGACAGATAACTAGAAAAGCAAAGGAAAATCCTTTTCTTCTTCAATTCATGGTATGTATGAAATGGTATATCTATATGATCATCAAAATGGAAAACCATTAACTGGCAGATAAATGCCAAAGGTGACGGGAGGCATGAACAGAAATGGCAAAATCTAGTAAAACTTAACAAAGACATCAAATTTTATTTCACCCATATAGGCAAGACAGACAAAATGTCTGAAAATAGTGAAATAACAGAGAAATTGCCATCGTGCTAATGAAGACTACAATATCAAAGTTTGCCAGAGAATAAATTCAGAATAAATAAGCAAGAATGATAAATTTCACATTCAAAAAACTCAAAAGTTTACCCCTAACACTAAAAAAATAAGGTGACTGGAAAACCAAAGTAAACCAGGACAAACCTATGAGAATAACTATTATAAGGAATTCATATTCAGGTGATATATAATAATCTTCACATAGTTTAGTTTCAAATTTTCAAGAGTTTTTAAATTTTCAATTGAAAGATAATACTTTTTCTGTTGCCAAAAACCATTTGCCCCACGAAAGATAAAACCTGCCCAAAAGGGCGACCCCCTCTCTTCCCAACCTCCAGCTTTAGGGCTGGGCAGGCTTTTGCCTTTGTTTTTTCAGAAGAATAAAAACATCCAACTAAGTAATCCAGAGAGCACACTGGACACATGAAACATCTGAAGAAAGAGCTCAGATCATTGAGAGCATATGTCCCAAGTAAAAGAGTAAATTGGCCAAGAGGTATTGACCACCCCCAGTTTGTCTCTGCTGCCCCTCTACAGATATAAGTGGCAAATGATCTTTTTTTCAACTTTTATTAGATATTTTCTTCATTTACATTTCAAGTGTTATCCAGAAAGTTCCCTATACCCTCCCCCCTCCCGGCCCTGCTCCCCTACCCATCCGCTCTCACCCCTTGGCCCCGGCGTTCCCCTGTATTGGGGCTTATAAAGTCGTGGCAAATGATCTTTATGTGGTCCCAATTCAATTATAAATTAAAGCTGGCTTTGGGGTTGGAGCGTGGCTCTCTCCTTCTCTAAACTAACACATGCTTGTTAAAGGACAATCCAAAATCTCTGTCTCATAACAGAAGATCCACTTGGGACAGAGGAACACCAAAAATAAGGGACTATTCTATCGCCATTAATCTCATAATGTTTTGGTTTTCATTTGACTCTCTAAAAGTTTTCTTAAGGCATAAATATTATCTAAAAATCTATAATATTATTATCTATAGATAAGCTTTCTGTTGTGATACTAGTAGTCATACAGAGTACTAATCCTAGAAATAAGCTTCATCTAGCTTCCTTTGCATGTTTCCATCTTTGAGTCTAAAACAGGTAATTAGGAACAAAGTTTGTGTACCTCAGATGCATTTAATAGATTGTGGCCCTCAAACATTACTGAGATCTGCTGAATATAGCATTTAAAATGTTTAATTTTTCTACCATTGCTAACAGTAACCTTTGAGGTCTACAAGAAGATAACTGAAAGGATCAATCCACCTGGATTGCAGGGATGTTAACAATTTGGTGAAATTTCCCCATGCCTCTTCTGCCACCAGAACAGGCACCAGAACAGAACAGTGACACTGCTGGGTTGACTGCTGTGTTCTACCCAGCAGAGATTGCCCCTAAACTGACAAACACCATTCAAAGATCAGCTTCAGACAGCAAACTACTCAGGATATTCAAATTTCCAAGTTCATATGAGACTGACACAATCATTTTACAGAACTTTGAACTCAAAATACTTAATCCTAAGACTGCCAAATACAACCAAGCTGGACATCGACAAAAGCTTTGCAGAAATAGCTTCATTACTGCAAATAGTTTTACTGTGTTAGAGTTAAACACTTCCCTTTTTATTTAGACAAAAAAGGGGGAAATGCTGCAGGTATTTGATCACACTGTGAACCCCAAGATTGTGTTGTTTCCTGGAAAAACCTGTTTCTAGTTGAGGTGGGTTCTTTCCTAGCATAGACCTTTAATCCAAGAGCTTTTTTTTGTAAACAGGATTAAATAAAGTGAACCATAGGCCAACCAGCAGAACAAGAAACCAGTTGACAGGGAGTGAACATAGGAAAAAACCATAGAGAGTGAGAGGAAGTCAGGAGGACAGATAGAGGGATGCTCAGGAAGTAGAAGGGAGGGACATTCAGTTTGAAGGGTTTTAAAATGGCACACAGAGAAGAAGAGCTTCCTTTTCCTTTTGGGACATCAGCTGAGGAGGAAGGTCAGCTGGGTGCTTCCTCTGTTTTTCTGAGCTAGCAGGTTTTCACCCCAGCATCTAGCTCCTGAGTCTTTTTGGTAAAATGGAATGATCAAAGTTTTGTTAAAAACTTTGTGATTGACAGCCAGGGCTATACAGAGAAACCCTGTCTCGAAAAACATATATATATATATATATATATATATATATTCAGGAGAAAACAAAACTTCCCGATCTCTGGTTGAACCATCTTCGTAGCTGGTATCACTGAGGACTCTTGCTTGGTTGGGCTGACTGAATACAGCAGCTGTGACTGACGAATTATACCAGTTTATTTATTTGAATAAATAAATATTTTTTCGTAAAATACATTCTGATCACATTTTCCCCTCCCCAACTTCTCCCAGATCCTCTCTACCTCTCCATCAACCCAAATCCACACCATTTCTCTCTCTCATTAGAAAACAAACAGGCAACTAAAATAAACGAACAAACCCACTGGAACAGGACAAAACAAACAGGTTTGAGCCAAAGAAAAAGCACAAGAAACACAGGCAGAGGCAGAGACATACACACTCATACACATGAGTCCCATAAAAACACAAAATTCAACACACACACACACACACACACACACACACACACACACACACACACTCTGTGGGGATGTGACAACCAGCCCTAATCTGATGGCCCAGAAATAAACTGCTCTATCCAAGTTAATTAGTGACACTTCCTCCAAAGTGCTCACCTGTGTAATAATTCACACATAACTCCCCTGTGATGGCTAAAGAAAGTTAATATACCAAATAAGGGCCACTGACCTTTGCCCTGGAATGCCCTGAGATCCTAGTGGCCTGCAGGTGAGCTAAGGGTAAGATAATGGTGTTACTGCATTATGCTTTTGTAAACTCACCTATCAATGTGGGACTGGGATGAAGTGGTCTTTTTATTACTACAGAACAGGAAATAAAAACAACCAAGGGTTATAAAGCAATGTTATTACCCAGCTATGAATTCCATAGATAATTATGACATACACCTTTGATGTCCACCTTTTTAAATGCTTCTTTTAGCTCCCTTAGGCACAGCACGTTGTTTGGCTCTAAGGATGCAGTCTTACTGGCATTGAGAATAAACTCATTTAATCTATATAACTCTATAAGTCTAAGTTTTTCATCTTTCCCAGTGGACTCAAACATACACACACACACATTTGAACTTGTATATGTATATGTGTGTGAATGTGCATATGCATATGTGTGTGTGTGTGTGTGTGTGTGTGTGTGTGTAGAGAGAGAGAGAGAGAGAGAGAGAGAGAGAGAGAGAGAGAGAGAGAGAGAGAGAACAATTCTCCACAAATACCATTTAGTTCATCTTGTGTTGGCCATGGGACCTGCCCTTAGTATGGTTTGTGTACCCAGTGAAGACTCAGTTGGAGAAACTAATTTTTTCATCTGTGGGTGGTTGTTGATTGGAGATAGCTTCTGGATTCAGAATGGGGGCTTGCTATGGTCTCTGTGAGTTCATATGTGCATCAGTCCTATTGTGTTTAGAAGGCCTTATTTCCTTGGTGTTTGTCTTCCATCCCCACCCTGGCTCCGACAATCCTTTCATCAATTCTGCAAAGTCTCTGAAGGGCATGAAAACCTATGGAAATATCCGGCAGTGTTTGGGTGACACTCACCCCGATACCACTGTCCTGTGGATGGGAGTGCTATTCCTTCCCACCTCTCATTTAAGCTTAGAAATTCCTTTAGAGTAGGATTCACTTGTGCTTGAATCACATTTAAGTCACCTCTACTCTGCATTTTATTCAGGATTACTACATGAAGTAGGTTAAAGGACAGGTCTGGCTTGTGGTTACTGGGAGTGATTGAGTGGAAGCACATGCATAGGAAGAGAGGTTGGGGGGCTGGGGGCTATGGGGGTAGAGCAGTGGGGATCTGAAAGGTATTGCAATGGGGAAGTAAGTAGAACACCAGGGAAGTTTCTCCACACTCCTGCTAAGGCCCTATGGCTTTTCCTGACAGCTTTCCTCATTCAGTCCCCACTGGCCCTGTTTGAGCCACTTTGAGTTTCTTTAATTGCAAGCCTGGGAGTTCCAATTGCAAGGCTAGAGTTTGTGGACTCTCTTGGGAGACACTGGCTTCACATTCCTTGCTTAGTGTCTGTGTTAAGTACCTATGTGGGCAGTAGGGGATAATTCTGGGACTCAAGTGAGAGACAGGTGTCTTGTAGAACCTGTGCAGGCATGAGTGGTTGAGCTCCAATGTCCCCAGCTGCGTCTGGCACTTCTGTCCACTATTTCCTTGACTAAGTCTCTCTTCTCTCTTCTCTCTTCTCTCTTCTCTCTTCTCTCTTCTCTCTTCTCTCTTCTCTCTTCTCTCTTCTCTCTTCTCTCTTCCCTCTTCCCTCTTCCCTCTTCCCTCTTCCCTCTTCCCTCTTCTCTCTTCTCTCTTCCTCTCTCCTCTCTCTCTCTCTCTCTCTCTCTCTCTCTCTCTCTCTCTCTCTCTTTCTGCTTTTGTTTGGAAGGGGTGGTTGTCTGTCTGAGCCATACCATCTGAATTAGAGTGGTCCAGAAGCTAATGAGTCTACACAGTCTGGCTGAGGGTTGGTGGAGAGGGAACTGAGGAAGGAAATCAGAGCTAGGGGCATAGATATCCTCTATCCCCTCTCCACCAGAAAATGCAACAGAAGAATAATGAAATAAATTTGAAATGAGAAGTTTCTCCAAAGCATTGGTATTTCTACCAATGCCTGCTCCTCTCCCCGACAGGATACCCACTAAAAGGTGAGTGAGGGTTATTCCCCTTAAGATAATTCCTCTTATCCTGGAAGCTCTTATTACTGTCTGATGCTTTATTTCTTCATTACAATATGTTTACCAGTATTTCTCCTGCCTTAGGCTGACTGGTACTATTAGAATGACTGTTTTTACTTTCTTCTTTTTAAAGGAAGAGAGTTCTAGTGTAATGTCTCTCCTCTTGTTCCCCAAATAATATTGAAAAGACAAGTGGCTTCTTTTATGTTTCTATTTCTAAGAAGAAAAAAAGGAAACCATTACATAAGAAACCAGTTTAAAAAAAAAGTTAGTCTTAGGAGGAAAAAAAAACATGTGAAATTCTAGGGGGGAAAAATCCTGAGTTGTTTTGTACATCAAATAGTCATTCAACAAGTGTTTACTTACATCATGACACATATGCCAACAATGTCATAGGAGTCTGGGAATCTTATTATGTCTCCAGTCATAGCTGGAAATGTAGGTTGTAGTTAGGGAAGCAGAAGCCAAATCATATAAATAGAATGCAACATGTGCTGTGACTTTGCCTGCTGTAAAAACTCAAGGCAGGAAAGTGATGAGAGGTGGTGGAAGGATTTCATGTCTCTATATTCCGGGGTAGTCATCACTGAGAAGGTGAGCAGAGTGGATAAGAAAAGCTTACCCATGAGGAGGGAAGAATGAGTGTCTTCAAAGACTCCATGACTGGGGTGAGCTCATGGTGGGGGAGGAGCCTCAGGAATGCTGAGTCAAGAGAATTCTAGGGAGCACTGAAGAAACAAACAGTCTGGATGGTGGTGGAGGGACCCTTGATGAAACTCTTGCTTTTCTTTCAGAAGCACTTTGGGTTATGTTCTTTCAGGAGAGGGTTCACTTCAGAGTTGTGTGTCCATATACTTGGGTGAGAATTAAGTGCACACCGGGTGGCCAGTCAAATGTGAGGCTGCTGCTCTCATCTGAGGGCAGTGTTCATTGTGTGACTGGGTGGGACCTCCAGCGCAAGAAGTGCTTTGGAGAAGGTCTGATCAGATAAGAAGCAGTGGCTTCTGGTATTTGGGATATGTGCTTGGAGAAGGAAGGGAACCAAAGATGGCTGAAATGATACGACTCAGACAGCCAGAGTGACCAACTAACAACTGAGATGAGGAGGAGGCGAAGACATGTCTTTTTCTAGAGAAGACTAACAGTGGTTCCATTTATCTACCATAGGAAAACTGGCCAATTGAATTCAAAGAACCAATTAAACATGGAAAAATGTTGCTTATTAGTTCACACTATAAGAGAGTTAGGATGAGGAAGAGGGGTGGGGAGTCTGTGGCTGAATGTCTCTATCAGTAGTACAGAAGGTTCTCAGCATACAAGAGGAGCTTTTGTGAGCACTAAAGGAGACCTAAGTTATTTTTCTTGGTTGAGATTAAGACCAATATATCTAGGAAGGGGCTTTAAGGCTTTGGAGACAGTAACTCACTCTTATAGGAAACCTCATTCCTGGGTATTGTTCAGAAGAGTATCTGGGCACATATGCTGGCACATCAGACATGTTGTGTTCTGTGGAAAAATGGATGATGTGATGGCTTCTTGATCATTGGTCTAATGTAACACATCCTAATTTAGGGAGTTACTGCAGGTCTTTCTGTACAATGAGCCTGATGTCCTAGGTAATTCTTCACTTTTGCAGTGTGTGGGCTAGGTAGACACCGATATACCAGCACAGGAACATCCCTGAGGTGCAACTGCCATCCTTTTGTGAAGGACTCCTTATGTTTTATAAATAGCAGAGGCTATTTCCTACACTACAGCTCATTTTCTCACCAAGAAAGGAGTCAGGTAACAAATCACTGTGCTCAGATTTAAAAAAAAAAAAAAAAAGGAAAAAGAAAAAGAAAAAAACTTCCTGAAATCAAAAGAAAGGGATTTCTGCTTTTGGAACTTGGAACTTGGAATTATGAATCACGTATTTCATCTGCATTATCTTCTTTAGCCAGCCGTATTCATTGAGGTCATGCTATGAACTAGATGGCTCCCCTAGGGGCTGTCCGGATGCTACTGTAAACAATAGATGATATTTATATCCCAGTGAGATGATGCAGATATTAAAATAGAAATAGAAACATCTATGTAGTCACAGTGTAATTGCTACATTGATAGTGAGGATAATTAGATTCTGAGATACCTTGACTTGAGAATCAAGAGGTTTTCAGATGGCTTGATTCTTGATTGAATGATTGAAGGAAACATTGAATAATAAAGGTTCTAAGACCTTTGTCTGGAGTAAAATAAAGGTTCAGGAAATGAAGCCAGGCACGGCGACTCACACCTATAATGCAACACTAGGAAAGCTGAGGTAGGAAGATTGCCTTGAGGTCAATCTAGGCTACATAGATAGTTTTCTGTCTACTATGGGGTTTTGGACAAGACCCTATTTCAAAAACAAAACAACAACAAAACCAAAAAGCCCCCCAAAATAACTAACAAAAGACTGAGGAACAACCCAAGCTTTTATTTCATATATATATACACACACAAATACACACACACACACACATATATATATATATACACACATATATACATATATATGTATATAACAAATGTGTGTGTCTTCATGTATATATGCCACATGTGTGTGGATGCATTTAGAGGCCAGGGCACTGGATCTCTTGGAGTCAGAGTTGCTGACAGATGTGCATTGGATAAGGTGGGTTCTTGGAACTGAACTCATGGCCTCTGAAAAAGCCACAAATGCTCTTAGCCACTGAACCATTTATCCAGGCTCCCATCCCAAAGTCTTTACCACCCTTCTTCACAATATATAAGTTCTCTTTTGCATAGGAAATAGACTCGGGAGTGTTAAACTGTGATCCCAGCTATTTAAAGTCAGTGCTATATGGTAAAGCCGAGATACTACTGGCTGAAGGAGGATTGTCCAATAGCTCTGTGACTCAACAAAAATAGATTCTATCGTTCTTGGTATCGAGGTAGACAAATATGTACATGAAATATTTTTTTGTGAATTATAAAGCTGTATCTGATTGAAGTAGAAGGATTCCGAAACAAAGGCCTGGTGCTTCATCTTAGAACTTCTCTGTGTCTATTTTCAGGTGACTGAATCACTGAACCATGGGAATATGGCTGAATGAGTCGTCTGTAGATGGGTTCATCCTCTTAGGTATCTTCTCCCAGAGCCAGACTGACCTTCTCCTCTTCTCTGCGGTTATGCTGGTCTTCATGGTGGCGCTCTGTGGGAATGTCCTCCTCATCCTCCTCATCTACACTGACCCCCGACTCCACACCCCCATGTACTTCTTCCTCAGCCAGCTCTCCCTCATGGACCTCATGCTGGTCTGTAACATTGTGCCAAAGATGGCAGTCAACTTTCTGTCTGGCAGGAAGTCCATCTCCTTTGCTGGCTGCGGCATACAAATTGGATTTTTTGTCTCTCTTGTGGGATCAGAGGGTCTCTTGTTAGGACTCATGGCTTATGATCGCTATGTGGCCATTAGCCACCCACTTCACTATCCCATTCTCATGAGCCAAAAGGTCTGCCTCCAGATTGCTGGAAGTTCCTGGGCTTTTGGGATCCTTGACGGAATAATTCAGATGGTGGCAGCCATGAGCCTGCCCTACTGTGGCTCACGGTATATAGATCACTTCTTCTGTGAAGTGCCGGCTTTACTGAAGCTGGCCTGTGCAGACACATCCCTTTTCGACACCCTGCTCTTCGCTTGTTGTGTCTTTATGCTGCTTCTTCCTTTCTCCATCATCGTGACTTCTTATGCTCGTATCTTGGGGGCTGTGCTCCGTATGCACTCTGCTCAATCCCGAAAAAAGGCTCTGGCCACCTGTTCCTCCCACCTGACAGCTGTCTCTCTCTTCTACGGGGCAGCAATGTTCATCTACCTGAGGCCAAGGCGATATCGCGCTCCTAGCCATGACAAAGTTGTCTCAATCTTCTACACAGTTCTTACTCCTATGCTCAACCCCCTCATTTATAGCTTGAGGAACAGGGAGGTGATGGGGGCATTGCGGAAAGGACTGGACCGCTGCAGGGTTGGCAGCCAACACTGAAAAGCCATGGCCTAGTGCCTGGCTGTGTTGCCTGATGTTTGCATATCATTGGTAAGTCATCTTTGTTTTGTGAATCTGTTTCTTTATAGATAAAACAGAATCATGACATGTCCCTCTACCACAAGGATTTTGTAGAGACCACTTCCAATGAATCTGAAACCCCATAGGGGAGCATTGCTACACTATTAATGTCATTATTGATTGTTTATAACATCTTTGAATTAAACTTACTCTATTTCTCAGTTATTATTGGTGATAGTTGTCTTTTATTGAGTACTAAGGACTGGAATTGTCTTATTATTCAGTTATGTACTATTAAATAGGTAATTTAGGATAAGAAATGTGGGTATCTTAAATGGGAATTTTCTAGAGGGCAAGAAATGAGTTTCTATAGTATTTGAATATGTTTAGCATGCTCTCTCTCTCCTTCTCTCTCTCACTGTGTGTGTGTGTGTGTGTGTGTGTGTGTGTGTGTGTGTGTTCTGGGCTATAGAAGCTGTCCTTTAAAATGTTGTTTAGGGGCCAGTGAAATGACTCAGCAGGTAAAGGTGCCGGCTTCAAAGCCTGACAACCTGTGTTAGATTTCAGAACCCACACAGTGAGAGGAGAAAGCCACTCCCACAAGGTGTCCTCTAACTTCACATGTATTCCAGGACACACATGTATTCACATATATACATACACACATAGAAAAAATGTAATCTTACAAGAACCTGAGAGTGAGTGTGTCTTTTAAATTTTGGGGAGATGTGCTTCTTGGAGTCCTTTCCCTATTTCCAAATTCAGTGTTCATCTTTTTCATGACTTGTAGTTTTGTTTTGTTTTGTTTTTTTTCTTACAGAGACTATGGCCTTATGAGCCATGTGAGGCACAGATACTGTTTTCCCTTCCCTAAGCTTTCTTCTTACTTTTGGGTAGTAGTTGAGTAATAGTTGGGTAGTAATTACTCTTGGGTAGTAATTTTGATACACAAAAGTTTTTAAGATTTTATAAAGTCCAGTTTTGTTCTGCTTGTGGCTTTGGCATTGTAACTGAGAGTCCACTGTGATATTCAAGGCCATGAATATTGACTTCCACATTTTAAGGATTTATTGTTTTCAGTCTTATATTTAATTCGTTGATCCATGTCCAGTCCATTGTGGTATATACCTGCTGTGTAGAAGCTGAACTTCATCCTTTTTGCATGTGGAGGAATGTCCAATTTTCCTAATGTTTGTTGAAAATACAGACTTCTTCCTCCACTAAATGACATTAGCATCCTTGCCAAAAGGCAGTGCACCATGAATATGTGAGTTTATTTCTAACCTCAACATTTGCTTCCAGTTTTCTTTCTATCCATCTTTATGTCAGCAATGCACAGTTTTGATTGTTCCCATTTCACTGTTGCGTTTTGTATCTTGAAATTAGTGACTGGGAATCCTCCAATTTTGATCTTTTTCAAAATTATTTTTCTACTGGAATTTCTGAAAATTTCCATAAACTTAAGAATTGACTTCTCCATTTAAAAAAAAGCCATTGAACATTTGATAGCAATTTCATTGGATCTATATATCACTTTGAGTAGTTTTGTCATCTTAACAATGTCAGATATCTCGATCTGTAAACACTGGACAATCACATTGTTTAGTTAAATGGTGTGTGTTTTTGTTTGTTTTTTATTCTTGGGTGAATAATTGAATTTACTGCCTGCTCAATGGGAGAATATTTGTGTCTTCACTGTAAACCTTGCCAACTAACTGTGGGAAAAGTCTTAGACTCAAGAGAAGAACCTATTACTGCTATTTTCAGATAGATAGATAGATAGATAGATAGATAGATAGATAGATAGATAATAGATAGATAGATAGACAGACAGATAGAGAGTTTGTTTTTTGTTTTTTGAGAAAAGCTCTAGTTATGTTGCCCTGGCTGGCCTGGTACTCACTATATAGAAAAGGCTGAGCACAGAGCTCCGTCTGCTTTTGCCTCATGATTGCTGGGATTAAAGGCATGTGCCACCATGCCCAACCCTCAGTATAATTTCTAACTGCATTCAAATACTTATCCTTATGCCCACTAATAAATATAGCTGTCATCCCTCATCCAAGAAGTTTCGTTTTGCAGCAGATGGACACTATGACAGAGATCCACAGCTGGCCAAAATCTAGACAATAAGTGACTATAGGTGCCCAGCCCCAAAGCAACCCCTATACCTAATGCTCAGGAAAAGTCGTGGGAGAGGGAGACAAAAGATTATGAGATCTGGAGGACCGACCAGGATTTCTGCTGTGAGATAGTTTGCATCTTCTAGACACTACAGAGGCTATGGTTGCCTAAAAAGACATGCACAGTGACAACGTCAGTGGACATGCCAAAGCAGATGAGGAAATTTCACAGTGCCTCACCCCTAGATGAAGAGCTATAGTCCATCAATGGCTGCTGAGGGTGGGAGAATAAATTTTCACCAGGGATGTGCTCCCTCATAGGTTGCCCAGTTCCACTCTAGGCACAACACTAAATGGACTCAGTAGTGTACGTGTGTGTGTGTGTGTGTGTGTGTGTGTGTGTATACAATTTGTACATGTCACAATAAGAATTAAAGATGAAAAGGCCATGAGTTTTAGGGCAAGCTGTGAACATGGGAGCAGATTGAGGAGGGATAGAGTGGAGTAGGAATTAAGTGGATACAGCACTCATATATTAAAAATGTAAAACCAAAAAATTTAAATGAAAAAAAAAATCTTACACCATGACCAAGCTGATTTCATCTCACAGATATGATGTTGGTTCAACATGAGTGAATCAGTAAATATAATGTAACATGCAAATAGAACTAAGGAGAGAGATCAATGATCATCTCAACAGATACAGAAAAGAGCCTTGGACGAAGTTCAACATCCTTTCATAATCAAATCCCTGAAGTCACCAGGACGAGCAGAAACACACTTTAATTTAATAATAGCTACATTACACACACGCGCACACACACACACACACACACACACACACGGGTCAACAAAGGGATGACAAACTGAAACTTTTTTTCTAAAGCTAGGAATGAAGCAAGGAGGCCACCATCACTGCTCCTCTAGTGCTGTAATATTTAGAGCAGTATCAGAAGGAAGGAAAGGGATACAAACAGGAAAAGAACAGAGTGTTTGCAGATGGTATGGCTAAAAGACTCCGCTGACTCCACCAGAAAACCCTTACATGAAAAAATATGTTCAACGGAGTAAAGGGATGCAAAATCAACATATCAAAACCTGTAGCTTTTCTACAGACCAATAGCAAACTTATCAAGAAAGAAATTGGGGTGAAAGAGAAAGTGGGAGAACCCACTCACAATAGCTTTAGAAATATTTTAAAAATAGGGCCTCGGGGATGGCTAAGAACCTGAATTTGGACCCTCATCTCACATATAAAGATCCAGATACTTCCATACTCGTCTGTAATCCCAGGGTTGGGAGGTAGATCCTGGCAGGTCCCTGGAACTCACAGGTCAGGCAGTCTCGCCCAATCAGTGTGTTTTAAATTCAGTGAGAGACCTTGTCGTAAAAGATTGGGTGGTGAGTGAGTGAGAAAGACCCTGACATCAACCTTTGGCTTCACACACACACAAATACACACACACACACACACAAATACACATGTGTTTACACACACAAAAAAATAAGAACGAATGTAACCTAAAGGAGTTAAAAGACTACTACAACTAAAACCTTAAAATACTTTTAAAAATCAAAGAAGATACTAGAAGATGTAAATATCTCCCATGTTCATGGATTGGTATAATTAATGTTGCAAAAACCAGCTCCTGGGTTCAATGCATTTTCACAGAACTAGAAAAAACAATCCTAAATCTTAAAATCCACATAAAGGACTCTAAATAGCCCCAACAATCCTCAGCACAGAGAGCAAGACTGGAGTGATCGCAAAGCCTGGACGCAGAAGATGCTACAGAGTCACACTGGCATAACCACATGGTACTAGCACAAAAGCAGACATGTGGAAGAGACCAGTGAAACAGAGGGCCCAGAGATAAACTCACACAGCCATAACTAACTAATTTTGGCAAAGGTGTCAAAAACTACGTTGGGAAAAAGAATGATCACTGTGTGTGTGTGCATGTGCGTGTGTGTGTTTTATATGTGCACCTCTGCGTGCATGCAGAGACCACAGAAAGATGCTCAGTGCCTACTCTGTGTCTCTCCATTGTGTTCCATTGAGGCAGGCTATCTCACCGAGGTGGGTTGTAATCAGTAAGCCCTGGCTATCTCCCTGTCTCTGCCCATCATGACACTGGGATCACAAGTGTGCCTGGCTGGTCACAGGTGACCCTAGGACACCCTAGTTCTTTTAACAATGGAGCTAAGAAAACTGATATCTGAATATGGTAGAATGATACTAGATCCATTTCTCTCACTAAGTCAATTCAAAAGTGATCAAAGACCTTGATATAAGACCTCAAACTCTGACATGGCTAGAAGAAAGAAACATGTTGAGATATATCATGTAAAGTACTCTCTGAAAATGCCTCCAAAAACACAGGATATAATCCAAATACTGATAAATAGAAATGTATAAAACTAAACAGTAAAGGAAATGATTGCCAGAGTGAAGAAATAGCTAAGGGCTGGAGAGATGGCCCAGTAGTTAAAAGCACTTGCTGTTCTTGAAGAGGACCAGAGTTCTTTTCTCAGCATCCACATCAGGCAACTTATAAGCACCTATAACTCTAGCATCGTGGCATATGATGACTTTTTATAGATTTCATAGGCAACAGTGTGCATACCCATCCTCACATATGCATGTAATTTAAATTTACAAAGAAACAGTCAATAGAACAGGGGGTGGAAAACCTTTGCTAATTATACATCAGAGAGGGAACTAATATCCAGACCCTATAAGGAACTTCTAAAATGAAATACACACACCCCTAAATCATCTAATCATTAACTGACCTAATAACTCAATAAATGACTCTCTAAAGAAGAAATAAAAGTGGCCAGTATAAATGTAAATAAAGAAAATATACAATAAAACAACAACAAACAAACAAACAAGTGGCCAGTAAGCATTTAAAAAGGGGTCCAATATTCTTAGCCATCCAAAAAAAATGCAAATTGAAATGTCACCAGGATTTCATTTCTCCCCATTCAGGATGGGCACCGCCAAGAAAACAAATAGCAGTAAGTGTTGGTGATAATATGTGGAAAAGGCGAGCCCTTATACAGTGCTGATGGGAATGAAAAATGATGCTGTCACTATGGAAGTCAGCATGGAGGTTCCTCAAAAACTAAAAATAAAATTACCATATGACCCAGCTGTCCCTCTCCTGGGTATGTATGTACCTGAAGGACTGAGTCAACCTACCACGGGCATACTTTTACATCCGTGTTTGTATTGCTACACTTTATAGCCAAGAAACTGAACAAACCCAGCTGTCTGCCACAAGCCCGATGGATGGAGAAATGTGCTACATGCACTCAATGTGATTTTATTCAGATGTAAGTAAAACTGAGGTTACCTGGAGAACAACATGCTACGTGAAATAGACTAAGTTCAGAAAGACAAAGATGCCATGTTTTCTTATTTTTTTCTTTCAGAATTTCACTCGGTATATTTTTAGAATATTCTTCTGTGTCTCCTAACTCCTTCCAGATTCCCACCCACCTAGCTACCTACCCAACTTCATGTTGTTTCTTCTCATTTAAAAGAAAAAAAAAACCCAAAAAACAGAAAACAAGCATGGAATCCAGTTTGCATTGGTCTCCTAAGCTTGGAGAGGGGTGGGGATTGACCTGCAGTGTGGTAGATTTACCCAATGTCACTCCATTGAGGATAAATGTTTTTTCTTCTCCCAGCTATTATCATTTGTGAATGGTCCCTTGGCTAGGAGAGGGGCTGTGTGTCTACCTCTCCTCCTGTGTGCTGGGATTTTGTTTGGCTTATGCAGGTCTGGTGAATGCTCTTCTTCCCTCCTTTCCTCCCTCCCTCCCTCCCTCCCCCTCACTGTTCTCTCTCTGTCTCTCTGTCTCTGTCTCTGTCTCTCTGTCTCTGTCTCTCTCTCTCTCTCTCTCTCTCTCTGTGTGTGTGTGTGTGTGTGTGTGTGTGTGTGTGTGTGTGTGTGTGTGTTAAAGGGGAACCTGAGAGGAGAGGAACAGTTTGCAAAATGAAGATGTTGGGGGTGGGGGGAGAGAAACAGAGAAGGAGATAGAATTCATATAGCCTGAAAGCAGAGTGGTCAATATTTGGGGAGGAGGCAGATGACCAGCCATAGGGAGGCAAGAGACTTCGGGGAAGGCAAAGGGATAAGTTAGAAGATACTTGTATTCAAATGCCATGATCTTCCGCAGGCTTTAGAGGGTATGAAGGGAAGAGTCACAAGCAACTCTAAGTTACAATGAGGAGATAACTTTATGTTATTTAATTTTCACAACGTGGGAAATGTATTGCTTAAGTCACTTTCCCAAGGTCAAACCTAAGTAAGATTCTCATCTAGCTTTGTCTATCTGGCAATTGATGTGTTATGTTGTTTGTTTGTTTGCATTTCTTTTTTTTTAATCTTTTTTTAAAATTAGATATTTTTTTATTTACATTTCAAATGCTATCCTGAAAGTTCCCTCTACTCCCCCCCCCACCTCCCGTCCTGCTCCCCTACCCACCCACTCCCACTTCTTGGTCCTGGCGTTCCCCTGTACTGGGGCATATAAAGTTGTTTGCATTGTTTTCTTTTTTCTTTTTTTCCCCCCATTTTATTAGATCTTTTCTTCATTTACATTTCAAATGTTATCCCAAAAGTCTCCTATACCCTCCCCCATCCCCCGCCCTGCTCCCCTACCCACCCACTTCTACATCTTGGCCCTGGTGTTCCCCTGTACTGGGGCATATAAAGTCTGCATGACCAAGGCGCCTCTCTTCCCAATGATGGCCAACTAGGCCATCTTCTTCTATATATGCAGCTAGAGACATGAGCTCTGGGGGTACTAGTTAGTTCCTGTTATTCTTCCACGTATAGGATTGAAGACCCCTTCAGCTCCTTGGGTACTTTCTCTAGCTCCTTCCTTGTGAGTTCTGAGTTCTATCTGATAGCTGATTGTGAGCGTCCACTTCCATGTTTGCCAGGCATTGGTATAGCCTCCCACAGCTATATCAAGGCATATCAGCACTATCTTGCTGGCATGTGCAATTGTGTCTATGTTTGGTGGCTGATTCTGGGATGGATCCCCGGCTGCTGCAGTCACTGGTTGGTCCATCCTTTGGTTCAGCTCCACACAACCCAATAACAAAAGAACTCACATAACATGTACTCACTGATAAGTGGATATTAGCCCAGAAACCTAGAATACCAAGATACAATTTACTAAACACACAAAACTCAAGAAGAATGAAGATCAAAATGTGGTCACTTCGCCCCTTCCTAGAATTAAGAAAAAAGCACACATCCGGGCGTGGTGGCACACGCCTTTAATCCCAGCGCTCGGGAGGCAGAGGCAGGCGGATTTCTGAGTTCGAGGCCAGCCTGGTCTACAAAGTGAGTTCCAGGACAGCCAGGGCTAGACAGAGAAACCCTGTCTCGAAAAAACAAAAAACAAAAAACAAAAAAAAAAGAAAAGAAAAGAAAAAAAAAAGAAAAAAGCACACATTGAAGGAGTTACAGAGATCATGTTTGCATTGTTTTCTAAGGCAGGGTCTCACTTTGCGCAGGCTAGCCTCAAAACTACAATCTTACTGCTCCAGCCTCCCAAATGCTGAAGCTTTCTTAGTACGAATGAAGTCCATTTTGCTGTGAGCTTACAGGATGGTGGGCAGAAGGCAGACAGTAGCAGAGACAACTGTTCTTTGGGCATGTTTGCTATATCCTCCTGGGAACTGCACCCAAAGACAGTAGATTGAACACTGAGGGAAGGGCCAGTGTAGCTACCCTAAGTGGGTTAGGATATAGGAAGACACAGAAATGGGAGCTCCAGAATATTGTAGGTGCACTGCTGATTCTACTTATATACATCGCATAATGGATGGCATCAAAGTAAACTGCATCCCAACACTGAAGCCAACGCTGCCTACTTGTTTTTGGAACGGGAAGAAAACCCATTATTCCCAGGTTGGTCCATAGAAACCCCCTTGCCCTAGTTTCCACTATGTCTTCCCCTGGGATGGAGTTTGCTGCAGCCCCAGAGATGATCAGAGAACTTTGCAGGAAGCTCTCTTCCCTCAGAGGTTTAATTTCCAGAGGCTGGGACAGAGGTGTGGTGGAGGACAGGTCTCTGAGGACTTTATGAAAGCAGAAGCGACTTCTTTCCTCTGTAGAGCAGAGATGACTGACGGTGGGCGAGAGCCGTCAAGGGATAAAACCTCTCAGGCAGGAGCTGGCCCTGGCCCTGGCCAAGGGTCACATCTGCAGGCAAGAACTCTGTCTATTCTGGCCTTCCTAGTTAGTCTGTAAGACTAGAGTTGATGCTTCTGGAAAGCCTTTCCCTAATCCCTAAAGATGGTACCAGGCTTTCCGGGAGGACTTTTCTCTTTTCTGGGTTTGCCGTAATCCTTTTCTCAGCATCTCCTTCACATCTTTGTGCATCTCTTCGAAATCTTGCCACAGCCTCTTGGAAGGCACCGTGTCTCCACAACTCCTAGAAGATTCGAAGAGCCACTCTCCTATGAAAAAGGAGGCTTTCGCCTACAAGCTTCTCTTCCCTGCTTCCTAAGCTTCTTGCTCTTGTTTTTCAAATCCTCCTCTCTCAAGGAGATGGAAGTACTTCAGCTTGTCTGCATGGAGATCACCCTGAAGATCTAAGTCACTGATTGGAGCAGCTGCTGCTGGGTAGTTGCTGTGAATGGATTCTGCTTACTAAATCCACTAAAATACTGATTGGTGCCCTTCCTGGTTCCCCAGCGCTCCCTACTGTCATTGTTCCTGTGTTTGCAGGTGAGATTCTTCCTCTTTGCATCTTGGTCCTCCCCTCCAAGTTTAAGGACTTGGAGGGGAGGACCATCAAGATCTGTGCAACCCACCCCTAGTCCTGACACTCTCTTCCTTACTCCCCTGCACGTGTAGAAGTCCGTGTGTCTCCGTTAGGCTCCTAACATAGTAGGTCCTTTGTCCTAGTCCTTTTACTCTATGAGTAGAATTAGAGAAGACATGACTGTCTTATCAGTTCATCATCCAAAGCTGGGAGTGTCGCTGAAGGGAGGTGGCATTCTCAGAGTCCTCTCATAGGTTTTAGGAAGACTGAGCATGACTTGGTATTTTCAAGTCAAGGGAAGACTGAACAATAGCTAGACTCCTTGAAACTGACACATGTTTTCACGAACCCCCCAGAGTGCTGGGAGAACTGTCTCTTATAATACTGAGATGTCAGATTTTGCCAGAAAGGCAGCAGTAAAATGCATACTTGCAGACCAACCACAGCCCCCTACATGTCCCCTTCCTACATGTCCCCTTCCTACATGTCCCCTTCTCGGATAGAGGGCATTGCTTGCTCTTCCTCTACCAACCATGTATCCACACCCCCACCCCCGTTTTCATATTCATTTTTTGAAGGATAATTAGAAATCAGAGCTTATTTGGAGAAGCGTGCATTGGTGTCTGCAGCCTTCTCTTTCATTCTTTTTCTTTCTCTGTGAGAAACGATCCTGGTGGGGCAGATTCCCACTCTTTCTGATGCAAACCTCTTCAACAAAATCCCCAGGTGTGCTTCTGCTGGGATTCTCTAGAGCACAACAAAAAGCTTTGGCAGGATCTGATCCTAAGGAAAAGGAAACTGTCATCAGTGCAGAATCATGCTCTGTCTGTTCACTGACAAGGCAGGATCCTTGAATTTCTTTTTCCAAAATTATCTTAGTGATTTTTTTTCAATACATCTTGACCAGTGACTGCAGCGGACTACATACTTGTTTGTTGTCTTCTGTCCTGCAAATTTCCACGACAAAAAATCTATTTTAATATTATATATTTTTTATTCATTTTGACTAGGCCATTGTCTCACAAAGTTTAAAAATGCTAAAGATAAAAGGCTGTGTCCCGTGAAGACTTTCTTCTCTAACTCGGTGTCAGCCATCAGATTCCAGACTCTCCCCTCCGAGTCAGTCTTGCTGTTTTCTTGCACACTGAGCCCAGGTAGGTGGTTTGTGAGTAAACGAGTTCATTGCCTTCTGTGTGTTGCTGTGTTTTTAAAACAATTTAGAGAGAATTCTGTTAGCCATTTACCCAAAGCCTATTTCCTATTTACCTCATCCCATTGTCTACTTAATGTTTCCTCCAAGGAACAATTAGATTGTTTGTGTATGGGTTTTTTTTTTTTTAACTTTAATCAAATCTACATCTTATCTACAAGTAATTTTGCATATGTTCAAATATTTCTTCTGTAAGCTTGCCTGCCAGGAGAGCTATCCTTATTTTGTATCTTGGTTTTCTGAATAGTTCTTTTTTCCCCTCGCCATAGCCTTTCCACATCATAATGTTCAGTTTGTCTATAACACTGTTTTGTCTTACTCAGAGCAGATAACATGGTTTTGATACTTCCCTGAGAAGTCTTTTTTTTTCACTTCTACCACCTTGTTAGTTTTCCTTCATTAGTGGATAGAGCATTTTTATGTCTTTTAGCCCTTGGATGTTGACTCATATTAAAGTCTTAAGTGTTAGTAGCAAGAACAAGTTAGTTAGCCAGGTGGTGGTGGTGTATGCCTTTAATCTCCTCAGCACATGGCAGGCAAGGCACGTGAATCACTGTGAGTTTGAGGGCAGCCAGAACTACACAGAGAAACACTCTCTTGAAAAACAAACAAAACCAAAACAAACACAAACAACGAAACCCAAGTTAGCTCTGAATGTGTGAGGGGTGCTCATTGTACCTCACTTTGCATTATACACCTGTTTTTTTTTTTTCCTGTCTGGCATCAGTAAGTGGCTTCTGAGATACTCAAATTCCTGATTTCAGGGAGGGCCCTCCTATTCCCTGCTTGGTGGAAATGCATCTGAGTCCACAAAAAAGCCTGGATGATGCACGTCTTCACATTGTCCCTTAGGCTTGCAGTAATCTCAGCTTCTCTGGTCTTTAACTCCATTTCTCTCTCCCTAGAGAAGCAGTCTAGCCTGTCTGCTGTGGCTGAGGAGGGAGCCCGTCTGTGTGTGGTGAGGGGGACAAGCACGGCACTGTGTTTCCTCAGTAGACTCCCAGGCGATGCCTCTGCTGGTTTCCCACTCATCCTGGTTTACATGGCTGCAGCCTGCAGCCAATTCTGAGCATTCGGGTGCTCGCTCTGTGGGTGCTAGTCTGTATTATCACTGCCAGTACAGAGCTCAGCTGTCTTTGTTGCAAGTTGGTCCCCCTTCCACCCAGCTGCTCTCAGTACCTAAAAATAGTGCTTGCTGCTGCCCTCACGATACTTTCATTGTCTCTGTGGTCACTCTTCTCAGAGTGAACTTTTAGCGATATCATCTCAGTGCGCATGTACAAGCACCCGTCTTCCCCCAGAACTGGAGCTCTTCAGACCTTCTACATTTTTTGAAGTCAACCTTTAGTAATCCTCAGTAGCTGAGACGAGGCTCTAAGGAGTACCTGGTACAAACCTGCTCACCTTTCCCTAACACAAAAGGCAGACTATACACAGAGCACATATATTAATATATGTGCCTTAACTCGGTATTGTTCCCTGTTCTGGGGAGAGTGCACCTGTTCTCGCCAATGTGTTACTGAGTTTAGCTTCGTTCATCTCTCTGGAGAAGGTGCTTCACAGCGGCTCCTCTCCTACCTTCTCCTTTATTTCTTCTAAGTTTCTACTGCTTCTGCCCCTTCAGGATGTTTTGCATGCTCAGCCTTCAGTACCCAGAATTTCACGTGCTCTCAACCTTTTTGTTGCTCTGGGAGAAATATGTATATGTATATGTATATGTATATGTATATGTATATGTATATGTATATGTATATGTATATGTATATGTATGACAGGGTCACCTTATGTCCTGGAACTCACATTGTAGACCAGGCTGGCCTTGAACTCACAGAGGTCCACCTTCTTCTGCCTCTCAAGAGTTGGGATTAAAGGCTTGCACCACAGTGCCTAGCTAAAAATATCTTTTAGTTGGGTTTTTAAATTAAGGATCTTTATTCCATACTTGTTGCAATTGCAAATAAATACTGTGGCTTTTCCTGCTAATTTTGTTAATTGGTTGGTGGTAAACAGGAGAAGACTAACAATTTTTTTAGGTGCTGAACTATACATAACTTAGATTTTCTCATTTTTTGAGCCTCACAATAGCCTGAAATAGCCTAAATTTAAAATTATATTTATTTTCCATGTCTCTTACAGAAAATGTAGAAAGTACAAAGGAATTTAGGGAAGTGATATTTAATGCCACTACATAGAAAGGACTATACTGTTAATACCTTGGCATGTTTTCTTGAAGCTTTTAAAAATACTTAAAAACATTTAGTGGTTTCTTTTTTATATTAAAATGTCATAAATAGCCAAGTGTGGTGGCATATACCTTTAATTCCAGCACTCTGGAGTCATAGGCAGGTGAATCTTTGTGAGTTTGAGACCAGCCTGGTCTTCAAAGTAAGTTCCAGTAACTTAGGTTGTCAGGCTTGGCTGTAAGACATCTCACTGTCCCTTAGTTTCTTCTTTGTGTCAGACATTTCTGTTGCCTCCAAATCTTCATTTTCTAAACTTCTTTTTTTTTATTATTAATGATTTTATTTGTTTACATTTCAAATGATATCCCCTTTCCCGGTTACCCCTCCACAAGCCCCCCTCCCATCTCATCCCTCCTCTCCCCCCTCCCCTTTGCCTCTCTGAAGTACTTTAAAGGCCAGTGAGATTATTCAGTTGGTAAAAGGCTAAAAGCCTGAAGAGCTAAATTCAATCCCTGGGACACTTGTAGTGGAGGGAATTGACTTGTGCAAATTGTCCTCTGAACTCCACACACACAGGTGCTGGGGAACATGTGTGTACATGCATGCACACTCACACACACACACTCACTCATACACACTCATACACGTGCGCGCACACACACAGTAAGTATAACTGAAATGTGTCTCTTTAACATAATGTAAGCTGTCTGAAAATAATGGAAACCTTCAGCCTCAGTTTGCCATTAATGACATAGAGTTAATGAGCACTCCCCACACCCCCACCCCAAGGACTTTGTGTTCTTATTGGTTTTTGCTTTAAAATAGGGTCTCACTATGTAGCCTGGGCTGACCTTGACTCCAAGATCCCCTCCCACCTTAGTGTCCCTCGTAGGAGTGGTCACAGGTGTGCACCACCACACTGCTACTTTAAGGATAGCTATGAGGGTTAGATGTGAAGACGCAGCAGAGTCTTTGTCATGGCTCCCAGTACATGACAAATGTTCCCAGCAATGGCGCCCGCCATCATTTTAAACCACTAAGAGCTGCTTAGGTTTCCACACTCTTTGCTATCAGCTTCTGTTCTTTCTGTTATCTCTATTTAAATAACAGAGACTGAAATGTAGAGAGATTATGTTAGGTGCTCACTTGATCATTCTTAATGCCTAAGATTTTTTTGTTTTCTTGGTTTTGTTTTGTTGGTTTTTAAAGAGCAAATCCTCAAGTGGGTTTGGGACCTGGGACCTTTACTGATCTTACGCTATCTTATTGTGTGGTGATGGCGTTTGAACCCAGGACTTTGTGCATACTAGGTAAGTGATCTATCCCTTGATGACATCTGTACCCTTGACCTAGAGAGCTAGAGATGAGAGCAGGAAAATAAACATAGTTCCTGTCAGGGACAGAGACTATTTCTTACATTAGTTAAAAAAAAACAAAACTTGAAACTAATGTTAGAACAACCAACACAATCTTTTCTTTTTTCAAATCCTTAAAGAGCCTACACATTTATTCTAAACCAAGTTATTTTTAAAGATGACAATACTCCAGGTGGTGATGGTGTATACCTTTAATCCCAGCACTTAGGAGGCAGAGGCAGGCAGATCTTTATGAGTTTGAGACCAGACGTGTGTGTGTGTGTGTGTGTGTGTATATATATAGCTGATTTTGTAAACCTGCTTCCAGATCCCTGTGCTCCCTAACAATGGCCTGGGCAGGCAACCAGACTCTCATCTCTCACTTTGTTCTCCTGGGCCTCTTCACCCACTCTCCACTGCATCTTTTCCTCTTCTCCATCATTATGGCCATGTTCCTGGTGGCCCTCTCTGGCAATGGGCTCATGATCCTCCTCATCCTTATGGACTCTCGCCTGCACAGCCCCATGTACTTCTTCCTCAGTTGGCTGTCCCTCATGGACCTCATGCTCATCTCTACCATTGTGCCACGGATGGCTGCTGACTTTCTCATGGGCCGTGGCTCCATCTCCTTCGCTGGCTGTGGGCTCCAGATTCTCTTCTTCCTCACCCTCCTGGGGGATGAGTGCTTCCTGCTAGCCTTCATGGCCTATGACCGCTATGTGGCCATTAGCAACCCGCTGAGATACTCTGTAATCATGAGCCGCCGCGTCTGCTGGCTCATGGTAGCGGGGTCTTGGCTCTTTGGCCTGGTAGATGGACTGATCCAGGCTGTTTTTACACTTCGCTTCCCCTACTGCGGTTCTCAGGAGATTGACCACTTCTTCTGTGAGGTTCCTGCTGTTCTCAAGCTGGCCTGTGCTGACACCAGTCTCTACGAGACCATGATCTATGTCTGCTGCGTCCTCATGCTTCTCCTGCCCTTCTCCGTCATCTCGGCTTCCTACCTCAGGATCCTGGTGGCAGTGCTCCGGATGCGCTCTGCAGAAGGGCGGCGGAAGGCCTTCGCTACCTGTTCCTCCCACATGATCGTGGTCTCCCTCTTCTACGGGGCTGCCATGATCACGTACATGCGGCCACAGGCCTACCACTCCTCCAAGCAGGACAAAGTGGTCTCTGCCTTCTACACCATGATCACGCCCATGCTCAACCCTCTTATTTACAGTCTAAGGAACAAAGAAGTGACCGGGGCCCTGAGGAAACTACTGGGAAAGTGTTCCTGTGGTGGTGGGGCTCTCAGTTGAACTTGGTGTCAGAAGAGGTGAGGTACGGCGCTTGCTAGCATGGATCTGTCAACTGCGGGTTGTCTGCAAATGTACCTTATTGAAAACATGTGCACACATTTATGCTTTCTTCATTCTTGAATGTTTGTACTGGATATAAAAGTATATGCTGACATTTGTTTCCTGTCTTCAAATGTCTTTTTATTAGCTTTTCTGGTTACTTCTGATAAGTACTCAACTATGTCTTTTAAAGGAGCCTGTATTCTGAGGTTACTTTTGGCTACTTTTCTTTACACACCTTGTCTTCAGCAACTTAAAAATGGCATATCTCTAGTGTGGGTTTGATTTAAAATCAATGGACTTGAATGCCCCCCCAAATTGTTAATGTCTGTGGATTAGACATTAACAATCATTTTAAAGACAATGTATATGAATATTTAGCAACTTTGAGGACTTTTGTGGACTAGTTGCTTATTTTGTCCGTTTTTGAAAAGGTCTCACTATGTAACTCAGGATGCCCCCAAACTCTCCAACCTCCTGCCTGAGCCCCCTCTGTGCTGGCATTATAGCACTACAACTCTTTCCCCATAGACTGTGGATGGATATTTTACAGACATATATTCATCATAATTATCCTATGATATATGAGCTTGCCTCCAACTTAACAATTTAAGACTGCCAGGATACTCAAACACAGGTATCAGATGCTGCTGTAATTCTTTCATTTGCCTTCATTTTATTTGGCCCTGAAATATTTGATTAGCCCGTTTTTTAGTTCAGAGGTCAGCACCCTAACCCACAGGCCAAATCTGGCCCACTGGTTGTTTTAGTCTAACTCCATTAAGGCTCCTTCCTGATAAACAAGAGCTGGGTAGTTGTGACATCTCCGTGTGCTCCACAAATCCTGAAATAGAAACTGTCTTATCCTTTATAGGATAAGCCTTATTGGTTCCCACCTTAGATTGCTGACATTTTCCCTCTATTTCCAAGATGGCTCTTATTTCACACCATAACCCAGCATTTCAGCCATTGTATTTCACAAGTCTAGAGTCATTTTATTCTTAAGGTTTCCATTTCTCTTTCAAACACAATTGAAGATCTCCATATGTTCAAGCAGTCTCATAGTCTTTACATTCATTAAAAAACGTATGAGATCTAAAACCACCATCTATTTCTAAACTTAAGACATGTTAGTCTGGTTGGACTGTTTGTCCGGGTGACTTCTCTCTGCACGGGGTCATGTTTTCTTTGCTTTTTGCATGTGCTGTATTTTCTGACTCTTTTGTGCACTTTGAATAAAAATTATATTGAAGACTAAACTAGACAATTTTTGTTCTAGTCATTTTGTTTTGAGGACAAATGCCATTCTTCAAACTGACTGTTAATCTGTTAACTTTTAGTTTCCCTTTGGTTTAGAATGAGACATCTGCCCTTCACTACAACCTTTGATTTCTTTTATTGCAATACCCACTTAGGGTATTTGTTTGAGCATAGTAGGATTGGAGCCACAAGGGGTTGGTGTCCACCTCTGGTAGCATGTGATTAGTTCTGTATGCACCTCCAGCAGGGCCTGACTAAAATGCAATAGAGAGAATTTTCCTCTTTTCTTTTCTTTTCTTTTCTTTTCTTTTCTTTTCTTTTCTTTTCTTTTCTTTTTTTTAAAGTGTCCACACTGCTCTCTCCTTTTTTTTTTAAAGATTTATTTTATTTATTATATGTAAGTACACTGTAGCTGTCTTCAGACACTCCAGAAGAGGGAGCCAGATCTTGTTACGGATGGTTGTGAGCCACCATGTGGTTGCTGGGATTTGAACTTATCACCTTCGGAAGAGCAGTCGGGTGCTCTTACCCGCTGAGCCATCTCACCAGCCCTTCTTTTCTTTTTTTTTCTTTTCTTTTCTTTTCTTTTTTTAGCTTCACTTTTTTCTATCAATTAGCAAAAATCTCTGGGGAGAGTATTTAAATTTATCAGGAGACAAAGACAGGAAGGCTTCAAGTTGCAGGCCAGCTTGGACTGTATAGTAGGACCCTTTACCCAAAGAAAATGTTTTAACAAAAGATGCTTATATCTGGGATTCTTCCAGATTCCAACCTGTTGTATTAGCCCATTAATTGTAGAGAAATTTTAATCCATCTGGGAATGAAGCACAGTGATAGAACACTTGTCTATCACAGAGGGGTTCCAAGGTTCAATCCCAGGTACTACATCAAAGAAGAAAAAAGACCAAAACATAAATTATGATCCTTCTCCTGGCATTGCAAACCTTTCCCCATGTAACGCCATCTTTTGCCAGTGGGCATGGTTTATTCATTCAGTGACTGATTTTATTTTTTCCCCAATGAGATCTTAGTTGACCACTGTGAATTCTGCTTCTCTATCTGTCTTCCATCTGTTTCTTCACCTCCAGTCCTGGAACTAAAGGCAGACATCACACCCACCAAGACAGGACTCCATTCCTGAGCTACAGTGCTAATTCTCTATCCCCTGGACACAGACTTTACATTGGGCTCGAAGTCTGCTGTCCAGTTTCATATCTTTGAATTTAAAATAAAACTGCCCAGGCTGGGGGAACTATCTGGAATAGTAAATGGAAAGGCTACAAGAGCCAGGAGAACAACAAGGAAACTGTATTTTCCAGACACAACAGGATTTACTTACATATCAACTCACTTCTAGAGAGAATTGTACCAATTTTGTTTCAAAGTAAAAGCTTCCAGGAAGAGGAGAAACATGTTTACCTCTGGTGTCTTTTAATATTTTTATTTACTGTGTGTGTGGTTGGGGATGGTATGTGTGTGCATGAACTTGTGGAGGGGAGAAGCGTCTGATACCATGGAGCCAGAGTTATAGGTGTTGTGAGCCACACAAGGAAGGTGCCAGGAACTGAACTGAGTCTGTGGCAGCATGCGTAGGCCAGCACAAGTTCAAGCCGGATGGATCCCAGCACGGAGACAGGACTGGGACTAACTAAAAAGCTACCTTCAATGTACAACTGATTGCAAAGGAAAAATTGGTTTTTTCCAATGGTGTCTCACTGGGTATATAAACCACACCGAAGGGCATGCCCTATGCCTAGCAGTAGATGGCTAATACTCTACAAATTTATTTTTGGTATTTTTGGAGATTTTTTCTTTCATAAGCTTTATGTGGCTTTTTTCCCCCTAACTGAGCTTGCTTATATCTTAGAGTTTTCAGTTTTGCATTTTTCTGTTTTGTGTGTGTCTGTTCCTGTGTCTACATATGTGTGTTAGTATTTTTTTTTGGTTTTAAATTCTGATTTTTTTTAATTTACTCTTTCTTTTTGAAAGAATGAGAAAGGCATGGAGTTGGATGGGTGGGGAAGTAGGAAGATCTGGGAGGTAGGGGGAAGGAGATGGGAGGAGATGGGGAGGGAAAAACATGATCAGAATATAGTGTATTAAAAAAGGCTTTTCAATTAAAAAGAGCTTCAGCCTCTTTGAACCTCTACTCGGTGGATATTTAAAACTCTTGTGTAGTGCTAGCATTGAACCTAGAGCTTTCATGCAAGTGACAGACCCTCTATCACTGGGCTGTACCTCCAGTCCCAAACTTATTTTACATGCTAGTCTATTAGTAATCACAGAGTCATATGTGTATGCATATATATGTATACACACACATACACATATTGATGCTAGTAACTTAATTGAAGTCCCAATATTCTGCCATAGTCATCCCCAGCCTTCAGTCAGAATCTTAAGAGCTGTGCCAGCTGACCTCTCCAACAGCTTCCTTCAGATTTCATGGGTTAATGCTAATATTAGAGCCCAGGGGAGCATACATCTGGTTAAAGTTGAGCCCAGGCTAGTCCAGGCCTTGGCAATGGCTGTAGTGTTGCTCAGTATGCATGTACCTTGCTGTGTCTTGGCCAGATCTCTACCAGGTACCATGGTGGGAGTACAGTGGTTAAATGCTTAAGATTCAAAAACAGGGCTGGAGAGATGCTTCAGTGGTTAAGAGCGCAGGTTCTGAGTTTAATTCCCAGCAAACACATGGTGGCTTGCAACCATCTGGTGTGTCTGAAGACAGCAACAGTGTACTCATATACATTAAATAAATAAACAAACAAACAAACAAACAAATAAATAAATAAATAAATATTTTCCAACTTTTATTAGATATTTTCTTCATTTACATTTCAAGTGTTATCCAGAAAGTTCCCTATACCCTCCCCACTCCCGGCCCTGTTCCCCTACCCACCCACTCCCACATCTTGGCCCTGGCATTCCCCTGTACTGGGGCATATAAAGTCTGCATGACCAAGGGGCCTCTCTTCCCAATGATGGCCAACTAGGCTATCCTCTTCTATATATGCAGCTAGAGACATGAGCTCAGGGGGTACTAGTTAGTTCATGTTATTCTTCCACCTATAGAGTTGAAGACCCCTTCAGCTCCTTGGGTACTTTCTCTAGCTCCTTCCTAAATAAATATTTCTTTAAAAGACTCAAAAACCAAAATGCCCAAAATGAGATTTAAAATTTTCAGTTGCTAACAGAATGGAAGAAGTGAAGAGGAATTTGAGAAGGGAGGAACTGTCTCAGCCTGAGGGCTCCTAGGAGGAAGGACAGATAGTCCCTTAGGAGATGTGAGTGTCAGGAAGGGGTGTACCTAACTGCTCCAACAGCCACTGTCTCCGTGCTGTGGTTTCTGGAGATATATTGTTTGAAGGAACTGATCCGTAACTGAGGTTGAAGGAGAGCAAACAATATATTAGTCTATTCATTTTCTTATGAAAAGAACTTTTTATAAAAGTATAAGGCTATCTGTGATGTACTAGGTAGGCTTATGTATGGGGAGGAAATGTAAACCTAAGACAAAGACATGGAAAAATTAAATCCAAGTCATTTCATTATGCACAGATTTCAGAATCTGATTAAGAAATATAATTTTGACCTCCTCAATGGTCTTGGAGGATTCTTAGGAAGGTGGGGTAAGGTCTGTGTATAGGTTCCATGTAGGCAGTCTGGAGACTGCTGAAACTAGACTCTAGATGGGGCCAACAGATGAAAATCAGGGCCCTTTTCCTAATCTTTATTTCCCTTTAATCTTTCCCTCTCTGTCCCAAATCACCCCGGCTGGTCTGGAACTTGCTATGTAGTCCAGGGTGGCCTAAAACTTAGAGAGACCCACTTGCTTCTGCTTCCCAAGTGCTGGGACTAAAGGCATGCATCACTATGCCCAGCTATTCCCTACCCACCATGTCTGAAGCTTCTGACTGTCAATCAAAAGTGGGTGGGTAAGGGAGCAGGGAGGGGATGGGGGAGGGTATAGGGAACTTTCTGGATAACATTTGAAATGTAAATGAAGAAAATATCTAATAAAAATTGAAAAAAACCTCAAGAGATAGTAGTTGACTCCCTTGCTATAGCAACTTTGGGTAAATAGCCTTGGGTTTTCTTTGATTGGTCTTTATTTATTTCAACAGTGCTTAATAATTATTTGTGTATTGAGTGATTAACCAGTGAGTGATATAGGAAAGTATTGGATGTGAATTGAAAACAAGAGTCACAGAACATGTGACCTGTTCATCCATTAACAAAACTCCCAGAGTACAGGCAGACATTCTGGCACTCAGTGGTTACCCTGGGACAAGGTAAACGTGGCTCTTGGGGAAGAGTAGGTGGCATGTTAGACAATATCCCATGGGTGTCTCCTTCTGTGATTTAATGGGAGTCTAGGGTATTTTTTGAAGTTAGGGCTATGGGGAGTGAACTTTGTCCTGGAGCCAGTTCATTATTTGGGTTTCCTTTTTGGAGTAGAGTACATGTCTATTCCCTGGTCTCATTATTAGCTGGGTCTGGTGTCCCAAGACGTCTGCCTTGAATAAACCTGGAACATGAGCTCATTATCAGCTTTGAAAGAAACAGAAGACTACCTTGAGTGGTTAGTCCTATAAATCTATATCTACAGCTTTGGAGTTGGAGGATAAAGAGTATGTAAATGTCACACACACACCCAGAAACACTTACACACTCTACCAAAGACTGGATTTGCAGAGTGAAGTAGAAGGTAAACTATGGGGAGTTGACTGGGGCTAGAAGACACTAAGGAGGAGAGGGAGGGTCTGAGAGATGAGGGGCTGAAGGTGGTCAGGAGTTCTGTTCCCAGAAGAAGAGCTGTTCTGACCGTAGCCTTTCACTTCAGGTTCTCTGGAGAAGGTTGGGCTGATCATAGAGATACCTGTGTGCTTTGACTGGCAAAAGCACTGGGGAGCAGGAAGGTGGCATTCTTGGTTTTCACAATGGTGAAAGTGTTGTCTTTGTTCATCTAATCTTGGGCTGAGTTCCAAGGTCAGCAAGATGGTCCATTGAGTCCTAACCGCATGTGTATCCATGTGAACTCTGACTTCCTCAGTGTGTTGGCCAGAGCAGCTCTTGAACTCCATCCAGGCTGTGCTCTGGCTTCCTTTATGGGTACACGTCTGCAGCTTGTTATGTCTTAGGTCTCTCCTCATCGATTTCCATGATCTTCTCACTCTATTCAGATTTTCTGCTACTATCAAATGAGGATATAGACCCAGATTGCCCTAAACCAATGTGTGAAAGCTCTACTTACTTCCCCTGTAGCTCAGCTCACCCAAGGAGCCAAAAAGCAATAAATGGAAGAGCCCCACCCAGATCCAGCAAATAAGAATGCCAGGAGTGGTCACCAAACACATCCACTTATAAACTTGTTTTTGGTTTTGTTTTATTTGGTTTCAAAGACAAGCTCTCCTACCTGTAGCCCTGGCTGTCCTGGAACTATCTGCATTCCTTCTGTCTCAGCCTCTTGAAAGCCAAGATTGCAGATGTGAGCCACCATGGCAGGTTTTGCTCTTTAAAATATGTTCCAAAATGTCTCAGAGACACAACACAATTAAAAACCACAAACACTTTCCTCCCATAGAAGTGCAGAACTGTCTCTGGTTAGAATATGGAAGAAGTTTATTTTTCCTTTGACTTAAGCCCAGTAAGCTAGCAGATATCTGGTCCAATCACCAAACCAAATGGAGCAGAAGTTCCTGCTTCTGCTCATAAAAACACTCATTTCAAGTCTGTTGTAGTGTGCTTTGCCTTGCTTTGATACTTTAAAGTTTATGTTGAGGATTCCTTCCTCTTCATTTTCCTTACTGTCCTCCTCCTGCCCTGTGTCTATTTTTATATTTGCAAGTCCAGATAGGCCTCAAACTTGTGATCCTCCTGCCTCAGAGTACTGGAATTACAGGCTTGTGCTACCACATCTGGTTAGTTTGGGTTGATAAATAATGTTTGTATTTATTCCTTAGGCCATAATCCAGTGTTGCGAGTGTACACATTACAGAACTCTTGAATCAAGCTAACGAGCATATGTGCTCCCTTTGTGGTGAGAATGTGCAAGCATTGCTAACCCTCAGCAGCTGTGAAACATGAAACATTTCTTTGAATCGTGCTCATTGTATTGTGTGTATTAGATAAGAGAATGTATTTTCTCCTCTGCACTGTAACTTTGTCTGGAGTCTCAGGGAATGTTCTAGATTCTGACAGATGTTTTACAATTTGTCTGATAGAGCCGATAGTGTACACTTCCTCAACCACCACTTAGGATGGGGTGTGAGCACTGGCCCAATTTTTCTTTCATAAATTGGATGAACGTAACAAAATAGTGGTTCTAAAGAGTTTCGTCCACCTAGATTAAGCACTAAGTAAGGCAAATTATGTTTGACAGTGACATGCACAGGCATGTCCCCAGTACCTGCCCTCATGTTTTTTTCTAAAGTTAAGTATCAGATAAGATACTGGTTGCATCCAGAGAAGCATATCAGAGGTTCTCTGGCTCCCTTGAAGCCTTTGAGATTGACATTTATCTTTGTTCAGCACCTGCCTCTTTGGAGGGCAAACCAAAACCTCTCCCTACCTAGAAAAACAGAAACACCTCTCAACAAACAAACATAAAGGAGAAAGACAACACCTTTTGTTACTGTACAAGCCTTCTTCCAGAGGCGATGCCCCTCATGGGGAATGGCCATGACCAGAAAGAAGGGAAACTCAAACGTTTGTACTCACAAACCCTTGTAAGCAGATCTGCCTCTATCCTTACACAGCTCTGGGGATGGATCTGGCTGGCATGGCAGAGGAATAAAGAGAGGACAGACACATGGACACACAGAAAATCTCAGATTGGGTGGACCAGGCTCTCCGATGGGGAAGCTGCGGCTGGAATCTCCTCGAGTTTATTTTATACAGTTGGATAGTGAAATAGGTTATTGTATAAGCTGAACAAGAAGGTGGGGTTATAAGACACAGATAAACAAGGAGCCTGGGCTATTATTCAGCTAAACAAAGAGACTGGCTTACCTAGTTTGGACGGGCAGTCTCTGTAGGGGAGCAGTCTTCAGGCTGTGACCATTCGAGAGGCAGAAAGCTATGGTGGACATTTTCTGTATACACTGTCAATATTTGCACTTGGATTAGGAGGGAAGACATTGCCACTTCCATGAGCATAGCCCAAGGAAGGTTTTGCTATGTTCCAAGAGTCTAGGGCTCTGGGATCCTTGATATGGTAGTGTCCTTCTCAACAACCCACATTTACACAGGATGTCACTCACTCTCTACATGGGTACATGTATTACTACGCAGTTTCTTTCCGGTAAATGGACACTAGTCCTCAAAAAAAGAGGATTTGACTGTTGTTATATATGATTTATCTTAAATTTGTTTGCAGATTGAACAACTACCAGCTAGATAATTGACTTTGTGTAAAGGAAAACTAAACTTACATCTTTCTGAAAGGAAGCAACTTTGTGTTTCTGCAGGAAGTGCCAAGCTCCAGTTAGGCTCCTGTACTACCCCAGTGCCCAGGACCAGCCTCGTCTGAGGGCAGGGCTTGGGGTGGGTGGATGCAAGAGCGGGGAGAGAAGACTTGGACATGGAACACTTTCATTTTTGTTTCATGAGAGACAGGACAGGGAGGAGGCACATCTCGGTTTGGCTTGACCTACTCTGACAGCCTGTATCTTTCATAGGCTTTATTTATACAGAAGATCATTTCCTCAGAAACTCTTCATTTATACACAGCTTTTTCACAATACATTTTCTTTTAAAGTCTTCCTTGATTATGTATAAATATTGGAAGAGGGACAAAGCAAGCAGCAATTTCATGAGAGCAAAAAATTAACATTATGATAAAATCAATTTTCTTTTAAGTCAATATCTTCTTCCTTAAGATTAGTGCTGTAAAGCCTTGTGGTTACAGACGTTCTAGACAGAATGACTCTATATGAATTTGGTTCTGTTTCAATTTGTCACAGAATTAATAAATCAAAAGTTATTTCCTACTACCTGTTATATCAAACTTGGCTTTCTACTAAAGTTCAATTTCGTGACCCTTATTTAATTCTACCTTTCCTTCCTCTATATTTCTTTTATATTGTCATAAGATCATCGCCGTTTTCTTTGATTCTTAATATACAGTGCAGCCCCTTGCTTAAGCTAAGGTGGCCTGTTTTCTGATATTGTTTCTACAATATCAGAAAAGTTCTGGTCTGACAAGTCTGTTCAGGAAGGCAGGCAGTTTGCTGAGCCAAAAACGTTTTCCTCTGTGTCTCTGTCATGAACCCTTGTTTCAATACGATTCCTATGTTTACTATAATTCTGTAACAAAAAGAGGAACACCAGAATTCCTTAAACTGCTTACTTTTGCCTTCAGGAAGGTCCCAAGGCTTGTCATTAACTGTGTGATCACAGTCTCCTCCTATTCATACAAGTTCCTTATTTTTGTTGCTGAACATGGAAACCTAGAGATTCAATTACAGCTTGTCAGCTTCTAAAATGTCCTGAAACGTTTCTTCTTTAATAATTTTTCTCAAATCCTCTGTCTCATTCTTACTAATAACATGCATTAATAATCTAAATGTATATCCAAATAATAAGTCCTTAAGAAAAAAAATTAGTTCTTTTTCATAACTGTTTTTCCTAAGGAACTTCATTAATCTCATTCTTATTTACACCAGCTTTTTGTTATCCCAGCTCTATCTTTTGGAGAGAAAGATAACAGGGAGAAATAGAAGTATAAGCAAAAGGTGCATAGCAAATTTCCACCAAGGGTAGCGAAGGGTCAGTCCAAGTCTTCCAAGTACTAGAACTTTGTCAAAGAGCATCTTTAGGATGATTGGAACCAACAACCCAGAGATTGAGATAAGGGCACAGTCTCCCCTTCTTCCTTCTTTCTTTTCCCTCCTCCCTTCTCCTTCTCAAGGAACACACTCAACTCAGGACCTCAAACATACTGGTACATTGAGGTACAATCCTTTTCTCTATCTCTATCTCTCTGTGTCTCTGTCTCTTCCTCTCTTTTTCAAGGAGGGTCTCACTCTTTAGCTCTAACTGTCTTGGTTCTCATTATGCAGACCAGGCTGGCCTAGAACTCATAGATATCTGCCTGTCTCTGCCTCCTGAGTGCTGGGATTAATCTTTTTTCTTGATAACTACATTTCAAAGGCTTCTAGATCTTAGGTCTTGGAAAGAAGCATTCCAGGGTCAGAAACATCACTAAAGCAAGAATTTCATTAAGCTCTTGAAAGATTTAAAGAGATATTGGGAATATATAAAGTGACTAAATAGAAAAATATATTTAAATGAATAAATTAGTGGGGGGAAAGACATAGCATAGTGGCATACACACAGAGAGGTGGAAGGCAGAGGTTCAAGAGTTCAGGGCCATCCTTGGATACATGAGTTCAAAGCCAACCTGGGCTAGAGATCCTGTTTCAAAAACAACAACAAAGCTTTAAAAGGACTGACATACATCTCACCTAGATGGGGCTCACTTAGTTTTCTAAAGCAGGTGTTCCAAAAATAGAGATGGAGAGGAGTCTCTGCCCTCCTGCATCTTAAAAACTTAACGAACATATTCATGCATAATGTATAAGTGGGGGTATGTGTGCCATGACAGGCGTATGAAAGTCAGACTCCCATGGAGTTCGTTCTGCCTTCTGCATGGCTTCTGGAGAACACTCAGGCCATTAGTCTTACACAACAAGCACCTTTACCTGCTGAGTCACCACACCAGCATGCTTCCCTTATTCTTATCAAGACTTTTGGTTGAATTGTATCACCTTAACCCCTTCCATCCAGTCTTCTTTCTCCTCCTGTCTCTTGGGTCATCCCATGCTTCACTTTCCTGTCTCTTAAATCCCGAAAGGGGAAAGCCTCTTTCCCTGAAGCTATTCCTCCCACTGGCTATTTAGCTACCCCTCATCTTTTTTTTGTGCTCTCCAGTTCCCCGGCCTGTGTTCTCAATCCTGCCTCTCTCAAGAGAAGTAAGGACCAATTCATGCTTGGTACACTTGAAAGCAGCTGAGAGGAAATGAATTGTTACTGCAGGAGGAGAGGGTAGGGCAGGGGGTCAAAGGGCTAGTCTCCGCCTTTTGGGTTTTGCTACTGATATGTCCACTAATCCGTTTTGTTTGTTTCTCAGGGTCATGGCAGAGGAGCTCTGGAATCATTCCTCCCTGTCCAGCTTCATCCTTGCCGGTTTGTTCAGCCACTCACCTTATGACTCTTTCTTCTTCTCCCTGATTCTTCTGGCCTTCGGGGCTGCTGTGGTTGGTAACATCCTCCTCCTCATGCTCATCCAGGTGGATAGACGCCTGCACACGCCCATGTACTTCTTCCTCAGTCAGCTCTCCATCATGGACTTGACTATGACATGCACAGTGGTACCCAAGATGGCAACCAACTTTCTCTCAGGCGGGAAGCTCATCTCGCTGGGAGGCTGTGCGTCTCAGATCTTCTTTGTAGTTACTGTAGGGGGTGCTGAGTGCTTCCTCTTGGCCGTCATGGCCTATGATAGGTATATGGCTGTCTGCTACCCACTGAGGTACCCTGTACTGATGAACTGGAAGGCCTGCTCTTTCTTGGCCATGGCATCTTGGATGGGTGGCATGGCAGACAGTGTGATTGATGTGGGCGTGGTCTTTAGCTTCCCCTATTGTGGCTCTCTAGAGGTGGACCACTTCTTCTGTGAGGTTCCTGCCCTGTTGCGCCTCTCCTGTGCAGACACCTCACTGTTTGAGGACCTCATCTATGCATGTTGTGTGGTGATGTTGCTGCTGCCTCTTGGGGTCATTGTGGCATCCTATGCTCGGGTCCTCACAACTGTGATGAGGATGCCCTCCACTGAGGGGAAACAGAAGGCGCTCACCACTTGCTCTTCCCACCTGGCCGTGGTGGGCCTCTACTACGGGGGAGCCATATTTAGCTACATGCAGCGAGCCTCGGCTAGGACACCACTGGGGGATAGAGCCACCTCCATCTTCTACACTATCGTCACCCCAATGTTCAACCCACTTATTTACAGCCTGAGGAACAGGGAGGTAACCAGTGCCCTGAAGAAGATGCTAGAGAGGTGGGGCATGTAGGCGTCCCCACCCCTTCACACTTCACCCTTTGGTTCTTTACTCATCTGTTCCTTCCTCTGCCCATTCTTCTCTGCCATTCCAATGCTTCCTCTATGCCTTTTGGGGGCCTCTCTGGCTAGGTAGGACTAGACTTTAAGCTGAGGGTAACCTGCTAATATAGGATGCCTGGAAGGATGATGAGAGAGTAACAGATGGGTTCCTTAGCTTCCTGGGCCACTTTTCTCCCCTGAGAAACAACATTTTGAGAACCCAAAGGTCACTGTGAATTTAAGAACCAGGAGACACTCTGTTTATGTCATCCTGAGGTTGACAGTCGCAGCCTTTCCTCTAAGCTACATGTTAAGCTGGGCATGTGGCTCAGTTGGTAGAGTACTTGCCTAGCATGCACAAAGCACTTGATTCCATTCCCAGCACATGAACCAGACATATTAACTGATGCCTGTAATTTTTCTCTTGGGAGGAAGAGGCAGGAGAGCCAGAAATTCGAGGTCATCTTTAGCTACACATTGAGTTCCAAGCCCAAGTTCTAAGCTGGCCCTGTTAAAAACAGACAAACAAATACAAAGAAAGCACAGGGAACCAAGGCTGGAAACTGATTCACAACTCAACTGCACATTGAAAAGTGGAATCAAGCCCCTTGAGATGTGGTACACAGCTTGGTCTATGTAGGAAATAGGAAACTTTGGGCAAGGTTTCTTCTCTGTGGACTTCACATTTTTTATCTGTATAATCATAGTTGCTTGGAACACACCCAGAGTTCCTTGGCATTCACTAATAACTAATTGCTTTCTGTGAAACTCCATTTTTATGTGTCTTGTTATTAGGAAATACAGTTTTGTATCTTTCCACAACCATACTTTATCTTTTCTATTAAAAAAATAAAATTTCAGTGTGTTGCTTTGGATAATCTTAGCTCAAGTGACATCAGGACTGATGCTGGACAGTAGAACCTTGTAACATGACAACAGTAGAAATGAGACCAACTCCCTTGGTGTTCCTTGAAAGGCTTATGGAAGCCTTCAGGCGGTTCACTCCCTTTGATTCTACCTCGGAAGCTCAGAAGGCCTCAGTGGCCTTCATAAGGCAGTCAGCCCCGGATATCAGAAAGAAACTTCAGAGATTGGAAGGGTTACAGGAGGCTGAGTTACTTGATCTAGTGAAAGAGGCAGGAGAGAGAGAGAGAGAGAGAGAGAGAGAGAGAGAGAGAGAGAGAGAGGAGGGAGGCAGAAGAAAGAGAACAGGAGGGATCATAGATAAGAGAGAAATTTGACTAGAATCTTGACCGCAGTGGTAAGAGAAAAAGAAAAGACAGGACCTAGACAGATAGGGAACCTGGGCAACAGAAGACCAATGTGCTTAACAGAATTAAGTGAGTTAGGGTACCGAGCCTCAGCTAAAAAGGCTCAGCTGTGTTAGACTGAAGTTAGTTATTTGGGATACATCCTTCGAGACAGGAGCGGTGGCTAATGGAAGCCAGAGAAAAGACTGTAACTCAGATCCCCACCCCAACTACACCAAGGCAAGTAAGAGAATTCTTGGGCACCACTGGCATCTGCAGACTCTGGATACCTGAGTTTGCGACCTTAGCTGCCCCGTTGTACCCCCTAACAAAGGAAGGGGAGGTGTTTGTGTGGACCCCAGATCACCAGAAAGCCTTTGAAGAAATTAAAAAGGCCCTACTAATGACCCCAGCCTTGGCCTTGCCTGATGAGAGAGCAGGGATCACCAGAGGAGTCCTAATCCAGACTTTGGGACCTTGGAATAGGCCGGTGGCTTACCTATCCAAGAAGTTAGACCCTGTTGCCAGCAGGTGGCTTTCTTGCTTGAAAGCTATTGCTGCCATAGCTCTGCTTGTCAAGGATGCTGATAAGCTCACTCTGGGACAGCAAATAACTGTAGTGGCACCCCATGCTCATTGAAAGCATTATACGACAGCCCTCTGACCAATGGATGACCAACACTTGTATGACACATTATCAAAGTTTTTGTTGACTGAAGGAGTGACCTTCACTTCCCCCTGCTGTCCTCAATCCCGCTACCCTACTGCCTGAGACTGATGACTCTTCACCTACTTATCACTGCGCTGACATTCTGGCCGAAGAAACTGGCACTTGAAATGATCTCAAGGATCAGCTTTGGCCTAGGAGTCCAAGCTGGTACATGGATGGCAGTAACTTCGTGGTTGAAGGTAAGCAGAAGGTGGGGGCAGCAGTGGTGGGCAGAAAGCAAGTGATCAAGGCCAGCAGCCTCCCTGAAGGGATGTCGGCCCAGAAAGCCAAACTTGTGGCTTTGATACAAGCTCTACGAATGGCAAAGGGGAAGTCTATTAACACACTGACAGCAGGTATGCTTTTGCCACTGTACAGAGCAATATGCAGATAAAGAGGGCTGTTGACATGTGCAGAGAAAGACATAGGATGCTGTGGCTAAAGAGAATCAGATGGCAGATCTAACCACCGAACAGGTGGCCCAAAGAGCAATGATCCTGGCAGTCAAGGAGCTTAAAGATTATTATGATGTCAGAGAGACCAACTTTAGATACACCCCTGAGGACTATGAAGTTATGGACAAATTAAGACTAGTAAAGGAAACCCTCTATGGGATAGTAGAAACAGAAAGAGGAAAACTAGTCCTCCCAAGGGAAGAAGGACGCAAATATGTTACCAACTTACAGTACTTGACCCACTTGGGGACCAAGAAATTAAAAGGTGTGGTTAGGTCCTCGACTACTATGTTATGGGACTCTCTGGCTTGGCAGAAGAAATAGTCAAAAGCTGCAAGGCCTGTGCTATGACTAATGCAGGACACTCCATGTATACTCCTGGGAAGAGGCTCAGGGGCGACCGGCCTGGAGCCTATTGGGAGGTAGATTTTACAAAATCTAAGCCAGCTAGATATGGCAACAAGTACTTATTAGTTTTTATAGTTACCTTTTCAAGCTGGGTAGAAGCTTTTCCTACCAGAACTGTGACGGCCAATGTGGTAGCCAAGAAGATCCTAGAAGAAATCTTCACGAGGATTGGGGATACCCAAGGTAATCTTTGTTGCCCAGGTAAGTCAGGGACTGGCCAAGATATTGGGGATTGATTAGAAGTTACATTGTGCATACAGGCCCCAAAGTTCAGGACAGGTAAAGAGGATAAATAGAATCATTAAGAGACCATTAACAAATTGACAGCGGAGACTGGCTCTAATGATTGGATAGCTCTCCAAAGGGTAGCTTTGTGCTCTTCAGAGTTAAGAACACCCCTGGACAGTTTGGACTGACCCCCTCCACTGGTAAAAATAGCCTCTGTACATAGTGCTGACATGCTGCTTTCCCAGCCTTTGTTCTCTAGGCTCAAGGCACTCAAGTAGGTGAGACAGCGAGCGAGTGTGGAAGCAGCTCCAGAAGGCTTACTCAAGAGAAGGAGACCTGCAACCCCCACATCTCTTCGAAGTTAGAGATTCGGTCTACATTTGACACTATTGTGCAGAAAACCTTGAGACTCAGTGGAAAGGCCCTTATCTTGTACTCTTGACCACCCTACTTTCTCTGCCTTTAATTATAGGTCCATGTGTGTTAAATAGGCTAGTTGCCTTTATTAGAACAAGAATTAGTGCAGTGCAGCTTTTAGTTTTGAGACAATAGTACCATGCCCTAAAGGATCAAGTGTGTCAGGGAGAAGATAGTGTCTAGTTCTAAGATTAGAACTACTAACAAGGAGAAGTTGGGAATGAAAGAGTGAGACATAAAAACTAGGCCTTTAGGCCCAGGCTTGCGAATGTGACTCTGTGCTCCAAGGCATGCTAACAGATAATGACATTCCTCCACCCACCCACTTGCTTCCTGGGTTCAGGGAGCGTTCACTCAAAGAAAGTCACCCTGACCATTGCTGGAGCCCGCTATGCAAATGTGCTATTGTTAGAAGCTCATAGAAAACTGTCTTGACTTTCCACTTCCTTGTGTCTCTTAACTGGTATTTTTGGTATTTTCCAACAATGCCCTCCCCACCCCTTGAGTTGTGGTTTCTCCCTTTAAATACCAGAGAGCACTCTTGAAATAAAAATCCTCTTGCTGTTTGCATTTAAAAAAATAAAGAAATGAGACCAAGTCACACATTACAAGCAAGACAGGCAAACTGTTGTGACATCAGTCTGAGCTGGCTGACCTCAACTACAGCTAAAGAGAGCTCTGAACCTCCGTCTGAATCAGGCTGCTGGTCACTGGACAAAATGAAGCAGTAGGCTTTTATCAGTGTTGGGGACTATAAACTGAAGAATGTTAAGTGTTATGTCAGAGCCATGTTCTCAAAAGTTTGTCACCTCACATGCAAACTTTGTGACCTTGTACTTGGCCAGCTAATGAACAGTGTACTTCCCCAAGGAACTGTTGTCAGTCAGCACTACTGTCTTGTGTAAATATCCCTGCTTTATGACAGGGTTGCTGGACTTACAATGGGACTGAGGCAGAGGAAAACATACAACGTGTTTTTAATGTGTATCATGTTAAGAGCCCAGAGTTTATTTCATCATCTTGAGTGGTCCCTGCTGCAGGACTATAGACACCCCTATGCCTTTAATCTTTTATTATTTATTTATTTCTGTTGTGTTGGAGGCTGGGTTCATGCTTTATGCATGGTAGGTGTGGGCTCTACCACCAAGCTGAATGAACTCCTGGCTTGGGCTTTGTACCTTAAGCATGGAATCAAGGCATAGAAATGGTAAGAAAGCCAAATGTTACTGATTCCTGGGTTCATTTTCTTCTTTCTGCACACACAATTAACATGTACACATGGTATATGTTACAGGTGTTTGAAGTGCTGTTTAGCTATATGCACATTTGGAAACAATCACCATGGAATGGGGCAATCTCTCCATTGAGAGCTGGAGTTTAAGCCATGGGAAGTACAGAGAGAATAAATAACTCACTCAACACCAGCGGTTCCCAACCTGTGGATCATGACCCCCAATAACATCAGAAAATTCAGATATTTACATCACCATTTATAACATTAGCAAAATCATAGTTATGAAGTAGCAACAAAAATAATTTATGGTTGGGTGTCTCCACAACATGAGGAACTGTATCAAAGATTAAGAACCACTGATCTGTACAATCAAGAGTTCACAGACAGATTGATTTGGGGATGTAGTGCTAAGAGACTGAACCCCATTTCAAACCTACATTCTACAACTAAGCTAAACTCCTCCAGCTCCCAGATTGTTTATCACTGAAACCAAAGGAGAAACAAAGGTAATGTGTGGTGAGACCACTGTAGACAGGAGTCAGCACTTGCTTCAGGTTTTGTTGCAAGTACTATGTATTGTTTTGTTTTGCGATAGTGCCTGGTGTTACACTGGATGACCTCAAACTCTCTGTATAGCCAACAATAACCTTAAAGTCCTAGTCTTTCTGTTTCTCCTATATGCTAGGATTATAGGCATGGGCTACCACACCAGGCATAAGCACAGGAACTGACTTCTATCAGGACAGAATATCTATGAAGACAAACAGTCAGGAGGCACTTAGGAAGTACTCCTTGGGTGTTTTGTCTTGAGACAGTGTCTCCTCTCACTATGTAGCCTGGTCTAGCCTTGATCTTATGATTATCCTACTCTCCTGCCTCAGCAACCCCACCCTTAATTGCTTAGATTACAGGTATGTCCAACCATACCCAAGTCAAGAGATAATCTTTGATCAATATTTTCAATAAAGACCTCCTTTAAACACATTGGACCAAAGGAAAAAAAAATGTATACTTAACTATTCCAGAACATAACCGACCTCTACCAGTTTCCTAGTACATCATGGTATGTCAGGTAGCATGTGGAGGTACTGATGAAGAAGGAAACATGGTCCAGTTTTTGAGGGTTTAGAGTCTGGGCCATAATTCAAAATGTTTTAGCTAGAAGAAGCATCTGAAAATGAGTTTGAGAATGGAGAGACAAGAGAGAGACTGAGAACTTGCTGGCCAAAGAGAACCATGCCCACCTCATTTTGGGTCTAGTAAGCCAGTGTGAGGAGCTAGAGCTCTGAACAAGAAGAGAATTTGCCCTGGGTTTGTTGGTTTGTGTTTGGGAGCCAGGGGCCCACTATACAGCTTAGACTGGCTTCAATCTCATTATCTGCCCTCATGCTGGGATTACGGATGCTTACCTATTGTAGTATTTTTTTATGGGGCTTTCGCCCCATTCTTGAGTAGTTTGCTCCCAAGGAAATGGCATAGAAACACTGTAACTTATTAATAAGCTGTCAGCACTCTGCTGGGCAGGTTCTGAGCTCTTCTAACCTACATCCCAGCTATAGGTCCCTTGTTACTTCTCAACTGAGTCTTGATCTGTTCCATGTGTGTCCTCAGAGAGATTTTCTCTTGACCACATGCTCATTGTCCATCCTCATGGGTCATCCTACCTCATCCTCCTTCTTCCTCTACCTTTCTATTTCTCTTCATGGTCCCTACTTGAGACCTCCTACTTGATCTCAAGTTTTACCTTCCTCTTCTCCTGCCCAGTCACAGGCTTTAGCCTTATAAAAGATTCATAAGAGATTCTTGGGGAAGCATTCTTTATTGAACATTGTTCAATACAATGCCCATCTCTAGATTGCAACCTGATCTCAGCATCTGAATACATAGCACACAAGACCAACCTCAACATGTACCAGCATACCCAGCTGATACGTTTTAATAGATCCATTCAGTTCCTGCACTGATTGAATGGGAGGTTATGGAATTCGGATGTTGGTAGAAAGGAACATGACCAGCAGTGAACAGGTTCTGCATACATTTTGAAGTTTAAATAAAAAGTATTTTCTACCTTATTGTCAGAGGAGAAAGTCAGGATAGAGTGCCATGAGTTTAGAAGGTTTATGATGGAACGAAGGGCTATGTGTTTTATTTGTTTGTTTCTTTATGTGATGCTAAACATCAAACCCAGAGCTTCCTACATGCTGAACAAGTGTTCTGTCACTGAGCTACACCTCCAACCCCAGGGGGAAGCCTTTGTTAATTGGATGGTAGTTACTCACGAAGCTGAACCTATACAGTGGGCTGTAGACATCTCCACCCCAAGGTGAGTAAATCTATGAAATAGAGCCAACTTCAGCAGTACATTAATTCCTTCCTCTAAATCACCCAGAGACTGAGAAGGTACCTGACCCCTTCTTACAAAACAGCCAATGCCACGATTAATAAGTAATGTAATTTGTAACCCCCTCATTGTGGTTTACAACTATAAATGTAAGCCTGTAAACACATTCTCAAGATTGTGTCGATCATCATCTTTCCAGATTTTGATCCTAATGCTAGCATCTTGTTAGAAATTAAGGAGCTTGGAGAGATGGCAGAGTCTCCCTCATGATCAGCTTGGGACTCCACCTCCTGTGTCCATGGTAACACTAATTTCAAGGAAGGGAGATGTATGACAGCTACTACTTTTCATTTGAAATCCTCATGGGAGAGAGGCAGGAGGAGGTAGTAGGGCTTTGCTGAGGTCTGTTAAGGGAAAGCAGCCTATTTTATATTTAATTAAAAATTTTTTCCTCCTGGTAAAACAGGGTATTTTAATCTAAGATATTAAAAAGTTTATGTTAATAAATGTTTGCTTACATGTGTGTATGTTCCTGGCATGCAAGCCTAGTGCCGTCTAGGGGACTAGAAAACAGGATCAGATTCTTTGGAACTGGAGTTACAGGTGACTGTGAGCTACCATGGGGCATCTGGGAACCAAACCTGGTCCTCTGCAAGTAACCACGGAGCCTTTATCTCTCCAGTTCAGAGAAAGTTATTTTATAAATTCTTTTTAACTTGTTACCTTTTTTGGTAGGAATATGGCTTTCTAGTAAGAAAACAACGGCAGATTATTGTCTCCATGATTAGGGGTAATCCAACTCACCTGGACAGGAAAACTCCCCTTCAGGAAGATTATTCCAGAAACTTTAAGAAATACTATGAAGTCTCCTCAACCTGTAGGTCAGCACAATGGTCTCTTTGGCCATTGTCTGAAGTCCACACCCTCCCCCTTCCTAAGAGTGCCCTGCACAGCAGTACTTTGCAAAGTCAACACTCATTTTCTTGTGATTATTTCCTATTAACCTGAGGCAAAAATAAAAAATAAAAATAAATAAAATAAAAATAAACATGAGCTTGCTGTTTTAGTTTCAAAGGCAATACATGATCTCTGTTTTAAAAAAAATGCTTACTTCAGAAGCACAAGGGCCTGAGTTAGGCTCCTTACACCTATGTAAAAGCTATGTGTGGTAGCATTCTCTTGTAACTCCAATTCTGGCGGACAGAAGGCAAAAACAGGAGGATCCCTGGGGCTTGCTAACCATCCAACCAGTCTGGCTAGTCACTGCACTCTAGGCTCCTTGAGAGACCCTGTCTGCAAAAAAAAGGTAAGACAGTAATAGAGGAAGGTACCCAAAGCCTTCACATGTGCACAGGCAAGCGCGCACGTGCACACACGCGCAGACACACACACACACACACACAAGCACATGGGCCTCCGAAACATTTACACCATAAAAATTTATGGCATCATAACATTGGATAGTATGAATACATTTATTTTGTATAGTAACAAACAGGTAGCTTCCAACCTCTAGGTTGCATAGTGAGAGCCTGTCTCACTAACACCAACAAGGCACCTTTCCCCCTCCCTACAAAACTAAGCTAATCATGCCTCTGACCATTTAATACTACAAAGAGGCACTTAAAATATTGACAGCTGCCAAACATTCCCCCCCTCCCCGAGACTAGGATTGAACTTTTGGGTCTGTTCTTTTTTGATTTGTTATGTTTTTTTTCCCAGCACACTCTTTGTAGGCTTATATTTTTCAAAACCTACTTTAATAAGTGTACTTAAATGCTTTAACCTCCCTTCTAGCCTACCACCCACCAGAGGTAGTGTGAAAGAAGGTTAATAGGACAAAGGAGGGTGTAGACCTGTTTAGAAATAGTTCTTTGGAGGGAATCCAATCTGTGTTGTCAGGATATCAGCAGTTCAGTTCACACAAATCAGCAGCAGTATCTCAATCCACTTGCAAACACCATTCATGAATCAGCAGTGGCAGGTTGATCCAGGAGAAACCTCAAGGCTCTGTCAATCTGCTGGAGTCTGCAGAAGTGCCAAGAAGCCACGAGAACACCACCAGAAGTTCTTTGGTGTGTTTCCCTCTGTGAAGTCATGACAAAGACCAGCAAGGAGTAGCAAGGCAAACCAATACCACACAGTGTTGTTCACTGTTGGGATATATTTATACCTTCTCCAAACATCATGTGTTCTCTCAAGTGTCTGCTCTAACAAAATATCACATGCCCCTTTCCAGGCAGCTTCCTGAAAAAAACATCACATATCTGTTCTCAGCAAAACATCTTCCATGTGTCTGCTTCAGCAAAAACATCCTCTCACAAGACAGTTTGCAGAAAAGTGTCACATGACACAACTGAGTTTCCAAAGAAACCAGAAATTTCCACTTCAGCTCTTTGAATCTGACACACTTGAAGCCTACCTCAAGGTATATCAAGTCCCTGCAGATGAGTTAACCATAGACGCTATCAATCACCACCTTTGCTTTCTGGGATTTGGGGGAGCACCTGAGAGTGAAATAGTCATTGTGTTTACCTCAAGCATCTCTAAAGCTCTCAACACTTATTTGTGAAGAACAATATCTCCCTGCATCACTATGGCACTAGCTAAAAATCAACACTCTCATAAGTATTTTCATATTTGGGGGCTCCTATTCATTTTTCTTTGACCTAATGTCTTATCTCATCCTTGAAAATGTAAATGTCATTACATGGCTCATCTTGCAGATTATCATTTCAATAGTACTCTCCCCATTTCCCTTCTCCTTTATTTTTCTAAAGAAAGCTCAAGGACAATTTTATCAGAGTTTACAGCAAACTGGTACAGAGGAGATGAAAACTCGCATGCAAAAGGAAGAGATGAAGAAAACACCATGACTTTTACATTAGACATGGAATACAAATAGGTGGTGCACACCTTTAATCCCAGCACTCAGGAGGCAGAGGCAGGCGGATTTCTGAGTTCGAGGCCAGTCTGGTCTACAGAATGAATTCCAGGATGGCCAGGGCTACACAGAGAAACCCTGCCTCGAAGAAAGAAACAGAGAGAGAGAGAGAGAGAGAGAGAGAGAGAGAGAGAGAGAGAGAGAGCGAGCCTCTTAAAAAAGAAAAAAGCACTCTCAAGGATGTTAGTAAGCAGAGGAAAGGGCCTGAAACCAGAAAGAATCTGAAGTATTTTCTCCTACTTAAAACAATTGTATTTGTTTTTGTTGTTTATTCTTCTCTCATATCTTACATCATGACTGCAATTCCTTCTCTCCTCTCCTCCCAGCCCCTATGTACCTCTCCTTTCTTCCAGATCCACTCCTCCATTTCAGGAAACAACAGGCCTCCCAGGGATATCAACCAAACATGGCAAAATAAGATGCCATGAGACTAGGCACATCCCTTCATATCAAGGCTGGGCAAGGCAACTCAGGAGGGAAAGGACCCCCAAAAGCAGGCAAAAGAACTAAAGACAGCCACTGCACCCACTGTTAGGGGCCTCACAAGAACACCAAGCTAACAACTGTAAAATATAGGCAGCGGACCTCAGTCAGATCCAGGTAGTCCTCCTGATCCTCCCTTCAGTCTCTGTGAACCCCTATGAGCCCTGCTTAGTCGATTCTGTGGGCTGTGTTCATACAGTGAGTGTCCTTGTCCTTGACCCTTCTGGCTTCTATAAACCTTCCTCCTCTCTTCCAGGGGATTTGCTGTGATTCTCCTAAAGTTTAGCTGCGGGTTTCTGTGTCTGCTCCTATCCATTGTTGGATGACACCTCTCTGATAATGATTATGCTAGGCTTCAGTCTACAGGGATCATTAGGAATCATTTCATACACTCTTTTCTCAGTTGTGTTTCTATTTCTACTATTTTAAGAAATATGTAAGATTGCTACATAAGATTGGTGCCATCTTGCTTTTCAATAGACTGCCTGGTGGACTTATCAGCCATTAAATTTTTGTTTGCTTGCTTGCTTGTTTTTTTTGTTTTGTTTTGTTTTTTGGTCTATATAGATTATTTCCTTGATGTAAAGATAATAGCTTTTCCATTCCATCTTTCTCATTCTCTTTTAGAGAGGTTTCACTTGATCATTTCTAAGGCTTCCTTTTAAAAACGAGAAAAAAATTAAAGTATTAGCATGGATTTATACATTTGGGTTTTAGTTATTGCCTAATACTACATTATTTTAATTCTTAATTTTATGAGATTATAACAAAATTACATAATTTCTCCCTTCCTTTTCCTTCCCTCAAATTCTCCTATGCCTCACTTCTAGCTCTCTTTCAAACTCATGGCTTTTAAAAATAATGTTATTACATGAGTATATACATATATTTTGCTAAATATAGCCTTTTCGGTTTGTATAATGTTACTTATATGTATGTGTATGTTTTCGGGATATGGCTGCATTCTTGCCATCCTTATCCTGCTCCTCCTGGTCTGGGGATCTAATACGTTTACTTTTCTGGGGAAAGTGTCATTGAAGTTGAAGATGGGTGCTATCCTTCGGGTTAGGCAAGCACTCTACCACTGATTCCCCCCAGCCACATCAACTGCCATTATTGATTTCATGTTCAAATTGCCACATCCATGATCAAGGAAGTCGCTATAAGCTGTATTCAGATCTGAGCCAAAGGTGAACTCATTGCTCATGAAATGACATTACTTCTAGACTTTTGCATGGTACACAAAATTACACAGACACACACACACAGACACACACACACACTATACAGAACTATACACACATTAGCGGATAATTATGATTTCTTTCCCATCTCCTACACTGCACACTTCAGAACCCTGCTATATATACAAACGATCTCTCATTTGCCTGTTTAAAGATAATTATATATATATATATATATATATATATATATATATATATATATATATATATATATATGCCATCTCTCTTTGTCCTCTTTCTGATGACTCTGCTCTGGCTGCAGGAGAGCAAAGCGCTGTCCAGGAGTTCAGGACAGTGCTCAGACCTGGCCTTGAGGTCACGATAGTGCCTCATTAGCAGCCCAGGCGGGGTCCATAGGCTCATAGGGCTGTAGCCAGTTGTCGTTGTCGTTCTCTTCGAGGACCTGTAGCCCTCTAACCGGCAAAGAGCAGATGGTCATAGGATCCGGGTGTTCGCTGCCGTCGTGTGCTCTGGGCCTTAAGTAGGCGCGGAGCGCCCCTGAGAAGGTGTCGGTGAAGCTGAAGATGTGCGAGCCATCGGACACGTTGAAGAAAGACAGCTTCCCCGCCTCGTAGTCCAACAGGACGCCTATCCTCCGGGGAGGCACGCGTAGCGCCAGTGCCACGCGATGCGGGTCCAGTACGAAGTACTCGCAGCGGTTCCACAGCCCCATCACCCAGTAGCCGGCCGCCGGGCTCAGGCGCGCGGGCCCAGAGCGCTCCACCGACTCCAGACAGGCGCCCAGGAACCAGCGGCTGCGCCGGCCCACGTGCACCTCCCAGTAGTGGCGGCCGCTGGAGAATCGCTCCCGGCTCAACACGCACGTCTGCTCCGAGAACCGCTGCGGGTCCCCAGCTGCAATACTGGGCACCCCCAGGCGGGAGGACACGCTCTTGCCATTGTTGGAGACCTCCAGGCTAGGGTGCGCTGTGGCAGGATCCAAGGTCACGTCCACTGAGCAGAAGCTTAAGGTTAGTGCCTACTGAGGAAGGTTCAGAAACCTCCTCTTCTTTCCCCTCCATTCCTCTCCCTTCTACTTCCCTCCACCTCCCGCTCTTTCCTTTTCTCTACTCTCATTTGGCCTCTCCTCCGTTCCTCGGAAAACTTCTAGTTGATGCAGTTGGAGCAACTGGTGGAATCACACTCCTTCTCACCCACCAACTCTGTCAACCATCCCTCTTCTCAGAATATCAAGCAGATCATTCTCAAAACCAAATCCTTCCTGAATCCCATTCTTAGGTTCCATATGAGGTAGGGTCATGAGGAGATTTGTGAGGATGGAGCCAAGCCTTGAGCAAGGAGAAGACAGATATTTGCCAGTTTCTGTGTCCTCTGGTCCTATCGCCCAGTCTGAACGTCAGTGCTGTGCCTCTGCTTTACAGCAATTTTAGGGCTCTTAAAACTACCGGGAACCTCTGAGATCATCCAGTGACCTACACTCCAACACCCATGCCCCCAAACACATCCACTCAATGGCTGAGAAACTGGAGGGTACCCACCCACCCATTTCTTGAGACAAGGTCTCCCTAAATAGCCCAAGTTAATCTTGACTCATGATCTTGACCTCGGCCTCCCAAGTGCTGCCTGAGGGGCCCTTCTCTGAAATGATCTGAGAGATTCCTTTCAGATGCTGCCCCCCCCCTTTTTTTTCATTTTCCGAGACAGGGTTTCTCTGTATAGCCCTGGCTGTCCTGGAACTCACTTTGTAGACCAGGCTGGCCTCGAACTCAGAAATCCACCTGCCTCTGCCTCCCGAGAGATTCTGCCCTTTTTTCTGCAAAAGAGCCCAGAAGGAGTCTTCCTGTCCTGTAACATGTATGCAGCATGTTGTATGTATAATGTGTTCGTTTCCAGGATGTGGACTTGACTCCTGGAAAAATCCTCCCTCTAAAGTCAGGTCCCTCTGCATCCCTTCTGTGCAAGACTCAACCCAACCTGTCAGCTTCAGCCACTTACCTGCATATTGCTGGGCTGCCCTCCACTCTGAAACCAAAGAGATAGGAGAAAGGACTCAGAGAGATCAGCCAGTAACTTTGGGACCCATAGGATGGCTTCCCTTGCTCAAGAGCTGCCCACAAATTAAAAGACCTCATCTCTACCTCTGGATTGGACTGGGCAAGGGTCTAAGCAGTGCTAGGTTCAACCAAAGGGCTGTGCGGCTCCAAGCTACATTGAGAAGATGCAACAGGATCAAGGAACCTGGATGCTCTAAAGCCTGGAAATGAAGCCTATCTGCCTGCCCAAGCTCAGTCCTGGAGACCCTGCTGAGCTGGACTCTGTCCTAAGATTTCTTCTAGATGTCCAGTCTTCCCTCTGCAAAGAGTTGATCCAAAACAATAGAAGACACTTTTTTCCCCCAGAGCACTGGGGGGCGGGGTCAATCCAAACAGCCAGCGGAACATTAGAGATACACAGCTGTTACATGGAATAGCTTAGTTCTAGCAAAATGCTGATTCAGTGTTGGTTTGCTTATTTAAAACCATTAATCTAAATCAACTTGAGGATTTTTAAAGGTTCATTAGCTTTAAAAGGGAAGTAGTTACAGGGAAGGAACACTGAAACATCCGGAAGCCATTAAGGCCATAATAGTGATAACAAGCAGGGGAGGTGAGTCCTTGGGCAAGCCCATCTGGACTGAACATACACTGAACTGGAAACCTTACCTCAACGGGAAAATTATGGCTGGTGTACTAAATGGCATTGAGAAGACTCATCCCGCTGCACACAGACAAATTAGTGGACCCACTGTTACCTCACGGCCAGAGTGTGAGGAATTCTGTAGGATTATTGGCCTACACATGAAACATGTCATTGCGGTTTGGATATGAAATGTTCTCCAATGGCCCTGAGTTAAAGGCTTAGTTCTCAGCTCTGCACTATGTGGAATCTTTAAGAGGGACAGAAAAAATGAAAGTCTTCTGGCCATCCATCGGGCATTGAGACTCTGGCCTTCCCTTCTCCTCTCTTTGCTTCCTGCCTACTGTGTGGCAAGCAGCTTTCTCTACTCATTCTCCCTGATCCCTGCTGCAATGCACTGCCTTGCCACAGGCCCAAGTGACCATGGATCCATCACCATTGAAACTGCGACCCCAAGTAAACCTCTGCTCACTGTCAAGTTTCCTGTATCAGGTGTTATGTGACACTACTAGAAGGTGAGAAATACACTATACATTAATAAAAGAAATTATAAGACCATATCAACGTGGGATCCTTAGCAAAGGTCTTCAGCAAAATTTCAGGAACATAAGCTAAGGTACAAGTTTTGATGAATTAAATTTTATCAAAAGTAAAAGTAATGATCTCTCTTTAATAACGGGAACCTGAACAAGGCTAACAGTAAATGACACAGTAGTAAAAGGAATTCCTGTTGTTTAATATGATTTTGTGTGTGTGTGTGTGTGTGTGTGTGTGTGTGTGTGTGTGCATCATATAGGAATCCTCAAAACATTAGCATCCAGAGAGGACCCACTGATAAAAGAATGAGAAAGCATTTATCTCTATGGGCCGGCAAATTTAGAGAGCTAGTTCACACAGGATGCAGGTGTACAGAGCCTCACCATAGTGGGTGGCAGGAAGATGACTTTCTGGGAAACCTTTGTCTGGCCAGCATCCTAATCTCCCTTCCTGGTTATACCAGGAGGAAACTGTTTCCTGGAGAAACAGGGTGATAGGACAACACACTTTGGGCTTATTCGGTGTGGTTTGCAGTGGTGTGCAGTGAGAATCAGCGAGAAGAAGCAGACCTAACATACACGCGATGATGGCTATTTAATCCCTGATACATGTATGAGGCAGGGGACAGGCCGCATGCGACTAGGAATGATGTTTACCAAAATCTATAATGCATGTGACAAAGTAGAAACCCAGGTTTACAAGAATGTATAAAAAAATAAAGTATACATTAGATTGATGGCCTTGTGGAGGAAATATAGGTCCTTATAACATTGTCAAGTTCCAAGAAATTCCTCTTCCCAAAGTCTGGCATTTAGGCAAAAGCTAGCCATTCCCTCAGAGATTTAAGAGGATAGTTCATACTTGCTAAAAAGAATCATTCTCCTTATCTCCAGCAAAAAGGACATAGGGCTCTTCCATTAACCTATGCCTCTGGTGCCTATTACATATCAAGGTCTATGCTAGCTCCAGGGTCCCGAAATCCTGGCTGGCATACCCTGCCCCCTACCCTAAACCTCTCCAATTTCTGCTCCCTACACTGCTCAGACATTTTGGCTATACACTTGGTTCCTCTCTTGGGTTTGCTCTTGGCTCTCTGCTCCTGGGCCTCTCTTCTTCCATTTGCCCTCTCTCTCATTCCTTCTTTCTTCTCTTCCTCTCTTGCTCTCCATCCCTGCCCCTTCCTCTCATGGTTCAGTTCAGTGCACTGGACCCATTCAGTCTGGATTATTTTAGTTGCCTCTGACTGTACTCTCCCTCGTGTGTACAGTAAAAACCTTCTCCTCAATCACACCCAGGAGTGGCCATGTCTTCAGTCTCATTCAGGTATGAAGAGAAGCATTTAATTATATAGTAGCATGTCTACTCCAGATCCACAGCAAGTTTGAAGGTGAACATCAGAAATTCAGGTGACTGTGGTGTGTAACTGTTAGGTTTCAAACCAGCAACAAACGGCTAAGGTGCCTATCTAACATATCAAATCAGACATGGCCGCCAGGTTCTCCCAGCATCCCTCAGTCCCTACCTGTTACAGGGTATAGCTGGCATACCGCACCCCCTACCCTAAATTTCTCCAGCCAAGAAAGAAAGGCTGGGCTGCCCTTCCCCCAGCTGCCCTTCCCTATATGAAATCCAGCCATTGTGGTACTCAGTTCTCTTTTAGGCTTCCTGGCTGCTATACCTGGTTCGCCTCCCTCCTCTCTCCCTTCCTTTCCCCAACTCTCCTCACATGGCTTAGGGGTCTGTCCACTCTGGACTCTCCCTTTTAGCTATAGTAAACTTCCTCTACACCATTCCTAGGACTGCTCATGCCCTTTCCTATTGATTTATTTGTTGGTTTTTTTTTTCTTTCAGTAATCAGGATTAGAAACAATGTTCTTCCACATGTAGCCTTGAGACAATAAGTATAAATACATGTAAACGTGGGTCTGACCTCTACCAAGTACAGTATGCATACAACATGGGAAGCACAGGAGAGAAAATGGAAGCACCAGACAAGAGTGTGATACTGCCAAGTAGAGAGTAACTGGCTAGTGATCGCTTGACCTACATTTTTAGTGTGCTTGCTTGCTTGCTTGCTTGCTTGCTTGCTTGCTTGCTTGCTTGCTTGCTTGTGTTACTTTACAATGGTGTGGGAGCCTTAGGATTTATTAGAAACAAGGCTTGGAGTTTCGATCAATTCTCAGGGTGGTGATAGGTGGTGTGTTAACTCTATGGAGATGCCTGGGAAGCCACAGTGAGTCAGTCACGCGATCAGAAGGTACCCGGCCAAAACCCCAGCCCTGGGCTGCTCCTCTGTGATGTTTGGTAGGCACAGCAAATGTATTTTCAATTTAGGACATTTTCAGTGGGTTTAGAAAGGTACCATTCCATTATGGAAGTCAGGGAATCTAGTGAGAAACAGCAGAAGAGAAAGTGACTTTACTTACCAGCCTGGCCTTCGGACCTTCTCCAGTCTGAAGCAGCAAAGGAAAAGGGGAATTAGAAAGTCAGGACACCACTTTTTTTTTTTTTTTTTGCCATAGTTGCCAAATTCCACCTTCCCTCGACACCCATGCAGCCAGCACAGTTCCAGCCTGGGTGTCATACTTTGTTGGGAGAGGAGAGGATACATAGTCAGGTATAATAGGGGACGGAAAGGGATGGTTCTGTGGTGGAGGACACTTACCGAGCTCTGTCTGAAGTTTCTCTGCAAGCAAAACAGAGAGGTGTCAACCTTCGGATACAAACACATTCCTTCATCTCAGGTCACTTCTCTCTGCAGCTCTACCCTTGATGCCACATTGCCCCGTAGGAGGCTGATCCCCAGCACTCCAGAGCTCCTATCTTCATCTCAGAGGAAGAAATCAACAGGCACTGGGCCTGGGAGGAACAACAGGCTTGGTTCTAAAGGGTTTCTCCCCTAGGCTCCAATTGGGTAGAGAGTTTATTCTTTCTAAAACCAAAAGATGTTCCTGGTGTTTGTATGGTTGGGGCACGGGGCCAGAAGCACATGACTAAGCTCAGGCACAGAGCACAACCTATGTCCTTTGGGGTCATTTGCTGAATACTTCATTTAAAGATAAGAAGGACGTCGTAATTAATTTTTCCTGCCTAGATCTGACTCTGTCTCTAGAATGTGGTACCCTGGTCTCTCCATCTTCTGTACTCTTTAAAAACAATCAGTATACTAAATTCAGGCTGTGATCTTGATGACTTAATGCAGTGCTGTTTTGGTTTGGTTTGGTTTGAGTGTTTGTTTTAGTTTGTTTGTTTGTTTGTTTTATGCTTTTGTTTTTGTTTCGGTAGGATTGGGTAGGCAGTGAGACCCAAGATGCTCAGCTTCTTCACCTTCCTCTGTCCGTCTCTCTGCTACACCACACCCCTGGATGGTTTTAAGTTGGTGTGTTCCAATGAGAGGAAAAGTAATTTACCAGAGTGTTCCCATTTTAGTGCAAGCTCAATGGTCGGTATACACAGTGGCATTTGGGTTAAAAGAGAAAGGAAGCTGAGTTGGGGGACGGAAACACTCCAGCAGGTTGTGTTGAACAAACCCTGAAGCTGGGATGCACAGGCAGCCCATCTCAGTCTGACTGAGGGAGGAGAGGCGGGCAAAGATGGGCGGAGAACCAGACAGGTGTCATCCTTCTCTCCCTCAAGAGGGCCTAGTCACTTTGACTGCCCTTTTCTGCTCCAGGGGTGGCCAGATAAGCATACTTGTCCTGAAGCCTGCCCTGTGGTGAGGAACCCAGAACTTACTCAACCGTGCAATTAGTCTTCCTGGAGACAAAAGGAATAGAGGATGCTCTCAGACATCCTCTGTCTGAGGTGGGGAACGACCAGACAGGACAGATTATGATCACGGGGACCTCACTCCCCCAAGGTATGCAGACTCAGCGCTTTGCATCTGGGAGCCAGTCTGGGTGCCTGGACACAGCTTAGCAAACCCAGGCTTTCCCTCTCTCTGCTCTGCTAGTCCTAGATGCCCCCTCCAAGACTGAGATCTTGCCTTGGAAACCTAGGCCCTGCTCCGGATGTGTGGATAGAGGGAGCCACCTCCGACTTACCTCGGACCTTCTCTCCCTGCTTCACCCGTTTTTCTGAAAGGAAGAAGGAATGGAAAGAGCTGAGTAGCGAGCTGGCTCTTTTCAAGCTCCTGTTCCAGATTCAGTTGCCTTCTGCCCCTCCCCGTGTCTCTCCACATCTCCACGCCGCCCCTCTCTCTCGCTCCTCTCTCCCCTGTTTTCCTACTGAAAGACTTGGTATTAGACTCCCTGGTGCGCAGACAGGGAGGGGGACCCTAGGTAGGTAATAGCCAGCTTCTTCTTCAACCTCCTGTCTTGAAACAAAAAAAAAAAAGAAAGAAAGAAAAAAAGAAAAAAAGAAAAAAAAACTGGCAGCTTTCATCTCCCACCAGCAAGACTCCTGCTGGTGGACTGACTCTACAGGTTCAAGGCCTGATCAGGACACCTCACATAGCCTTTGTGGGCCAATCAACCATTCCACCTGTCCTCAAACCAAGCCGCCATAGAGTAGGGGAGGAAGATTCTTCAGAGGATTTAAAAGTTCCGGTCCTCCTCGGATTGGATTTTTTTCGGCTTTTCAAGTGCCCCTTCTCCCCACCTGTAGCTTCCCAAGAGTCTTTTTCTCTGTGTATCGGTTGCATGTGTGTGCTTCCGCATCCCAAATTAAAAAGCGAAAAAAAAAAATGACCTACCATTTCAACTGTTGGTTCTATCTGTGGTGCTTGAGGTTTCCCTGATGTTTCCTCATGTTTCAAATCCCCCCCCCCCCCCCCCCCCCCCCCCCCCCCCCCCCCCCCCCCCCCCCCCCCCCCCCCCCCCCCCCCCCCCCCACCCCTTTCACCGCATTTTAGCTCTTTAACTGGCAGGGAAAACGAACCACGTCAGACCTCTACCTAGACTGTACCATTTTGGAGCAAAACCAGCTCCAGGGCCTGACTCATACCTTGGAAGCTCCGCTGCTTGTAAAAATACCGCAGTGCCAGCAGGGTGAGCACAATCAGACTGAGCGGCAGGACCACCAGGGTTCCCACAAACGCTTTCTTCCAGGGGGACATTCTGGGTAGGAACACATCTGGAAAACGTGCCGCATTGTGTTAGTTATCTCAACTTAGGCTCTACTAACCACTGAAGCAAGAATGTCTTGGACCCCACATCATGTTGTCTTGGACCTTAGGGTAGCCAGTCACACCTTCAGTGGGAGCCTCTCTAGCCAGGTACGAACCGAACATAAACACAGCTGTGCAGCCTTCACTCCAGGTGGGATTATGTGCAGTGGCAGAATTCACTACTGTGGCGGTGGAAGGGAAGGCTGTGAATTGAAGATAAAGGATGGGTCCTGGCTCAAGGATGTGACAGCCAGCCTGGTGGCACTGCGTCTTTGCCTGCCCCCAAATGAGCTGTTCTATCCCAGTTATTAGCATGTTCAGACCTGAGTAATAATTTATGCATGTCCCCTGTGATGACTAAAGAGACTTAATACAAAGCCAGGAGGGTCCCTTAAAGTGACCTTTTGTTCTACAATGCCTAGGGGGATGCTAGTGGCCTGCAGGTGAGATGAGAATTAGGAAAATGGGCTCTGGGGTAATAACAGCTGCCGTTGCTTCTATACAACTTGCTTATCACTGTGGGAAAGAGATGTAATGACCTTTTTATTGTTATAGAGAGGAAAAGTCAGAAACAACTGAGGGAAGTAAATCAGTTTTCCTGCCCAGCCGTAGATTCCATGAGTAGCTGTAACACACACCTTTCTGATGTCTGCCTTAAAGAAAACAAACAAACAAAACAAAACAAAACAAAACACCCTTAATCCCCCTTCCACACAGCATGCTCTTTGGCTCTGAGGCTGTTGTTGTCCTTCTGTGAGCAGTAAGAATAAATTCATTTAATCTGAGTCTGAAATGAAGTCTCTGGTTTCTCCCAGTGGGTTTGGATGCCACAGCACAGGTATGCCCTTCACCTCCCCACCACTTAGAACTGGGGAACCACAACCCCACCTTTCCAGCTCTGATCCCACACTTGAAGGAGATCAACATCCAAACCATTTTCAACCTGGCTGGGGAATCTACAGGTTGTCACTCGCTCCCTGGCATTTGTCTCGGTTCTCACACCACTGGAAGAATCCCCAACAAAGCTGATAGCTGCTTAGCCACAGTAGCAACCCAAGCAAGCCCCGCATTAGTTTCAATGAAAATGAATCCATGACACCAACCCAACCTCAAAACCTTTGACCTACAATCTGTCCTGCCTACAAGATGTGCTGCGGTAAAGGTGGCGCAGAACTTGTGGGAGTGGCCGACCAGTGACTGGTCCTGCCTGAGACTCATGCCTTGAGAGGGAGCTCACACCTGACACTGCCTGGAGGACCAGAAACCAGAAGCCGGAGAGCCCAGACACCTAGGATAGAAGCAAACATAACCAGCAAAGAAAAGAAAGTCCGTGAAATGATTCCTAATGATACTCAGAGACTGGAGCCTAGCATAATCGTCATCAGAGAGACTCCACCAGCAACTGGTGGAAATGTTTCAGAGAGCCACGGCCAGACATTAGGGGAAACTCGGGAAATGCTCTGAAAGAGGGGGAGCAAGGTTTGTAGGAACCACAGGGGTCAAGAAAACCTATAGAATCAAGTAACCTGGGCTCAGAGAAACTCTCATTGGCCAACCAGGGAGCCTGCATGGGACTGACCTAGGCTCTCTGTAATGTGTTATGGTTGTGTTGCCTGGTCTTCTTGTGTGATTCCTAACCGTGCGGGGAGAAGCTGTCTCTGACTCTTTTGCCTGCTTTTGGGACCCTTTTCTTTCCACTGGGTTGACTCATCCACCCTTAATCTGAGGGGAAGTGCCTAGTCTGACTGCAACTTGACATGCCATGTTTGGTTGCCATCCACTGAAGGCTGCCCTTTTCTGAAGGGAAACAGAGAAGGAGTGGATGAGGGGATGGAGGGAGGAGGTATAGAAGTAGGGGTGGGGGAAACTGCAGTTGAGTTGTAATATATGAAAGAAGAATAAATTTTAAAAAACTGGCCCGAAAAGGCTCATAGGGAGTGGCATTATTGAGGTGTGACTTTTTGAAGGAAATGTGTCTCTGAGGGTGGGCTTTGGGGTTTCAGAAGGTCTCAGTCTCTCTCTCTCTCTCTCTCTCTCTCTCTCTCTCTCTCTCTCTCTTTCCCCCACCCCCACCCCCACCCCGTGTGCCTATCCAGGGACCTGTCCAAAACCTGGGTCCCACCATGCTTTCTGCCATGATGATATGGACTAAACCTCTGGAACTGTAACCCAGCCCCCATGAAATGTTTTGTTTTTAATAGGAGTTGCCATGCTCATGGTGTCTCTTCACAGCACTAAAACCCTAACTAAGACAGGGCCCAGAGGTAGGGTGCAGTTTGGTGCTGTCTGTAGTCCAGGGCAGCTTGCAGAGCAGCCTGGGGGTGAAGGGACAAAGACAAAAGGAGAGCCTAACTCGGCAGAAACATGTGTCCACTTCATAATTCTGTGTCTGTGTGATTTAATCATTCAAAACTAATGCTTTATTGCAGAGGGGTGTTTACTTTTAAACATATTTTTAACCTTTAGAAAGTATAGTAAACTAAGGTGGAGATTGCTCCGTGGTTAGGAGCCCTCTTCCAGGGTCTCATACGAGAGATAAGCATCAAACTGAGAAGCTACATTCCCTCCCTAAGCCAGGCACTATTGTCTAGATGACTTCTGGGCCAATCAACAGGGAGCTTTTGATGATTAGGAAGACAAGCGTGAGCCAGTGCCTACTGACCTGCAATCTGGATCACGAACTCTTTCTTCTGGGGCAGCAAGGGGTTCTGGATTATACAAGACACATTGCGATGAGCCCTTCCTCGGACAATCACAGATGTCTCCAGACTGAACAGGCCTTGGGCATTCTGGGTGATGGCTTCAGACTCTGGAGAAAGGCACTGACCCTGGTGGCCTCTCCACTGAACCGTTGGCTTCGGGTACCAGCCACTGGAACTGCATTGCAGCTGAATACCTTCTCCATTGAAGCCCTCAAGGGAGATGTGTGGGTCTGAGCCCAATCCTGGGAGAGCAGAGGGAGTGAGAAAGATCAGGCTCACTGAGCATGAAGTTCCTGCCACTGCTCACCATCTGAGGGCACCATGAGATGTCAGGAATTATAACTGCTCTTATCACATATGTGAGCTTCAGTGGGGAGGGGCTATGTGCATTTACTTGTACTGTGCCATAAATGGTCCCACTACAATGAAGAATCGTCTCACCCAGAACTCCAGTAGATTATCTTCTGTTAATTCTCATTAGAGCTCAAATGCCTACAGTATATGCAATCCTTTCCCAGTCAAACAGCGCTAGCTCTGTTATCTAGCTATCATTTGTCATTTAACTATCAAATTATGTGCTAGGGATCAAACCCTGCTCTCATTCATCTAAGTAAACATTCTACCACTGAGCTCTATCCCCAGCCATATATTTTAAACTTGCAAAATATTAATCTATATGTGTACATGCATGTGTATACAGAAATATATATATATATATATATATATATATATATATATATATATATATATATATATAAATACACACATATATATGTATATATAACTTGAGTCCTCTTTGTTGGTGGTACATATATGATTTCAAGGCTGACCACTCTGCATGTATGTAACAATAGTACTCACGGAAAAAGAGGCTATCAGCTTGAGAGTGAGGGACATGGGAGGGGAGTTTGAGGGAGAGTACCTGGAAAGAGTTTTAGGGAGAAAAGAAGGGTAGAAAGGGATATAATTCTACTTCAATAAAAAACAATAAAAGATTAATGATGTTTAAATATTAATGATATGTAAAATAAATATCAGGAAAGCCCCAGGCCTTTCCCCATCGTTTTAATTCCTAATGTCTCACTACTTATGCAGTCCACTTCTATTAGCCTCTAGCTTGTATTTCTTACAAGTCTTCCTACAATAGTCCCCTATTAATTGTGTACAAAAAAATACATCCTCAGATTTCTTCCTTTGTTTTTTACCCTCTTGTTAACGGATTCTAAGAATCACGACACATCCGCTCATTGAGACATAACAGGCTCTGGGCATTCTAGATGATGGAGAGGAGCTCATTTTTCAAGCTTCAGAAGGTGGATGGTGCTCCTGTGGGTTGGTATTTAGGAATCTACCATGTTCTTGAAATTCTATGTAATGCTACAAATAATGATCTTACGCAAATGTCTATTATATCCTTATGTCACTTTGATTCATCTTGTCATTATGAATTAAAATGATCTCTCCAGCTGTTTTGAAGTCATTTAGTATTTATGTGAAACTTTTTATTGCTGCATAATGATTTATTGGGGTTATTATTTTTTTCTTTTAATCATTTTAAATGCTTCTCCCACCCGACCCCTGGCGCACCTGGTACTGGGGATCAAACCACAGCCCGTGTGTGTGTGTGTGTGTGTGTGTGTGTGTGTGTGTGTGTGTGTGTGCTGGACAGGCTCTAGACCTCTGAGGTATCCCTTCATTCCACATCCAACGTTTTAACATATTGATTGCGTTTGTTATTTGCTTTCGACCCTAGATTCTCTCTACGTACCTGCTACTTCCAGCTCCCACATGGCTTCACCAGAGAAGTTGTGAGAAAGAAAGCGGCACCCATATCGGCCCTCATCGGAGGGAAGCACGCTAAGGATGTGCAGGTTCACGCTTCCCTCTGCAATGTCATAAGCTTCAAATAAGGTCCTGTTTCGGAACTGTGCCATCTGCAGGCTGGAGCGCCCCTGCGGCTCCTGGTACAGGAACACCACGTTGGAGACCTGGGTCTGAAACCAGCGAATTTCCATGTGCTCTGCGTCTTGATATGATGATAAGCGACATGGGAACTCCACCGTTTCTCCGACGCGGGCCAAAATGGACTCCTCAGGGCCCAGCACCCAGACCTCTTCTAGGACAACAATCCAAAACAATGGCCAAGATCAACCCACTTCAAACTTTTTTTTTTTTAAATCACTTCTCTTTGTTGATCAGAAATCTACAGCAAATCATCCAAATGATAAAGATGAGATGCTCTCCAAGAACAATCTGTATGCTTTCCTGGAGAAAAAAATTGTTATGAAAAAAGTCAATTAAAACACCTATCTAAGTATACACATTACAATCAGATGCACTGTACAGGGCGGGACTAGTCATTGGTTTGAACCAATCAAGCATAGATGCTATTTGAGGAGCTATGTGTGGCCAGGGGAGCGTGCTAAATACAATGTGTTTTGTGACGAACGAAATTTATGCCTGTGATATAGAATTGCTGGCTTGCGAAAGTGCACCAAGAAAAAAAATCTTTAAAGAGAGAAACCATTTAGCTGATGGTGCTGCTTTCTGGGTAGTGAGACTGGAAAGCCTTATTTTGTCCATGTCTTAGAAGAGTTACTATCACTGTGATAAACACCATGATCAAGAGCAACCTGAGAAGTAAAGGTCTCATCTTACAGGAAAGTCAAGGCAGGAGGACCTCAAGGCAAGGCCCTGGAGGCAGGAACTGAAGCTGAGACCGTGGAGGAGAACTGCCGAAGCCGAGACCATGGAGGAGAGCTGCCTACTGTGTTTGCTCTTCATGGAGTCTTCACTCTGCTTTCTTATGCCCCAGATGTATAAGCACCCAATAGGCTGGGCCTTTCTGTATCAATCGCCATTTTCCCAGGTGTGCTTGCCACTGTTCAGATATCTCTGACTCGTGCCAAACTGACAATAAACTAGCCAGGGCAGGCAGTTTTCACAGCATTTATCAACAGAGTTCATATGTACAGCTTCTGTGTATTTGGGTATTTAAATGCCTACTGAACTCTGCCATTGAGAGACCTGTCATATCCTTTCATTTGATCATTGATTGGTCTTCTTTTCTGGTGCCTCCAGAAAATCCTTTAGTCAGCTTCCTCCTTTCCAAATTCAGCTAACACTTTTTCCCCAAACTCAAACATACTACATCTCTTTCCTCATCCTTCACTTTGCCTGTAGATCATGGACGTTTCTTGCTTTGTGTCATTTTGGGAAAAAAACAAAAAACACCAACAACAACCTTTTACCTCCTACTGAATCCCAGACAATCCAGTTACCTTCCTACCAGGTTCCCTCTCCAGTCTCCAGGGTCTCTTCAACTGTCCTTCTCACACACCTGAGATCCCTCTGTCTCTGTCTCTGTCTCTGTCTCCCCTTTATCCTCTATTAGCTTCCCAGGGAACGAGTACTTTGCAAGGCTTTCCAGGAAAGAGAATTGTTCTTCTTTGTGCTTGTTTTGCTACAGGGAAGTGTATATGGGAAGCAGGGACTGGCAAACTGATGAAAGAGCATCAAGCAAGGTGGCTTTAACAACTGGGATAGAAGCAGTAAGTGGTGCTATATAAGTGTACTGGTTGGTATATAAGTGTACTGGTTGGTATATAAGTGTACTGGTTGGTATATAAGTGTACTGGTTGGTATATAACTATACTGGTTGGTATGTAACTGTACTAGTTGCTATTTAGCTGTTCTGGTTGCTATATAGCTGTCCTGGTTGCTATATAACTGTACTGGTTGCTATATAATGGTAGTGGTTGGTGTATGTCTTAGTACTGAAGAGGCTGAAGTAAGAGGATTGAGAGTTCCAGGCCACCCTAGGCTGCATAGCAAGAACCTGTTTTAAAAGCAAAACAACAAAAGTTACAAAAACAAATGAAAAATAAACCAACCAACCAAACAACAATAAAAAAAAATCCAAACCCTGAGTGGGAATCTTTTGGCATTTTAGTAATTAGTATGGTCTGGTACTGTATCATGAGAGCCCACTCCTAGAGGACACCCAGCAGAGATAGGGGCAGAGTTTGGGTGCTCATATTCTAGCTAGGTGAGCTGACTATGGCTGCAGATCAAATACACTACCTGAGTTCACCTCCCACAACTGAAGGAAGAGAAGGTAGGTGAAGAAGACGCTGAGGCACCGAGGTATTTGCTTCAGAAACCCCAGAAATACTGAGAAATCTGCCATCTGTCAGTGATGAGGGCCCACCTAGAAAATAATGAACATTCTGGGTAATATGGACAGTGACCCTTCACCCAGAGGGTCTGAGATTATATTCATTCTTTTATTTATTGTTATTATTATTATTATTATTAGCTAATTCTGGAGTTCCATATCAGGCCCGTAGCTTCTTTTAAACCATGACAGGATGTAAGAACTGCTTCTAATTTTATCAGGTGATGCTGTTACCATTGGGCTTGTTGGAACTCACGGTGCTGGTTCCCAGAGGAAGCAACATATTGTTTGGAATCAGGAATGGAGCCATACATTGTGTGGGGGCTCAGTGTCACCCTCCTCTGGGTTAGTGACACTCCCCAGAGAATGGGAAATCTAGGAAGAATATCAAAGGCAGCTTTATCTCCCTTCCTCCCCACTGCAGACCACTGGTGTACACATTCTTTGCCCTGGAACATCAGGTTCATAAAACAGGAAGACAGAGCTATTTTTTTCCAAAGCAGAAGATATATGGTGGCTACCTGCCAACCTTTGGGACATTCTGGTCAATTTCATCTATTCTGATCTTATCAGGGGTTAGCCAGTGCCTGTTCTCATGTTGTTGTTTTTTGTTGTTGTTGTTTTGTTTTTGCATCTTTAGGCCTAGTTGATGGAGGGATACCATCTGGCAATCCCTTCTCCATCCTGTGATCCAGAAAATTCAGACTCCTCTATCTCTAAGTCTCTGTTGTGCTCTGTGTTAGCATCTAAGTCTAGCAGCCAATGAGTCTAACGTGGTCAGTGCATCTCAGGATGCACAGTCTCTCCACATCGCTTCTTTATTTAGGCGTAGGACTTCAGGCAGCAGATTTTGTAGCTGGATGAACCTCAATCTTTGTGCTTGAGCAATGGAAGGAAAAAGTTTAAGCCTCCTATGAGGTGACAAGATGCTGTTTAAATTGCATGTGATGGCGCACACCGAAAATCCCGGCACGCAGAAGGCTGAAGCAAAGGGATCATGAGTGTAAAGAGTGCCTGGGCTAGCTAACCAGACTCCATCTCAAACACAGAAATAAAGAAACACTCTATAAATAAAAGTCACCACCTTCTCCTCTCTCCACTTTTGAAACATCATTTTGCAACTTTCTTCCAGAAAGGGTTCATCTCATCACAAGAGTTCCTCTGGGAGGGGATATTCAGTGGATTTTTACTCTCTAATCCAACTCACATTTCTACTCTGTCTTTTGCTACCATACTTGCCATTGTTTGGTGACCCCCACACACACACACATAGCCTTTGCTTCTGCTGAGCCCTAGCCACATGATCTGCAAAACCATAGACAAAGATGTAGGATTGCACAGTAGGAAAGCAGTCAGAGGAGATGTAAGAAGGTTGATGAAGACTTCTCAGGGTGACCTGTGGGCTAGAAGGACCCAGACTGGTAGGAACACAAGATGGGGTGCGGGTAGCAAAGGTCTAAGAAATGAATGTACCACATATTGGGGCTTGGAGCTCAGACTCAGAGGTTGCAGAGATAAGGCAGAGGAGCAAGTAGGGGCTACTCCAATTGTGTTTCAGATGGGCTCTTTAGAGGGAGGAAGGCTCCCCTCTGGAGCCAACCTGTCTGTTTTGATGGTCTGGATATATTGATATTATTATTTGTGCAGTAACTAACAAGACCAGAGGTCGTGGGCAAAGATGAAAGCTCCGAAGGGACAGTAAGATGCCTTGTCCATTGTGGCTGATGACAGAAGTGTGCACGTGCATATCAGTGACAGTTCTGCCAAGTGGCAGCAAGGCATCCGAAGCCATACTGACTCTGTTTGTCACTCACTTTGTCTTCCCTTCCCTTTTGTGCCTTGTTCTAATGGGTCAGACACAGCTTAGAGAGCCAAGAGGGCAAAGCCACACCAGGCACATCACCACCCAGATAGCACCTTACAAAGCAAGCACTGGGGCATATGCAGTGGTCTTGTTGGATGAGCTACGATGTGAGGGCTTAGTCAACTGTATTAAGTGGTAGCTCTTGTCAGCCTAGAGGGACAGTTTGTTCCTTCCAAAGGAGCAAGTGAGTGAAATGGTAGCTCTTGTTAGCTACGGATAGTTTGTTCTTCCCCAAGGGGCAAGTAAATGGGCTAGCATGTTCCAGAATTGCTATCTGTAGTCATTTCTCTGTTGTGATAAACACATGTGATTGTCATCACTGAAGCTATGGGGAAAAAAGGTTAAAATATAAGGTGTATACGTGAACACACACACCTCTAACTGTGTGTGAAAGTGTCCCACATGGCTCAGTTTCCCAACTTGTAATTTGGGCTTATTGGTAAAGGTAGTGATAACTTTGTCACCAGCCTCTTCACAGACAGGAGTCACAGGTACTCAGTATCGGTTCCCTACTCAGGGATAGCGATTGTGTACTGGCTAGTTTTGTGTCAACTTGACACAGCTGGAGTTATCATAGAGAAAGGAGCTTCAGTTGAGGAAATGCCTCCATGAGATCCAACTCTAAGTCATTTTCTCCATTAGTGATCAAGGGGGAAAGGTCCCTTGTGGGTGGGACCATCTCTGGGCTGGTAGTCTTGGTTCTAAAAGAGAGCAGGCTGAGCAAGCCAGGGGAAGCAAGCCAGTAAGGATCATCCCTCCAAGGCCTCTGCATCAGCTCCTGCTTCCTGACCTGCTTGAGTTCCAGTCCTGACTTCCTTGGTGATGAACAGCAATGTGGAAGTGTAAGCTGAATAAACCCTTTCCTCCCCAACTTGCTTCTTGGTCATGATGTTTGTGCAGGAATAGAAACCCTGACTAAGACAAATTGGTACCAGCATAGTGGGGTATTGCTGTGACAACCTGACCATGTTTTGGGGAGGACTGTGGAAGGACTTTGGAACTTTGGGCTAGAAGATCGGTGTTAAGTGCTCTGTCAGACGTTGTGTAGGAGCTTGGAAGATAATTTTGAGAACAGTGCAGAAGATGGAGGCCTGGCTTGTGAAATTTCAGAGAGAAAATAAAAAACTCTTTTCAGGGACATTTCTATTTTGGATTGTGAAGATTCTGTTGTTCTGGTTAGCTGGGGCTGAAGAACCAACTGTGATTAACAACATACCAGAACTACTAAAGTGAAAACTTTTCCTTACTGGGACTATTGATGCTGGTTAGCTGGAGCTAAGAAATTAGCAGTGATTAAGAAGAGACCAGCATCACTGAGGTGACATCTTCTGAGAAGTGTTTTCTGAGAACACAGAGACTGTGTTCCAGAGATAGCCAAAATTGTACCTTGTGCTGTGGCTGGACTTGAAAATGTTTAAGAGTTACCCAGGTGGTACTGGTTTTGAAGGGATGAAAGGGTCACTCAGAGCAGCTGAGGCTTGGCACTGTGAGAGGCCATGGAAAGCCATTGGTGAAGGTGCAGCCTCAGTTGCAATTGGTGACCCAGGATGGAAGGGGTCATGCAAAGGATTTGAGATTTGGCACCGAAGAGAGCTTATGAGAGGCTATTGTTGAAGCCAAGTTACAGTGGAAGACAGCAGCGTTTTGGATATGCCAGTACCATGAGATGACCACCAAGAACAGCAGCAGCAGTGGAGTACAGGCATCTGGAGCCTAGAAGACAAGGTGTGTGCTACAAAGGGCATGCTGGAGAAGTGACCCAAACCCTTGGAGGAGCCCAGAAGATCATGAGTTGGATCCCAGACATTGGACAGTTGGAGTTTAATGTTTGCTTTTGGTTGTGACTGTGCCCTGATATTTTTCCCTCTTGAAGGAAGAAAATATTTTAGTGGATCCCACAGTCAAGAGACTTTAAATTGTAAAAAAGACTTTGGATTTTAAAAGATGTTGGATATTTTAAAAGGATTGAACTTTTAATATGTAAAGACTGTGGGACTTTTAAAGTTGTTTAGATCTTGGGGATGAATAAGAACTAAGGGTTGAAGCTTACTAGTGATGTGTTTGTGTGTTAAGTTGACAAGGGGTCAATTGTACTGGCTAGTTTTGTGTCAACTTGACACAACTGGAGTTATCATAGAGAAAGGAGCTTCAGTTGAGGAAATGCCTCCATGAGATCCAACTGTAAGGCATTTTCTCCATTAGTGATCAAAGGGGAAAGGCCCCTTGTGGGTGGGACCATCTCTGGACTGGTAGTCTTGGTTCTAAAAGAGAGCAGGCTGAGCAAGCCAGGGGAAGCAAGCCAGTAAGTAACATCCCTCCATGGCTTCTGCATCAGCTCCTGCTTCCTGACCCGCTTGAGTTCCAGTCTTGACTTCCTTGGTGATGAACAGCAATGTGGAAGTGTAAGCAGAATAAACCCTTTCCTCCCCAACTTGCTTCTTGGTCATGATGTTTGTCCAGGTATAGAAACCCTGACTAAGACAGATCGATAACCTTTAATCAAAAGCCAGTTGTCTGGAAACTTCCTGAAGTGACTAGAAGAGAGTACACACACACACACACACACACACACACACACACACACACACACACACGAACCTCATGTGAATACACACAAGAAATAAACATAAATTAAACACTTCTTTATCAAACACTCACATATTCCATCAGTATTACTACTACTTTTACCAAAAAGCCCAAATTATAAGTAGATAAGCCGAGGAATGTGGGCCACCTTCCCACGCAGCTAGAGGTGGCAGAGGGAGAGTTCTTCCTCAGCTGTTGTTTTCAGCTGTTGTTTACAGCTGTTGTTTTCAGCTGTTGTTTACAGCTGTTGTTTTCAGCTGTTGTTTACAGTTGTTGTTTACAGCACCTGTTTTCTCTCCTCCAGCCTCTCCCCAGCTGTGCTGTGTCACATCTGGCTTCGGATTTCGGATTTCATTTCCATAAATAACTACAAACCATCATGCTGTTAGGAGGCACCCAGCCTCAAGCAGTGCCATACCCACCCACACTAAAGAAGAAACTAGATCACAAGCTATCCAGCTACAAGACCAATCAACCCAGGACAGCCAGGGCTATACAGAGAAATCCTGTCTTGATTAAAAAAAAAAAAAAAGTTTAATTAAATTATACTGCCAAAGAAAAAGAAAGAAAACTTAAACCAAAGTGTCCCCAAGACTTTGTCACCAGCCTTTTAGAAAGGAGTCATGGGACTTCAGTGTTCAGGGGCATGGAAACTTCCTGAAGTGAAGAGAAGAGAGTTTCCTACAGTGACTTTGTGTGCCATTCACCACACTACTCCCCGAGGAGGCCTCAGGCTCCCTCTCCACCTTCCCTTCAGTTAAAGGCTCTGACACTGCCCACAGCTTCCCCCAAGGAGATAGATACACTTTCTAGTCTCCACCATTTGTGCCAAAGTTGCTGCGGGCTCCAGAGTCTGATCCAGGTAGAGAAGTTTGGCTGGAGAAAGGAGAAAGCTAGACATGCTGAATTGGGGTGTGGTGGTGGTGGGAGATGGAGACCTCGGTGAAGAGGCCTCAGACCTAGCTAAGTTGTCCGGTGAGGACCGTGTTCTCTCTGTAATCCCCTGGGATGCTTCTTTCAGAAGATATGAAGGATAAAGAGCTCATGCACACTGTAGGACTGAAGCCCACCTCTCACTTCTGCTGTTCTGCGCTCTGTTGTTTTGTAAACTGCAATTGGCACATGTTTCATTTTGCAGCTATCCCCATAAGTTCCAAAGGGCAAATGAGACCTGCACACTTCCTTCTCCTTTCCCACTCCAGTGCCCTCTACTGCCCTGCTAGCTTACATCGGTGTTATTTTACTTGGTCTATAAGAGGATTTCTATCCTCATAAAGAGCTGAGTCACTTTAAAAAGGAAGTACCAAAAGAATGAACCCTTTCCATCTGCAGGGGGAAAAGATGCATCAGAACCTTGCCTCCTCAGAGGGGCCAGCCTGAATGGGCATCTCCCTTAAGACATCCAAAACATCCCACCCACACCTCCAACGAAACCACTGGGACTGCATGATAAGAGCTTCCATCTATGATATGTTCCCCTTAGAGTGCTTTCTATCTTTTTCTGCTTTCTGTTTCTAGAAGGTTCATACAAGTGTTGCAAAGGAGCCACGTACCTTTCAGGTAACAGCAGAAAATCCAAGTGGTAGAGGGATGCTGACAATCTTACCTCCCTCTAAAGGGGGTGATTGTGAAGTGTTAGTCCCTCCCTGATGCTAAGCTGCTTTAGATGTGGGCTGGCAGCTGGGTTCAGGAAGGGGATGCAGCTCACTGGTGACAGAATTACTCACCCACCTTCCACCTTAGGATATAAACTATTGGTTCTGCCCTTTGTTATAAAAACCAAGATAGATAGAACAAAACGAGGAAGTCTCCGTCACATCCCGTCCTCATGGGGAAAAAATATCTCAAGCTAAGTTCCCATAGAAAATGACCTTCCAGTGTCTTAGAAAGAGGCCAAAGGTGCCTGCGAACTTCGTTAGAACAAGCTGCATCTGCAGGCGGCTAAGAGCAGAAAAAGAATGCCCAAACTGGCCATCCAGGATCTCTGTATAGATCAAGCTAGATATCCAGGAAGGCTGGATGGTGGTCCAAGGCCAGCCCCTCTAGCTTCCTAGTAAAACTGAGGCAGACTGCAGTCTGCATTAGAAGTTGGGAAGTGCTTGTGCCCAGCTCCTGCTTAACCCATTATATCCCTCTCTGCAGGGAAACACCTGGCAGAAATCTTCTGGGAACATTGCCACAAGCAGACTTAGAACAGCGCTCATATACGGCTCAGAAACAGTGGAGTATAAACATTTCTCTAGTAAGGCTGCACTCTACATGGAGTTGAATGGGAACAGAAGAGAGGCCGCTAGAGGTGGCGAATCTACCCTTCTCTTGAGTTTGTTTTATAAAGTGTATCCTTCCTCTTCAAGACTCTCCAGTCACTCAACCTTCATCCCTCGCCCTTGCTTTCCCAGTCCTCTCTCTCTCTCTCTCTCTCTCTCTCTCTCTCTCTCTCTCTCTCTCTCTCTCTCTCTCTCTGCATTCTCACCAACTAATCTCTCCACATAGCAGGGAGGGAAAGCTGCGGCACATGCTCCGCCCATGCGCATGGCATTCTATAGGCCGTTTTCCTATCAATCGGCACTCTTTCCAAGATCCTGCTCAAAATTCCTGCCTCTGATGGGTGGACTTGGCCCCTTCCCGTGTGCACACCTCTTTCTTCTCAGTCTTCATGCAGAGGGTCTCTGAGACCGCCACAGCCAGCAGAGTATCGGTCCACAGGAGCCGAGAAGGTAGTTTGGTTCAACACAATTAAGCAGCTGGTATTGGTTCAAACTTTGGGCGTTTTACCCCCAAGTAGTTTATTTTAGGTATATGTATGCCCAGCACATTAATAAATGTGACTGTAATGGAAATCCGAGTAAGGTGCATATGATGCCTTCCAAAAAAAAAAAAGAAAGAAAGAAAAGGCTCTATAGATTGAGAAAAACAAGATTGTGATAAGGGTCTGGGGGGAGGATACCATGGGGTCTCAGACTCACAGACAGTGCAAAGGTCATCAGGCTATTAACCGTGTCTGCTCCCAGCCTTCTGGGCAGCTAATGGGTTATGAGTTCCTTCTTTTCAAGGATCAACCCTGTGTTTAACACTCCAGGCTCCCCAGGTGCTTATCTGTGAGCACAAGGACCTCTGGGTAGCCTATATCTCCCCCCTTTTTATTTATAAAGAAAAATTATGGTTGTTATAGAGGCCAAGGTTGAATGCATTGCCTTCATGGCTGGTATAACTAACACGGGCAAGGATAAAATAATTGTAAGAACAGCTAACAGAGGATCAAGGAAAGGGGAAAGCCATCTTAACACGATGGGTAGTCAGAGGTGACTTGAGAGATTTTTATCTCTTTATGCAAATTACGATTTTGACCTTCCGTAACGTGAGAGAAATCTAACACATTAAAGCAACACATGTCAGGAAATTGTTGGCAACCAAAATAATGCTCCAGCAACAAATTATCTATAGTAGCTTTATTTTGGAAAACTGTGACTCTCAATCCAACCATCTCTGGGTTAATTTCTGATAATATTTTTGCTATAATTTTAGTAGTTTTACTACTAATTATATACTATAGTAATTCTACAGGCCCTCTCTGTATTCCAGGAATCATTCCTGTGATTGGTAATAAGAAAGCTGCTGTGGATGCAACCGTTACAGGGTCCAATAGATGCAAAGAATCATCACAGCTTGGAGGGATGTCTCTTAATTCTGTTGATCAATTGTAAAGATTTCCTGGAAAAATGGATGTACTATGGCCTATCCCATATAACACTATCCACACAGATCCATCCCAAAGGCAGTTGTTTGCCAGAGGGAAGGGTATGGGTAGAGGTTGGATTACAATCAGGAGAAATATAAGTTATATATAATTTAAGATAACATTTAAAGCATATTCAATGTGATTTAAAAAAACGGCATTGACAGGAATATCAGGAGATCCTGGTGCAGATGGATTCTAGTGTATATGAGTAACTCCTATTATATATATATATATATATATATATATATATATATATATATATATATATATCCTCTGATGCAAAAAGATTACTCTTGTTAGCTGTCAGACACCAAATGAAGCCAGAGTTTGTTTTATAAATCACTGGTGACAGATAGTGCTATTTTGCAATAATATCAACTTTGGTAAGCAGTACAACAGACAGTTATTTTTCATCTTTATACAACTATAATTTCCACTAACAGAGCTTTCTAAACAGTGCTTAATTATGCTAAAATCCATATTATTACACCCGGGCTGATCAATTAGATTAGTCCATCCACAATATCCTCCATTAATATTCCATAAATGACAAATTTTTTAAGCCATTTGCCTTTATAAATAGGACCATTATCAGATTTTAGTTGTAATGGGAGTCCTGGAAAGAAGACGTATATAATAAATGATAATGTTATCTGAGGTTGTTTCACCCTTGTAAGCAGAAGCAACACATCATATTACAAAAAGTATCAACTGTTACACGGACATATTTTAAACATCCAAATTCTGAGATATGAGTAATGTCTGTTTGCCTAATGGTGTTAGGTTTTAACCCTCGAGCATTAATTATGCCAGCAGATGGCAGCAGTGTGAAAGAAGAACGTGATGGTCTGTCAAGCCTGCTTGGTAGGTAAAAAGATTATACCTGTATTTGATGAAGTACCAGAGACTTTTGAGCAGCCTAAAAATAAAGTATTAGAGGTAGGGAGTAGGTCAGTGCATAGGTTTGGGCATTATCAAATATTAATGGGCCTGGCAGATTAGATCGAGCATGAATATGAGTTGTGAAAAATGTTGAGATTGGTTGTCTCTCCGAAGGGAGTAACATTAGTAATAGGGTTGGGTTAAGGTTTGCAGTTTCTAAAAGAGAAACAGTTTGAGCACAGTACTCAGAGTCAGTTAAAACCCCATAGGTGGAAGAATAACAGGAACTAACTAGTTCCCCCTGCGCTCATGTCTCTAGCTGCATATATGGAAGAAGATGGCCTAGTTGGCCATCATTGGGAGGAGAGGCCCTTTGGTCATACAGACTCTATATGCCCCAGAACAGGGGAATGCCGGGGCCATTACGTGGGAGGGGGTGGGTAGGGGAGCAGGGCAGGGATGCGGGAGGGTGAGGGAAAATTTCTGGATAACATGTGAAATGTAAATGAAGAAAATATCTAATAAAGAGAAAAAAAAATTTACTGGCTGAGAAACAACTAATCCACACGGATTGATTACAGTAAGTTCAGACTGCTGAATGTACAACCAGGGGTGGGCATAGTCTTCTCTGTGTGGAGTGTGCGGAGTTTGTATATAAAACACAAAGTCCTTGTCCTTTTGAAGATCCATCCACCTGCAAGACAGACTGAGAACCGTTGCTGCTGGCTCTTTACCAGTAAGCTGTTTAAGATATGTCCTCTTATCATTGTCAAGTCTATAATTTCTTATAAATAAGGCACTGCAGATCATTGCAGAGAATTATGGTATGCATAAATTTCTATACCATCACCTCATCATTCCAGTAGGTGGTGAGCAGGGAGGAACAATAAGTAATTAATAAGGAAGAAAGGGATTAATGACATGAACTACTGTATTTGCTACAACATGATTTAATAAACCAATAGCTCTCTCTGCTTCAGGTGTTATACTTCTTACAGCATTTAACTGAGAGTTTCTGGAAAGCAACTTGAAGAATGGAGCCAGTCCTTAGTGGTAATAGGTATAGAAGAGTGCTCCCAAATGACATGACCATACATTTTTTTTTTTTTTGTAAGTAGTCGAGGGTATATTGTTAGGAGTGTTTTAGGCTGAGAGGGTGATGGCAAATTAATTATTGAGCAATAATATATCCTAAATAATTATGAGGTGATTGCCTTTTTATTTTACTCAGAATTATGTTCAAATTTTCATGAAAGTTATGTACTCATTTAAGTATTGATTAAATGAGCAAGAGACAGGGGGGTGTCTTTTCCAAGATCCCATTCAAAACTCCTGCTTCTGATGGGCATTCTGATGGGCAAAGTTCCTCTCCCTGCATGCATATTTCTTTTCCCTCAGCCTTTCTTCTAGTCTTGACCTAAGTTTACATTCCAAAATAAGCTTGGTTCAGTCACTGTGTGTTATAATCCTGTGTGCTTTCATGTTGACCTAACTTTACATTCCAAAATAAACTCAGCTCAGTCACTGTGTTATAATCGTTTGTACTTTATTATCTGAATTTGCAAAATTTTGACATTCTTTCACGTTTTTGGTTTTGAGTAAGCTTGCCGAGGTGTTAACCTTTTTTGCCCTGTTCTTGCTAATTTCGGCACTAACATTATATCAGTCTGACGGTGGATTTAGCATTTGTATTCTGCTTCCTAAAAATTTGATGCATGAATGACTCTATTTCTCTCTTTAAACATTTGGTTGCTTTCACTTAAAAAAAAATAGTGTGACTTCGGTGTCATCTGTGTAGCAAGACTGATTTAAAGCCCACCGGAGTGCAAGACATTTGTGAAATGTTTTCCTTTGACTTAGATTTCTGCTTCATATTTTTCCATGATATGTTTGTTCAGCCACGTTCAAACATGAAGTTATTTCAGGCAGTTTAAATATATACCCCATCTGTTCTTCTTCCCTCATCCCCTGTACCATAGAATCCGGCCAGTTCCCTTGGTTTGGATGTTTGTTGCTAGATGCTCATTGGTATCAATAGCAGTTTTTATTTTTTTTCTTTTGGTCAGGCAAAGTCTGTGTATCACAGGCTGGCCTCAAGTTTGTTATATGGCTAAGGATCACCTTGAAAACTTCAATCTTTCTTCATTTGTCTCTCAAGTGATGGAATGGCCAATGTGCACCAGCACGACCAACCGATTAGCAGGGCCTTGCAATGACAAGCTTCCGCGTGCTTCTCCCCCCTCCTTGCCATTTTATTTTTAACTCTTCCTTACGGTTTCCATCCTCCCTCCCCCTTTCAGCTTGTTTCAAAAAATTAATATTTTAAGATATTTAAATGCTAACCACAAATATAAAAAGATAATTTTTGTGTATAAAAAACCCCCAACATTTGTACGTATAACTACATGTACATCTCTACAGTCTTTCCACTTCTACCATGAATATTTATGGATATAACTTTGACTCAGAAAACAATATTAGCTGCTTTTCATAATCAATGATATCCTTTTGTTATAAATCAATTTGAGGAATGATACCATTTTGTTGTAGTTAAGTTCTAAGAATTTATAAACTACCATGATGAGTTTATTGGCTCCTTTGGTTTTAGAAGTTTTGTATTTTGCAAACAGACGATTTAAAAAATTATCCTTCCTATTGTCACTTAGCATAACTTCAAGGTGATTATTGAGTGCTGTCTGAATGACATCAATTCCTTGAAAATTCTTGAAATCCATTGAATGCTGCTGTATCTGGTGAATGTTTATAAATGTTCAGCTTCAAATGTGCTTCAAAATCATTCTTTAAAAACACCACTCTTACAAAACCAGTCACTAGGTCAAGCTTATTCATTCACATTTTTATATTGTAATGTAGTCTATGCATATAACCAGTTTTAGATAGCATCACACCCAATTTTCTTATGTTTATGTCATACTTGCTTTACACAGCTTATAGATATATTAATGTCGTGAGAGATCAACATCTTAAATGTTAGTGTCTTTTATTGTGAGTGAATTTTCTGTTTATGAAATAAAGCTGATGATAGCAGGGCTTTTTCTTTCTTAAATCTTTTTCTTTCTTTCCCAGATACATTCCTGTTAGGGTTCTCTTCTGGTCAGTGTGGGTCTCTAATGGTTTTCCTTTTCCAGTGAACAGCTGTTTCTCTGTAGGAAGACTGACTCCGTAGTCATCAGTTAGAAGACATTTGTGAAATACTTTTCTTTGACTTAGATTTGCATTTGGCTCTCATTCTCCCTGCACAACTCACCTCCTGGTTGTACTCTGGAGTCCATCTTGTGGACCAGGCTGGAGCGCTGGTACATTGACAACATTCTCTGGAACTGTGAGAGAGGGCTCCACAGGAAACAGGCCTTTCATATCTTTACTCAGATGTGAATTCTGGGCGTAATTGGCATGATCTTTCCACTTCACTATGGGCCAAGGGAACCTTCCTGAAGTCTCACAGAGTAGCAGGATGCCACCACCGACATTTCTCATGATGGAGGTCAGCGGAGCTGAGACAAGCTTAATCAGCCTGACGCGTCAAAGGCAAAAAAGACAAATCCTAAATTCTGGCATCAGGAGATCGTGGGAACTTGGCCTGTAATGTGATGGAAGAGATAGGCAACAGTACCAGCTCTGGTTCACAAATGGAATCCCCCAGTCTTCACTGCGCTTTTGGCTCAACTGAGGCTTAAGATTTTTATAAACTTAATAACATTTACAAACATGGTTCCCTGGCTTATTTTCCCAATTCTTTTTATTATGTCATATATTTAATACTTTAATTCCTGGAGGGAGGCATTCTTTCTCCTGTCTCAGTGGTGCCTAGAGTAGAGAGAGGATGTCTTGTTGGAGATTCCCCATGCCTGGTTGAACTGATATTTGTCAAAGTGGATTGTACAGGTCCAAAGACTGATTATCGTCTTGGTGGCTCTGTCAAGATCGCAGATCAAACCATTCAGTCCTGAGCCCAACCAAAACCAGACCATGATACCATGATACTTCACAAGACCCAAGACCTCAAAGTTAAGAGAATAGTGTACCACTGACTACTCTGGATACCTTAGGTCTGGCAAGATTTAAGTTCTATATAATTTCATAAGATTTCTGCAGAAGACAGAGAAAAATACATATGTGCAAGCACACATACACACAGACACACACACACACACACACACACACACACACACACACAGAGGGAGGTAGAAAGAGAGAAAGAGAAAGAAAGGAGGGAGGGAGAAAGAGAAAGAAAGGAGGGAGGGAGAAAGAGAGAGAGAGAGACAGAGACAGAGACAGAGACAGAGAGATTGACTCTTTGGATTGCTTCTCTGGACTTCAAGAGATCAATTGGCCCTGTCTAAAGCTTGAAGTTCTTGGGTACTGTTCTTTCATTTCCCAAGGGTAAACAAAGGCAATGCACTCTCAGGAAAAAAATATACCCACAGAACTGATGTTAAAAACTAGAATTAATATTTAACAATTAATTTAACCATGTTTGTTATATGACAGTCCCTGTTTTAAGTGCCTCACATACGCCAACTTGCTTTTTACAGCAATCCTATGAAGCAGCTACTATTACTGTCTATTTTCCAAATGATGAAACAGAGATGCAAGGATGTTAGCAACCTGAGGCTATAGAGTTATGAGGCCATATGGGAAATCCAGAATCCAGAACAGAATGAAAAGAAATGCCTTGGTCAAGGGTGTCATTTTCCAAGAGTTCTTCCTCAAAATTAGGAAAGCAAAGGGCAACTACTCTAAAAATAAATCATTGTTTTATTTATTTATTTATTTATTTATTTATTTATTTATTTATTGATTGGGGGGAGCATTGTCATGGCAGACCATATATGGAGGCCAGAGGACAACTGTCAGGAGTCTGTTCTCTCCTTCCACCCTGTGAGTTCAGGGATCCAACTCAGATCACGAGGCTTGGCAGCAAGTGCCTTTCTTTTTGCCCACTGAGCCATCTCCCTGAGCCAGGACAGCTTCTTTGCCTTCCTGTTTCCCCAAACTGTATCAGTCTGTGTGTACAAGTTCAATTTTCTTCCTTTTTAAAGACCCCTTCCCTCTTGATAAGAAGACAGCAGATACCAACTATTGGCAAGGATTGAGGAAAAGGATGCACGTAGCCCCTGTGGAAGATAGCAAGGAAGCCTCTAGATCCCTGTAAACCTTTATTCAGGGATGCAACCTTCAAAGACTGCTTGGTAGCAAGTTTCTAAGTCCAGCCCACTCCCCCTCCCCCAACACAGCTCAACCGCACTGCCTGCCACACACTCTGCACACCCAAGCTTCTAGATCTGAGAGGAAATGGAAGTCAATCCCTGGTCAACGTGAAGGCAACGCTCAGGACAGGTGCCAAAGGTGACACTTTACAAGGCAGCAGGTGTTCCTGCAATGAAGAACACGTACACAAAAGACTTCAGGACAATACCACCTCTAATGTAAGGACACACAGTCCCTAGAGAAGCCACAGGACCAAGGGAAAGTAAACTAAGCTACCAGATACTCTCAGCCACCAAATGTGGTGAGAAATCAAGCTTCAAAGCACAAAAACCAAGGAGATGTTTTTCTTCAGGTTGGTTAACTCACCAGTACATATCATTCCCTTGAGAGGAGTTTAACAGTCTGATTCGATTTAGGTTTGATTTTAATTTTTCATCCTTGAGTGCATTTATTTATGAAAAACATTTATTCAATAGGTAGCATATGGCTGTTTACTTTGCCCCAGTCTTTGAGTACACACGGTAAGAATGGTATATTTCTGTGACTATTGTTCTCTAGTTATGCTGTGTATTGTGGCTGGGGGATGGAGTAAGCTGATATAATTAGAGGAGGTGAAATCTTTCAGGCCTTCCAACTACCTTATTATGTTTAAATTTGAATAAACAAATAAAACAGTCTCCTGGTTCAAAGTACAAGGACGGTCACTGAAAACTCTCCTTTTCACATGTGTCTTTCAGCATAGTCAGCCAGTGTTAGTGGTTTCTGATTCAAACACTTTGGGATATTTTTATGAGCCTACCCAACTATGACTATGTTTATTGACACTTCTTATACAAATTACAGCATGTTAAAGGCTGGCATATTGGAGGGTTTTAATTGGTTTCTTACCACACATCCTTCATTGTTACTCTTGTTCTTTTTGTCTCTTGTTAGTTTGTTTTGAGGAAGCTTCTCTCACTATGTTGCCCAAACTTCTTGACTCCAATGATCCTCCTGCATCAGCTTCTTAAGCAGCTGGGGCTACAGGTCTACACCACAGCACCTGGTTTATACCACTTTATAAAGAGTTCCCCTCTTTCTTCACAACTGAGTATGGTGTTTTGGTTTGAACGTGTTCTCCTCAAAGTTCATCCCTTGACAGTCTAGCCCCCAACACCCCAAAATATAATTTAATAATTCAGCTATAAATAGCTAAATTGAAGTCATGGTGGAAAAGGTTAGCACATGACTGGTTTCTTTGTAAAAAATGTGGGCATATGGAAATGTGCGCATAGACACAAATGCGAGCAGAACACTATGAAGACAAAGAGATTAGGATGGTTATGGCCATGTGCTAAGGGACACAAAAGATTTTCAGCAAGCCACCAGGAGCTAAGCAGGAGTTGTCTAATAGATTTTGTGTGATAGGCCTCAGGAAGAAATAAGCCTGGACTCTTTTTTTTTTCTTTAAACTTTGTGAGTGAGCTGGGTAATGGTAGCACACGCCTTTAATTTCAGCACTTGAGAGGCAGAGGTAGGTGGATTTAGTGAATTTAAGGTCAGCCTGGTCTACAGAGAGTTCCAGGACATCCAGGGCTACACAGAAAAACTCTATCTCAAAAAACCAACCAAACCAAACCAAATCAAACAAACAAACAAAAGCAAAAAAAAAAAAAAAAAAAAAAAAAAAAAAAAAAAAAAAAAAAAAAAAAAAAAAAAAAAAAGAAAAACCAAACCAAAAACCAAAAACCAAAACCAAAACCAATTTTGTTTATGTATGTGCATGTGTGTGTGTGCATGTATGTATGATTGGTTGTATAGGCCAGACATGAACAATTCCCTCTATCATAAGCCACCTTACTTTTGAGACAAGGTCTCTCAGTAAACTGGAAGCTCATGGATTCAGCTCCACAGAACTGCTGAGTCTCTACATCCGGGTGCGGTGGTTGGTGGTTGCAGACCTGTCCTGCCGAGTTTGTGTTTTTATTTACACTTGTGCTGCAGATCCAAATTCCAGGACTCACTCTTTCACAGCAAGCACCCTACTCACTGAGCAACCTTCCCGGACTCATCGACTCTTTTCATCTTGGGTTTTAAGCATCCTGAATTGTGTGACAGTATGTTTTTGTTGTTTGCAGTGTTTGATCATGGCAACCCAGGCAAACCATACGCGGATATACATGTATTGCTTCCATACCTTAGACTTTTACTTAAAAAATATTACTAAAAATAATTTTACTTAATACAGCGACAAATCGCCTTTCACTATGGCATTTCACAATGTGTGTTAGTCTGTTTTTTTTTTTTTTCTGTCACAATAAAAAATACCTAAGCTAAATCAAATTAAAGAGAAGAATGGCTTAATTTGGCTAACAGTTTCAGAAGTTATAATCCATGGTTTCTCAGCCCCATTGCTTTAGGTCTATCTGTGGCAGCATAGTATATTGTAGTAGGAGCATATGGTATAGGAAAAGCTGCCCACCCCAAGTCAGCCAGAAAGCAAAGAGAGACACCAGGACACATTCTCAGTAGCCTAACTTCCTTCAGTAGGTTCAGCCACCTCCTAATAATGTCACAGTCTGGTGACTAAGACTCCAATATTTTGTCAGCCTGTCTCGACCTGGCAGCCTCCAACAATGACACTGAGACTTTTATTATTTATGAAAGTTTAGTCCTTATAGCTTAGGCTTGTTCCCAACCAGCTTGTATAACTTAATAACCAGTTTATCTGGGCCACATTTGTCACTTGGTCCCTTATCTCTCATTCATTCCCTGTACATCTGACCTCCTCTGTGTCTGGCTGGTGAATCCCACCTCTCAATTCTTTTCCAGAGCTCCTAGTCTTGCCCCAAAGTCCTGCCTTCCCTCTCCTGTCCTGCTATGGGCCGTTAGCTCTTTACTAAATCAATCACAAGGTGATGAAGAAGAACACTTACAAAATACTCAGGCAAGTGATGATTCAATAACAGTAACAATACCAAGGTCCTGCCTACACTCAACTCTGCCCACGTACAGAAATCAACGTTTGAAAAATCCAAAGACAATCTTTACATGGTGCACAAGAACATTATCCCAACACTAACACAAAAGTCTCTTAAGGACATTTTGGATGCAAAGTCTAGCACTATAGTTATGTCACATGGTGGGTGTCTACAGCAGAAGTGCTATGACAGAAACTGTGTGCACATGAATCCGTGCCGCCTAGTGTCTTCCCCAGAAGCTCAGCTGGGACACTCTGGCCCACACAGCAGAAGAGTTCTACCCAGTATGCTTGTTAATAGACAGAGGTACCTGCCATTCGGATAGAAAAAAAAAAATTGTGTTTCTGTCAAGTTTGGGTTTGCATTGTTTGAAAAAGGAGTTTATTTATGTATATGAGTGTTTCACTTGTATATATGTATGGAAGAGTCCCTGTGTCCATTCCTGGTGCCTATGTAGGTAAGAAGACTGCAACTGAAGGAATAAATAGTTATGAGCTGCTGTATGGGTGCTGAGACACAAACTCCAGACCTTTGCAAGAGCCGCAAGTGCTCTAAACCCATGAGCCATCTCTCCAGGCCAAAGTTTGTATCTTTTTATGAGTTACTTGTAGGAGCTTTCTCTGAATCCTTCATCTTCCTTATGACCTTTAGAAAAACTTGAGGTTGGGGGTAGGGGGAATGGTTCTTTGTGATGTAAGATGTAAATATTTTTTTTTGCATTTTTATTTTCCTTGTCGTGATTTTTCCACAGAGTATTTGACTATGGGGTGTTGGAGTTTGCCATCCTTTGTGCCCCACTACTTATCTTTTGAGGTATATTTTTAAAAAGGGAAAGCATTTCAGTATTTCAGTACGATCATAATTTCTCTGGGACTGTTTTCCTAAAAGTTAAGGTTGGGGGAGGGTGAAGGGGATTTTGTTAGAGGCAGAATGGGGAAGGTAGCTGTGAGAGGTTATTTCTCTGCCACCACCCACCACTGAAAGGAACCAACTCAAACAAGATTAGATTAGATTAAAGGCAGGTTTATTGAGAAGCAGCTCTCTTGTGGGCAAGTTCACTAGCTGTGAGGACTGAGGCCAGGAAAGTCCCCATGAGGAAGAAGGGGGGTGGGGGGGGGAAGGGGGTGTGCTCAGATAAAAAAGGAAGAGAAAAAGAGCATGCAAGAGTGACCAAAACTTCTAGATTATATAGGGACGAGCCTCTAGGGGAAGGGCAGCTCAGCCTCTGGGCTGGGAAGTTGAGGTCAGGTATGCCTGGTTGGGGCAGATGCTGGGAAAACCTGGAGCCAGGTCTGCTTTGGTAAGTAAATATACACCTCTGTAGCTTGTCCTCATCAGAAACCAAACAGGATGCTGCTGGTATCCGGGGAGAGAGACAGTTACTTTTCTTCTGCAGTCTCCAAATAGCAGACTTCCTGGAAATTTGAGCTTTGTTGAGGGTCTTGGTGCCTCAGCCTCTTACGTGTCTTAGACTAAAAGCACACGCACCCTTCTCAGCCCCATTCATGGTTCATACTTGCATTTTACACTTAAATCTTTTATACATATTTATATTTAAATTTAAGTTTAAATCAAAATTTATCTTTTTTGAAATGCCTCCCCGTTGTCCTGTGCTATCTTCCCCACACTGATTTTGTAAGGCCCCTGAAGGAGACCCCAACTCGAGTCTCGGGAGTTTGCGCACCCAAGGAATCACGAGAGACCATCTTGATGCAATACACACAAGGGAGTTTATTCATGGAGCTCCGGGCGGACACTTACCTCACGCAAGAGATAGAGGAGTCGACCATGAGGCTCAAAAGCTAGGGGTTTATATATTAATGGGGTAGGGAGTTGGGGAAATTGGTGCGGTTTCACATGATTGGCTAGTTCAAACATCAGCAAGGGGTACGTACAGCCCGAGGTAATAGCTAACTCTAATTACATAAGGGAGACAAGGGGGTGCCAGGCCAGATGGCCCAGTTCTTCATTATCGAACACCTCCTGAACCCAGGAAGCGGATGGGTGGTGGAATGTCACTATCTGTTAGCATGCCTTGGAGCATTGAGTCACAAAGGTCACATTCCCAGGCCTGGGCTAAGGCCCAGTTCCTCAATTTAAAATATTAAATGCCCGCCCTATGTTGCTCTTTAATTAGAGTTTATAAGCCTGTCTTGGAATTATGCCCACTTCATTACTGATAAGTTTTAGGAGTCCTCCCCCCATCTCTGGTTCTTTTTCTAAGGTACTTTCTGGCTAGAAATGAGCAAGAGTCTCTATTCATTGTCCATGTGAACTTCAGGATCAATGATGGGTTCCAAAGAAGGTTGTCGTGTAGCTCTGGGAGTCATTACAGATGAGAAATGGGCACCGTTGAGTCTGAGTCATTCCTCTCAGTGGAATCCAGAAAACTTTGCACAGACTCAGTTGCACTTCTGCGTTCCTGGGAACATTGCAAAGTTTCTTCATATAGGTCATGCAGGTGTATTGTTAGTTCCTATTTCATTTTCTGCTGGTTCTTATTATAAATGTACTTTTGCTTCATTTATTAGAATTATAGTTTATGCATAAGGAAACTATTGCTTTCTTTGTGTTAATTCTGAAAACACATACTTTACAGTGTTGTCTCATTGTTTATTCTGGTTTTCCAAGTTAATTCCCTTGGGCTCTATAAAAATAAAATCTCGTTATCTGAAAGTAGGATAATTATATGCTTGCTTTGCAGTGTTTATATTCTATGTTTTTTTTTTTTTTTTCCTTATCCAGCTGCAACAAAAAGTAATGATAGTAATGGGTAGCATCTTCTCCTGGCTCTCTCATTGCTTTCACTGTTTCCCCTGTCACACTCTCTAGTGCCCCAGTCCTTACTATCCTTATTTTAGGACTCTTAAAAATGTCCTCTCTTTGTCCAAGCTGCATACAGAAAAACTGTTGCACAGTATTGTTTATTATAGACCTAACTTAGTTTTTATACACTTAATTAGGAAGTACTGTATACATGAACAAGAGAAGAATGGCTAATAAGATTCTAACTCAACAGAACAACACAGAAAACAGCATTATGGGAGATCATAATGAATAACACTATAGTTTAAATCACTAAAAATGCATAGGTAGCATGATTGCAGCACTCTAAAAAAAATAAATCCATTCAATTGGTGGTAGAAAAAGGAAGGAAGTCTGTGTGTGGTAGCACACAGACAGGCAGATCTCTGTAAGTTCAAGGCCAGCTTGATCTACATAGTGAGTTTGAGGCCAGCCAGAACTACAGAGTAAGACTCTGGAAAAAAAAAAGTGTGTGTGTGTGGGGATCTTATATAAATGGTGGTTATCACTAGGTAACTGTTCTGTTTTCATTCTTTTTTTTTTTTTTCTTAGCTTGGATATCCAGTGTCAATTTTATATTTATAATGCATCTTAGTTCAGACTAGCCATATTGCATGTGTTTAATAGCCACCAAATGTGCAGAGTAGTTATACAACAGGCAATCTGTGTCTAGACACTGTCTTGGTAGCTGTTCCAAAGGACAAGTGCTAAAAAAAGGACTCTGTGTGTGTCTCTGTGTGTAAGTTTCTGTGTCCATGTGAATGTCTGTGTTTGTGTATGTGTCTGTCTGTGTCTGTGTCTCTCTGTGTAAGTGAATACAAGGCAAAAAAGAAAAAGAAAGAAAGAAAGAAAATGCCTGAATAACAAAAATCATGGTGGAAAATAAAAACATTGTCCACAATAAAAGTTACCTAATCAAGATGATTTATTTAGGCTTTATGACCCCTCTGCTATCTTTTACTGAACAAAGTGTCCCAATCCAGATATAATTATTTTTATACTTAATTATATAAAAGGAAAAACAGACAAAAAAAATACAAAATCTTGGAATGTGAGCAGGCCAGCCTAATGTGATAGCCTTTAATTTAGACTATGGACTCTTCTGGAGGCCTCTAAGAATTGCCCAAATCTCTTCCCAGAGTTGTGCTATCCAGTAAGTGGGATCCTAGCACTTATGTGGCTATTTCAATGAAATGTGATTACACACTTGATCTTCAGCGGCACTGGTCACATCTGAAGCGCTCTGTAGCTGTGTCTCAGCCTCTGTTTGGATTGTAGAAGAATTCTCCAACAAGCCCTAATTTGTCCATGTTCTTCTCAAGAACTTGCTGCTTGCTGGCCTGACAAGGACCTAGGACTCTGCTCCATCTGGGCTTCACTGTTGTCCTACTCTGTTGGACATCACCGTGTACTTCCCACTTGCCCTGACCACCTTAGAGATGCATAGAGCTTAGTGCTCAGAGCAGTCTTAGATACCACTACACTAAAGTTTCCATTCCTTCTACATTTTCAAGTCAGTAAGGTGACCACAAAGATATAAAAAAACAGGAATAGACTGGTGCCGACTACAGGCTTTAAACTGGAGTTTTGTAGTTAAGGTTGGGGGAGGATGAAGGAGATTTTTGTTAGAGGCAGAATGGGAAAGGTAGCTGTGATAGGTTGTTTCTCTGCCACCACCCACCACCGAAAGGAGCCAACTCAAACCAGATTAGGTTAGATTAGATTAGATTAAAGGCGGGTTTATTGAGTAGCAGCTCTCCGATGGGCGAGTTCACTAGCTGTGAGGACTGAGGCCAGGAAAGTCCCCTTGAGGAAGGAGTGTGTGTGGGGGGGTGCACTCAGATAAAAAAGGAAGAGAAAAAAGAGCAAGCAAGAGTGACCAAAACTTCTAGATTATATAGGGAGGAGCCTCTGGGGGAAGGGCAGCTCAGCCCCTGGGCTGGGAAGTTGAGGTCAGGGTATGCCTGGTTGGGACAGATGCTGGGAAAACCTGGAGCCAGGTGTGCTTTGGCAAGTAAATATACACCTCTGTCGCTTGTCCTCATCGGAAACCAAACACCATGCTGCTGGTATCCGGGGAGAGAGACAGTTACTTTTCTTCTGCAGTCTCCAAATAGCAGGCTTCCTGGAAATTTGAGCTTTGTTGAGGGTCTTGGCTTTGGGGGAGGAGGGTCTTTTAGAAATAAGGGGTATGGGACCCCCATATTCCGCTTTCTCTCAGGAGCCCAGGCCTCCCCTCCTAAGAATCTCCTCAGCCTCACTTGTTAACTATGAGCTCAGCTTCACAAGCAGGAAGTGAAGTATCTATTTTACCACACCACTTGATTATTTCATTGCCCGCCCCCAATGCACGCCGGAATTGGAATAAAAGTCCAAGACAACTAGAAGCCCCATCCTCTCCGGGCAGACCAGCCGGGATTAGGAGGCCAGCAGAGCACCCACAAACTGCGGGTCACGTGCGCGATCAGAGCCCGACCATCGAGTCAGACCTCCAGCATCCCAGAGCGGCCTCGGAAGTGCCCCTGCGGCGCGGGTCTTTCCGGCCAGGCAGTCCGTGCTTTTGTCCCGCCGGCGGCCGGGCTCCCGTGGCGCCGCAACTGCCAGTACGTGAGTCCGGGGCTGCCGGCGCTCCCGCCTCTCCTCGGCCCGCCACGCCCTTCCCTTCTCTGCCCTCCGGTCCCGGGCGGGTCCTGGTGAGAAGAGCTTGACTTTCTACACGCCCCGGGGAGCGTCCTCTGGGAGTGAAGGGGAAGGAAGAGCCCAGGCTCGGGCCCCGCGCGTTGGCGGGCTGCCATCAGAGCAGGCCCAGGGCTGAGGAAGGGCCAGAGTCCGACCCGGAGTTCCTTGACTGTCATGGCCGTTTCGGGCGTAGAGGGAGGAGGATTCCGATTATTAATGCCTAAAATTTTGCCCTGATTGCGGTTAAGTTTGTTTCTGAGACTTGGAGGTGATCTGATTCGGTCACCCCTTCCCTTCATTTTGGTGGGGGAGAGGTGTTGAGAGACACTTGCGGCTGTGGAAGCAGACCTTTCTCCACTTCCTGGCCCTCTCCTAGGAGAAACTCATCTGTAGGGCAGTGGGTGCTACCGGAGGCGGCCATCTGCCCTACCCCACCCCCACAGCAAACTGAGAAAGTGTTGGCTTAGGGAAAAGCCAGTGAAGGCATGAGAACCCAAGTGATCGCTTGGACAAATCCTGGGGGTAGCGATGTGAAAGAAAGATAAACAGGTCAGGTGGAGAGAGCCCGCTAGTGTGTTATGTTAAGATGGTTAGTCTAGATGGCCAAGACCATTTGTGTACGCCTGAAGCTTTTGTCTGTCGGGGTGTGTGTGTGTGTGTGTTTGTGTGTTTGAATACGTAATGCTCACGTGACCAAGACATTAAAATACAAAGATTTTTAAAAACAAAAATTTAATGCAAAATATGAAAACAAGATATTCTTTTACTGTTCTCAAAGGTTGTTCTAGTCCCTACCTTGAAAGGTAAACACCTTTGTTAAGACGCTGAGTAGACTTTAAGGACTTCTTCATTCAAATACTAGCAAATATATGTCATTCCTCTTTTATTCAGACCGGTGGTAGCATAATAAGTCCTTCTGCTTCGCTGTTTCTTCTACTGAATCTGTTTTACAGAACTCTTATCAGGAAACGGGTGGGTTATTTGTTTTACAAACATGTAGTAGATTGGCCATTTTAAAGGATGTTTTAGATAAATCTTTAGACTGCAGTTGATAATCTTTGAGTTGCTTCTAGTGTTTTATGCCATGTGGAATGATTCTGTATTAGGATAAGGATTTTGAAATTAAGAGGGACTGAGGTTAATAAAGTACTTTTTGTTGTTTTACGTTCAGCTTTTAAATAGGCTACACTACTTGCTTCAAGCTAATCCCTGAGTGGGCCTTAGCTTCAGAAAAATCTCTCCACTGCCCTTCATGCTCTCTTTTGCTTCCCTTATTGCTGGAGTATCTAAAAGTATCTCTTCGACTACTATGAGAATATTCCATTATAAAAATCCCTCCAGTCCTTATTCCTAATTTTTAAATAATAGAAACAAATCTTGTTAACCATTTGCATATGCTTCTCATAAATTAAATGCAAAAAATAACCAAAGCACAAGGCATCCTCTTCTCAGTATCTCACTTAGACTCCATCCCCCATCTGCACATTCTTCCACTGAGGTGCTCGAGTTGCCTCTTACTTTCATCCTCTAGTCATCAAATATGGTACCTAAGAGCTTAAGTTACAGAAGCCCTGGACCACACTTGACATATAGGATATTCCCTTAATGGGATACAGTTGAAATCTGGAAATTCAAAGTAGCTGCAGGTATATTACACCTGTTTCTTCTTGCAGCCACATTGTAGGAGTCATTTTCCACTAAACCAAGAGTGCTCTCTTGTGACTCAACTATTGAGAAATAACTCCTTGCTGTCCAGAACAGGTAGTAAAGTGAAGGTTCTTGATATCTGCTTGCACTTTTGTAGAACCTAGCAGTAGAATGTGAAAAAGTACAGAAATTGCCAGAAATATGAGTCTTAAGTAATTTATGAGGGATAAAGACTGGCTTTTTCACTGATATTACCACAGATGTTTTCACAGATGGTTAAGGTCATTCTGTCTATCAAAAACTGGCTCAAGAGATTTCCCATCTAGTTTTGAGAAATTAAAACCTTTTGGTTCTGTGTTATGGGGAACACATAATGGCCACCACATCCATCTTATTGATTGTACTATAACTTCGTCTTGGAACTCTAGTTCTTGGTTCTCTTATCCCTTCTCAATCTGTTCTCCAACTGATTAGTGGTGGTGGTGGCGGCAGTGCTGTCTTTAGTCCCAGGAGGTAGAGGCAGGTGGAGCTCTGTGAGTAAGGCCAGCCAGTGCTATATCATGAGGCTCCATCTAAATAAATAAATAAATAAATAAATAAATAAATAAATAAATAGCAAAGTAGAGGTAGTACAGTGAATTGTATGCCTGAAGTTTCAGGATTCTGATACATTTAATTTTTTTTCTTGGTTGAAGCATTTTAAAGCAAATTTCTGACACCGTTTGTTTTACTCTGTTTTAGTTGTCATTAAAAGTGTATATATACTCCTAACATCTATAGTACCATTACATAACAGCCTATTTTAGCTTTGATTTTTTGATATTATCTAGCAGCAATAGGCAGACAACTGGGTCATTTGTCTACAATAAGCTAAGAAGGGCTTATACCCTTTTAATGGAATGTTTGTAATCAACAGTATGGTCCAAAAAACCTAAAATACTAATACTTATCTGGCCCCTTATAGGAAAGTTTTACCAATCCCAGATTTTATAAAGCCTGTGTTACTCCTTTACTTGAAAATTCTGAGTAAGTAGAGTCTTGAGTGTGAGTCAGACCCTGGGTGCGCCCTTTTGCCTATCTTTCTGGTTTCACTTGCTGTTCTATGTTCCAGATGTCTAAAGTGTACTCTCCTAAAGTTTTTAGTCCTTCATGGCAGAGTTTAGCCCTCCCACTTTCCACCCTATCTGTGCTGATGATGTGTGGGGTAGATCCCTTCATTCTCTAGACTAGCCCAGAGCCTGTGGGTAGGGAAAGAACTACCTATTATGAGTCATAATCTAAGTTCTTGTGTACCATTCACTCAGATAACCATTGTGCTAGAATGTACACTCAGTACGTTCATGAGGATGGCAGTATATCTTATTACACTTTCTCAGTGACCTGAGAAAGCCTTATATGCTAACAGCATTTATGCTACTGCTGTCTTGATGTACTTTTACCCGTGTTTTTGATTGAGTGAACTATTGGAGGTGTCAAATAGCCTGTACCCAAACAGGGAGTTAAGGAAACTTTGGCTTCTGACTAGAGGCAGTTACTAGCCAGTCATACATTCCCCAAGGAAATGAAGTGACTAAGGATAATGAAAATAATTCAGTCTGTCAAATAATTGGTGAGTTTGACGAGATGGCTTTTTGTCAAAAGGATCAGAGTTCAGATTCCCATGTGAAAAGTCTAGAGTTGTAACACCATATACCTGAAATTCCAGCAGTCGGGAGGAGAGAAATCCTGCAAACTGGGTAATTTACAGCAAACAAAAACCATACTGCTCATAGTTCTGGAGCCCGAGATGCCCCAGGTTAAAGTGTTGGCATGTCCTCAGAACTTCTTGCTTTGTTTTCACATGATAGAAGGCACCATAGAAAAGCAGAGAGAACCTTAGTAAGAGTTCTTTATGAGGAGCCCAGGCCCACAATAATGGCATCAATACACTGTAACATAAAGACAGTGCCTCCATGGCCTTGTTATCTCCTGCCAGGAACAGCGTCACACTTTTGTAATCCCAGATAATTGACAGGCTAAACCTGGCATCTCTGAGCCTGGGACTTCAAGTTCAAGGCCAGCCCCAGTAACATTGTGAGACTTGTCTCAAAGACAAAACAATATTTTAAGAAAACACCTGCTTTATATTATATTGGCAATTAAGTATGAATTTTGTTTTAATAAGGTGTTATAAACTATAGCAGAAAATGATCAAATATGCATTTTATTAAATTCTTAATAGCTCTTAGAGGAAGAATTGGATGGGGATAAGAATGAAGGCAGAAAGATTCTAGAGGGCAGCAGTCTAGGCCTAGAAGTTGATGTTCATACTATAAAATCAGTCTTACAGGATTCTTTGCATGCAGATGAGAGAAGTAGACAAAGAGGACAATGGGGTGGATAATAGGATCTATCTGTAAGATAAATTTCTAACAGACAGCTTTTAGGAGTGATAGAGGTCATTATATAGAGCTGTCTGTCTGCAGAGCCAAGAGGAAAGATTAAATGAAAGGAACAGGCACATTTGAATATCAGCAGCTCTGGGAAGGAAGCACCTTATCTAGAAAAGTGAGTCCAGTGCGCTCTGAGTTCAAGAAGTCCACTTGAGTACATGAGGCTGAAAGGGAGATGAGCCACTAAACCAACAGGATAGTGGAAGTAATACATAGCGGAGTGGGTGGCGTTCTAAATGGATTTTTTGATACTTTAAAAGCTTTATATTTGAAAATAATAAATGTACGGAAAAATTCTAAGAATAACAACAGCAAAAGAAGGGGGATAGAGAGATGGCTCACCTGTTATAGCACTGGTTCTTCCAGAGGACCAGGATTCAGTTCCCAGCACCTGAAAGGTGGCTCACAGTAGTCTTTATCTTCCTTTCTAAAGTATCCAACTCCTGGCTTCTTCAGTCACCAGCCACACATACATATAAGCAAACATTCATACACATTAAAATAAATGTAAAAAATAGTGAAAGAAACTTTTTTTTGAAACTTTTATTCATATTCACCCATAGTTAATATTTTATTTAGTTTTGTCCTCTTGCTCTCATAAACATTTTTCCCCAAGTTGAGGATAACTTAATACATCATAGTCCATCAACCATACATATATTGTTGTATGTTTTTAAATTTAAAAATTAAATTTCAGTTATTTATTTGTATGTATGTACACATGTGTGCACAGCACACCTGTGGAAGTCAGTAGACAAATTGTGGGAATTTGTTTCTTCCTCCAGGTTGGTCCTGTCATATCCAAAGGCCTGCTGAGCCATCTCAGCAGGATAGGTATATATTTTTACCTAACTACAGTACAGTTGTCAATTTCAGTAAACTTAAAGTTAATATTTCTTTTATTTTCCAACTTTGTCAGCTGGCACTTTTTGGTTGTTGTTTGGGTTTGTTTGTTTGTTTGTTTGTGTTTGTTTGTTTGTTTTTTGAGACAGGTTCTTACTGTGTATCTCTGGCTATCATAGATCACACTATGTAGAGTTGGCTTTGCCCTCACAGAGATCTGCCTGCCTCTGACTCCCAAGTGCTGGGATTAAAAGTTTGCTACCACACCCAGCTCTAGCATTGAAAAGAAAAAAAGTTTGGCTTCTTTAGCCTGTAAGATTTCTAGAACTTCTCTTTGTCTTATGAAGGTTTGAAAAATAGAGTTCCTCCTCTCCCCATAGTCCTTTTAATAGAATAGTCTTCATTTTGAATTAATCTGTTTCCTTATGGTTCAGTTTATATAATAAATTCTCATAGGTTCTGTCCCTCTCAGGATGTCATTACAGGAAGCATATGATGTAACTCTGCTCTCACTAGAAATATTGTAGAACATCTGTCAAAGCTTGCCTAATTTCATGCATAATTAGTTTTCTCTCTAATAAGCATTCTGAGAAGGAATATTTAAATTCAGAAAATAGCTTATTCTTTGTCAGAATTTCTCCCCAGACTTAGAATTCATTGGTTAATTTTTTTTATCTACTTTTTACTCTGATAGTTATAGGATGCTAATTGATTCTGTTGTAATCAAGAGGTGTCCCTTTTTTCCGGCTTTTGTCTGTGGGGACGTGTGTAGTCCTGTTAGTAGCTTGTCATTACCATGCTTACTTGTTCCTAAACTGAATGGTCAAGCTGGCTTTTGTAGTCTTACAGAGTGCCTCAGCTTTTCTGTTCTTTCCTTACATATTCGTAAACACCACATACAGTTCATCTTACAATTCTGTTCCTAGACACATCTTTGAAGACTTTCTTTTGAATAAGGGATACTAGAAGAAACCAAAACTTGAAGTGCTTATACCACTGTGGTGATATTTTTCTTTTTGGCTTGCTGGCAACCAGAACTAAGGGATATATCTATGTAGAAGTAAAAATCTATGTTTGTCCATGTTTCTATACATACAGTGTTTAGAAATAATGAGTTTACACAATACTTCTAATTTATCCATATAAATCTTTGTTGCTTTTCCTATCCTATATTTGTATGTCTTTTCTTCCTCCATAAGTATCCTGGCTCCTAACAAAAGTCCCATTTGAGTTCCAAGTTGTTTGAGAATTGTTTTGCCCATACTACTAACAATAATTCAACTTGTTTAGAGCTCTCCAGTGGACCTCCCAGCAGCCTACAGAAGACTGAGTGCAGACAAGTCTGAAATGAAATACTGTGTTCCTAAGTTACATAGATTAGGCTTTTTTGCTTGCTTATTTTCTTCCTGTGGTTTTAGTATCCCTGTGAAACACAGATGAGTTCACTGTTTCTATTTACATCCTGTTTTAGCAATTTTCCCTCCCTTATCTTCACTGATTTCATGTTATTCTTTGATTATGCAGTTCTTTGATTATGCAGAACATTATTAGGTTTCCATGAGTAAAACTATACAGAGCTATAATCAGTGTCACCTCCCCATCCCCTTATGCCCTGTTCTCCAATCTTTGCACATATAATTTGTTTCTTGGTATTACTATAAAGATAAGCACAAATTATTTGCTTCTTTCTTCCTTTCTTAGTATCTGTACTTTTTCACTTTCTGATAATATAATACTATACATCCTGGAAATTACTACCTTGTCAATGAGATGTTCTACTTTTCTAGTACTCCTTTGTGTATATTTCATAGCTTAGGTAAGTAGTCTTCTGTGCTTGCAGATTTAGGTAATTTCCCAGATCTTCAGTTAAAATTGTGTCATAATAATTCTGTTATCTATACCCATGTTCTTATGAGTACGTACACACGCATGAGTGTGCGTGTGCACACACACACACACACACACACACACACACATACTTGTGGTATTAGAAGTATGTCTTTAGAATTGTTACTTGTGGATTGAAGGGGAAATGTGTATTTTAACACAAATTTCCCATCACAAGCAGTATGTAAGTTTTTAATAGATTCCAAGCAATCTGAAAAAAATATTTGTTTTCTTCAGTGTTTAATCAACAGGGTATATGGTCAAGCTCTGAACATTGGTCAGTGTAACACGTGAGAAACAACCATTTTATTGAAATTCTGATGTTTATTTCTCTTATTAGTGAAAATAAGTGTATTTTTACATGTTTAATAACTGTCCAGCTTTTTATTTTTAAAGGAAAAACCCTGTTGGCATGGTTAGTTTTTGTGGCAAGCACCCTATATATTAACTGAACAAAATAATTATTGTAGACTACTATAAAAAAGCCCAGAGTAAGAGAACCTCTAAAGGGCAATCAAAAGGTTAAGGGAGCAGACAGCAGCAGACTAGCTTGAAACGCTGTAACTTATTTTCACCATAGAAATAGTCTACTTTTCAAATAACAGTGTTTGTCATAGAAGTCTATGCACCAAGAAGCAGTTTCGAGTGAAGGTGAATTAAATTTTACTTTTTAAAGAAAAAAACTGAACCATATTAGCATCAACAACTTATTTCTGTTACAAAATACCACTTGATGTATTTTTTTCCCTAGTTTAAAATTAGAAAAGAAAGGAACTAAGTTCTCAGAGTTATACCATGATTATATTGTCATGTCAGTCACTGAACTCAAGGATGTGTGATGATCTGCAGAAAAGCTGCTTGACTCTAGTCTGTTCTTTTGCATCTGAGAGGAGTTTGCTATGATCAGCAGTCTACCAACTTTAGGTGGCCTACAGGCTAAGTGGTTGCAAATGATGGGAGGCTAACGAATCTAGGACATTACCTTCTGTTAGACAGTGAATTAAGAGATGTTTCTAGACTTTCTTTCAAAATAGTCACTGTAAACTGAGCTTTCTTTCCTCCTTTTCTGGTAATCCCCAGATAAACAATGTTAAAAGGGACAACAGGAAGTGGCCATAGGGCTCTTAAAATTTTCTTTGCCAGCTTCGTTTCCAGTAGTAGGCATTCTTTGGGGCTTCTTTCTTTACAGAGAACCTAGTTCTCTGAAAGGGAACTGATGGTTTTACTTGGAAGAAATCAGCAGTCTGGATATGACCCATTTCGATTGTTGCCTTAGCTTGTCTTCTCAGCTCTTCTGGAAGGACACATTCAGGGACTCTTGAGTCTCAGGTTTGGGTTCTACAAGCCTTTCATTCTTATCCTGTCCTTTCTTTAGAAGCCAATCTATACAGAGCTTACTTCTCAGCACCCCATCACCACCACTTCTCTCTTCTCCCTCTCCTCCTCTCTCCCTTTTCTCTCCCTCTCTATGTTTCTCTTCCCTTTTTTCTGAAAGTTCATCCAAGGGTCATTGCATCTTGTATGGGTCCTGATGGTTCCAGACAGGCTAATCCTGATTGTTCTGGGAATGAACAATAGTTTCATGGCCTCCAAGGTTGTAATTCAAGCACTTCAGATTTTCTAGGTTTTCAGTATCTACATTGTTGGACTAACCCTAGAGTTGGTACAATAATTGGCCTTGACACTATAAGGCTTCTCAAACAACTGGAATGAGTTTAAACTTCTCAATGATTTCACAGCTGCCATTCACTATTTTCTCTAATCCATGTGGTTCCTACAGAGCCATCAAACCAACCAGACAGGTCCATGTCATCTTGATCAAACAACTCTCCATCTTGCAGCTTTTCAACCACAAAGAAAGGGCTGGCGACATAGCAGCTATTGCATGTTGGAAACCCTGGTCTTCCAGAAACATCTTGTTGCTGATTCTTAGAAGTCACTTCTAGGCCCTTTCCCCAGATATTACTGTGGAATCTGCAAAGTCTGGCCGAAAGAAATGTGAGCATTCTCCAAAATCTGTTTTGGGTGAGCCAGCCCTGGGCAGGGTGCTGGGTATATAATGAACATGATGACCAGAGCCAGCTTTGCTTCCAAGAAGCCATTCACTAAAAAGAACAGCTATGGTGCTAGATTTTGATTTACTCTAGCCCCTGGAATATAACTTATTTTCTCTAGGGGCTGATCTTTGATAAACCAGCAGGAGCTATCAGGTGCTTGGGAATCGGAATGGTCTTGAGGGATTCAAATGTAATGGCCTGGAGCAGAGCAGTGATGTCAGCTTTAAAGCTCAGAATAGTAAGATCTTTGGGCTTAAGGACCAAACTGCCTGGTCTTTCCAGGCACACAGAAACTTGATTTGCTAGATTTCTGTTTGAGTATATTCCAGTTAATGACAAATGTTTTGTCTCAATAACCATTAGAGCTGCTGATCCTGCTACTGGAGTGTCTCCTTAAGCTGAGAGATGAGAGCTACCTGTTCATGTAGTTATACCTCCAGTTTTCAGAGGCATTATCGGGTGTATGCAACAGAATCAGCTTTCTCTAATTGCATATCATATGTACTTTGTTTATGCTGTAGTACTCCACCAATAGCAAGTTCCAACACATTGTCATACCTTGAAAGCAGTTTTCTATTACTGAAGTAGGCACTCTGTTCCAGGGAGATTTTGTGCCACCTACTGCTTAGCTTGGAATACCATTATCTCTTGGTGAGCCATCAAGCTTTGGACAGACCCAGACACCTTGTCATACAACCTTTGGGCCTGTATGAAGGTAGGTGACCTGTGGCTTTGGTCATCATGTTCACTATATATCCAACCTGCTCAGTATTGACTCACCCCAAAACAGACTTTGGAGAATGTTCAAATTTCTTTCTGCCAGACTTTGCAGATTCCACAATAATATCTGGGGAAAGGGCCTAGAAAAGTGACTTCTAAGAGTCAGTAACAAGGGGCTGGTGAGATGGCTCAGCGGGTAAGAGCACCCGACTGCTCTTCCGAAGGTGATAAGTTCAAATCCCAGCAACCACATGGTGGCTCACAACCATCCGATCTGGCTCCCTCTTCTGGAGTGTCTGAAGACAGCTACAGCGTACTTATGTATAATAAATAAAAAAAAAAAAAAAAAAAAAAAAAAGAGTCAGTAACAAGAGTTCCTGGAAAAACAGGGTCTCCAATATGCAATAGCTGCTATGTCACCAGCCCTTTCTCTACTGTGGCTGAAAAGCTGTATGATAGAGAATGGCTTGGGAGAGTGCAGCCTTTCTCCCTTACCCTCATCACAGCTGGCTGTATTTGTGCCATTTTCTTTGGGGGGTAGACATTTTTGCTATCTTTATTATAAAAGTACTTGTATGTAGTTAAACATCAGTCTTGGATTGCATCTTGGTTATGGTTAGGAAGCTTTCTCTATACCCAGGTCATAGAGTCATTAATTCATATTTTCTTCTAGTTATTTTTGTGTCTGTTATATTATTTAGAGCTTCTTTATATTTAGAGCTCTGTTCCATTTGGTGTTTATCGTTTTGTGTGATATAAAAGATCTAATTTTATCTTTTTTATTCCCCAGATGGCTTTATATTTGTTACACTATTTTTAAAAACTGTCTTTTCCCCAGTAATACCATCCTCATCATCAATTTCTGTGTGTAGTTGGAATAATTTCTGGATGTATCTATTTATATGCCAGTAACACATTTAAATTATAAAAGCACATTTTTAATTATAGCATATGTTAATAGTCACTATGGCTAGTAGTTGCTCACAGCTCTTTTTCTTCCCTAGCAACTTTTTATTTTAGGAAATTGTTTTTTATGTCTTTAGGAACCTTAACATTTTTTTTTTCTTCTAAGGAAGTTGAAATGGAAGGTCTAAATTTGAAAAGTAAATGGATGGAAAATCTGATGTATGTGGACATGGCAGAGTATAGATAAGGTATGTTGCTGCTAAAGTTTCTAGGCCCCCACTAGCCCACTTATCAGTCCCATGTTTTGTGTTGTGGGTTACTCTACCCAGAGTAACACAAGGAGTCAGGGAACTAGTCTGGCCTACCATTCTTCAGTAACCTCATCCTTGGCACTTAATTTTATATACTATTTCCTCAGATGAACCAACTTTTGCTTTAGTGGCTACTGGGTGATTCTTCACTTTCTAAATGGTCTCCTAAATTTGTAGCATTTTCTGTTCCTATAGGAGGTCATTATTGCCATGAAAAAAAGTTGGATAGTATGATTCTTTACACCTGTTTACTCTAAAGCATGTATTTTACTTTTTTATTGACCATATTTTCCTCACATAGTTGCATACATAGCTTTCTAAGTAAGACTCAAAGAATTTTACAATAATGTCCTGAAATGTAGTACAGGGCAGGAAAGATCACATTTTATATGGTTGTAAATGCTTCATTTTCTTGAAATAAGTTTAACAGTATCTTCTTAGAAGTCAGTAAGTCAGAAAAGGAGTATTGATAGGGTACAGGTCATATAAAGTTGTGTTCTCCCTCAGGAGAACAAAAACCCTTACTTGGGTATTAAAGTTTGTTTTGCGAAGTTTATTTATTTTAAATAATGTGCATTTTTCAAAACCTGTACATTTTAACCCTGATCAATAGCTTAACTTTTAATACAATAATAAATGATACAATAAATAGTAATAACATTTGCACCAACCAAGGGACAAGTATTGTTTTTACTGGTTTTAGATGGCTATCATTCAGTATTCACAGTAACACTATTACTTTGATTTTACAGGTGAAGAAACTGCTGTACAACGAAGTTAAGTAACTCCCAAAGGTCACATAAGTAGGTATTTGAACTTAGTCGGTATTCTAGACATTTTCTAGTCTATGTGAGAGATTGGTTTTAATATTTCACAGATAGCAAAGTCCACTACAGACGTTCAAGTTCCTTATTTAAAACAACAGTATTTACATATGACCTTTACACATCATCCTGTGTACTTTAAAGCATTTTCAAATTACTTGCAGTGCCTAAAAGCAGTGTGAATCTTTATTTTGTTGTATTATTTAGAGAATAATGATAAAAATTAAAAGCTGTATATGTTTGTTTTTCTGGTATTTTTGGTCCATGGTTGGCTGAATCCGTAAATGCAGAACCTGCAGCTATGGAGGGCCAACTACTCTGCTCAGTGGCTTGAGGAGTTGCTGTCTTTGTTTTACCATCCTTGAGACAAAGATCTTACTCCATAGTTCAGGCTGGCCTAGAACATGCAGTAACCTTCCTGCCTCAGCCTCCAGAGTGTAAGAATAACATTACACTTTGCTATTTGTACTCTTTGACATTCTATATGACTAATTTATTCATAAATAGAAATGAAAACTTTATTCCTTGGCAGGCTGGAGCATGTTTCTACCATATACGTTCTCCCATTTTTAGCCACTTTCCAAAGAGTTTTTTCCTTACACAGAAAAGTCAAGAAGGCCAAATTAATGTACAGTAGCTTTAGATTTCTTTCTGTCTCATTTCTTGGTCACTGTCCTCATAATCTTATAACTACAACTACCTGCCTGATTCCTCTTCTATGGTACTGATTTATCTTCCTCTTCAGTTTTTCCTGCTCTCTCCTGATTATGTGTAACTTTTCAAAGAAAAAAATTAACATCTTTGTTGTTCTAACTTTTTTCTGTCATGTTTTTCAGAGACTTCTTTTTTCTTGTTTTTCTATGAGGTAACATTGAAACTGATTGGTGTTGGCTGTGGTTTTGTGCATCAGTTGAACCCATTTTTATGGTACCTTCTGGACTCTAGTTTTAACAGTAGTTCTAAAGGTATTGAAATCTTATTAATGTCCCCCATCATAGTCCCAGTAATGAAAATGGTACTGGTGGAGCTGTAAAGATGACTTAGCAGTTAAGAGCATTTGATGCTCTTGCAGAGGACCTGGGTTCAGTTCCCAACACCCTATGATCACACCCAACCATGCATGCTAACTCCTGTTTCAGGGGGATCTGACTACCTCTTCTGAACTCACTGGGCACCAGACATGTACATAGTGCACATTCCTCCATGAAAGCAAAACACTCAAAAAAAATTTAAAGATTATTTTTTAAATGGTACCTGCCACATATTAAAAAGCAAATACCTGACAAATGGATAAGTTAATTTTGTTATTTGCTGTTGTTACTCAGGTTTTATTTCTAAATAAACATGTCATTTTCATTTTCTTGGTCTAGTGTCATATTTGAAGACAAGCATGGAGGATGAGGACTCATCTAAAAAGAATGAAAATGATTCATATGATGACTCTCAGTGCCCAAATGTGGGATTTTTTCACAAGGATCATATGCAGAAATCTAAGATCGGTGACACTTGTGACTGGGTAGAGAAGCAGTTGGAAAGGCCTAAATGGGAAATACTGAAGGAAGGCAAAGGTAGCATCAGAGAAATGATTAGCACACCTGCAAACACAGCAAATATAAAAATAGAGCAGGATGATGAGACATTTGAGAAAAGTTTCTACCCAAGTACAAATACAATGCACCAGACTATCCCCATAGAACCAAACTGTACTAAACAAGGTGAACACACAGAGAACATTAATGGAAACGTACATTCCATTCATATTGCTGATCAGAAATCACATAAGTGTGATGAGTGTGGAAAATCCTTCAAATATAATTCTCGTCTTGTTCAACATAAAATTATGCACACTGGAGAAAAGCGCTACGAGTGTGATGACTGTAGGGGAACTTTTCGGAGTAGCTCCAGTCTTCGAGTCCACAAGCGCATCCATACTGGGGAAAAGCCCTATAAGTGTGATGAGTGTGGCAAAGCCTACATGTCCTACTCTAGCCTTATAAACCACAAAAGCACTCATTCTGGAGAGAAGAACTGCAAATGTGACGAATGTGGAAAATCCTTCAATTATAGTTCTGTTCTGGACCAGCATAAAAGGATCCACACTGGAGAGAAGCCCTATGAATGTGGTGAGTGTGGAAAGGCCTTCAGGAACAGTTCTGGTTTGAGAGTCCACAAAAGGATCCACACAGGGGAGAAGCCCTATGAATGTGATATCTGTGGGAAAACCTTCAGTAATAGTTCTGGCCTGAGGGTCCACAAAAGGATCCATACAGGTGAGAAACCCTATGAATGTGATGAATGTGGGAAGGCATTCATAACTTGCAGAACACTTCTAAATCATAAAAGCATCCACTTTGGTGATAAACCTTATAAATGTGATGAGTGTGAGAAATCTTTTAATTATAGCTCTCTCCTCATCCAGCATAAAGTCATCCACACTGGTGAGAAACCTTATGAATGTGATGAATGTGGGAAGGCCTTCAGGAACAGCTCAGGCCTTATAGTGCATAAAAGGATCCACACAGGAGAGAAACCTTACAAGTGTGATATCTGTGGCAAAGCATTCAGCTATAGTTCAGGCCTTGCAGTCCATAAAAGCATTCATCCTGGAAAGAAAGCCCATGAATGTAAAGACTGTGGCAAGTCCTTTAGTTATAACTCACTTCTTCTTCAGCATAAGACCATTCATACTGGAGAAAGACCTTATGTATGTGATGTGTGTAGCAAAACGTTCAGGAACAATTCAGGTCTCAAAGTACATCGGAGACTCCATACTGGGGAAAAACCGTATAAGTGTGATGTATGTGGGAAGGCCTATATCTCACGCTCAAGCCTTAAAAATCACAAAGGAATACACATGGGGGAGAAGCCCTATAAATGCAGCTATTGTGAGAAATCTTTCAACTACAGTTCTGCCCTTGAACAACATAAAAGGATTCATACAAGGGAAAAGCCCTTTGGGTGTGATGAGTGTGGAAAAGCCTTCAGAAACAATTCAGGCCTTAAAGTACATAAGCGAATTCACACAGGGGAGAGACCTTACAAATGTGAAGAATGTGGAAAAGCCTACATCTCACTCTCAAGCCTTATAAATCATAAAAGTGTACACCCTGGGGAAAAGCCCTTTAAGTGTGATGAGTGTGAGAAAGCCTTCATCACATACAGAACACTTCTAAACCACAAAAAAATTCATCTTGGAGAAAAGCCCTATAAATGCGATGTGTGTGAGAAATCTTTTAACTACACCTCACTGCTTTCTCAACACAAAAGAGTTCATACTAGAGAGAAACCCTTTGAATGCGACAGGTGTGAGAAGGTCTTCAGAAACAACTCAAGCCTTAAAGTCCATAAAAGAGTACACACTGGGGAGAAGCCCTATGAGTGTGACATATGTGGAAAAGCCTACATCTCACACTCAAGCCTTATTAACCATAAAAGTACACACCCTGGCAATACGTCCTATACATGTGATGAATGCGGAAAAGCATTTTTCTCAAGCAGAACTCTTATAAGCCATAAGAGAGTCCATCTTGGGGAAAAACCCTTCAAGTGTGTTGAGTGTGGGAAGTCGTTCAGCTACAGCTCACTTCTTTCCCAACACAAGAGGATCCACACAGGGGAGAAACCTTATGTATGTGATTGGTGTGGGAAGGCATTCAGGAACAGCTCAGGCCTCACAGTACATAAAAGGATCCATACAGGGGAAAAACCCTATGGGTGTGATGAGTGTGAAAAGGCATACATTTCACACTCAAGTCTTATTAATCACAAAAGTGTCCACCGTGGAAAGCAGCCCTATAATTGTGAGTGTGGGAAATCTTTCAATTATAGATCTGTCCTTGACCAACATAAAAGAATCCACACTGGAAAAAAGCCATATCGATGTAATGATTGTGGGAAGGCATTTAATATCAGGTCAAACCTTACCAAGCACAAAAGAATCCATACAGGAGAGGAATCTTTTAATATGGCATATATGGAAAGTCATAGTGGCGCATTCCAGAAGACGATCTACTATGAGGGAGGGAATTCTCTGGATGGGACCAGAATGCAGATGCCTATGTGGGAGGCAGAGCATGCCAAGTCTCAAAGAAGTCAAATAGAAGAAAAACTTTATGAATATAAGAATTTCTGAGGTCCTTAGTCATGGCTTATAATTTTCATAGTGTGAGTGAAAGAATTCTAAGTGCTCATGAACAATTCTACGTGTCTCAGTTATAGCAAGAACAGTTTTAGTGTCAAAATAGTTGAACCCTTTAGGACTATAAAATACCACTGGATATAAAGCCTTTAAAAGTGATGGAACATTTTAAAAATGTAGTCTGGACATAAAACATAAAGGTAAGGGTCTTTAGTTAGAAATCATATTCACCACTACAAAGATCCTATTTGGATAAATAAGTGAATGAGAATGTATAAAGTTGGTATAATTTTGAGATCTATATTTCGGTCAGTGGAAAAAAGATCCAAGAAGGGCCTCCAACAGGCAGAATCAGGGAGAGAATGGTTTCAGGAAATAGGGTTTATTAGTGGGTCATGAATTATAGATTTAACAGTAATGGTTTGTGGTAGGAAGATCACAACTTCTGAAACAATTTAGATGTCCTAGGAAAAGAAAAGGCATAATCTGTGACATAATTACTTTAAATGCATATTAGTTGAGATACACTATTATATTAATTGAACTGGTAAGACTAGAGTTTCAAATGAACTCCCTTAATAGGTAATATATATGATAAATGAAAACCTGGAAAGTGACATTCACATATACTGAGAGAATGGAAAGGATTTCAGTATCTTCAGTTAAGTAATGGAACACATCTTCAACATGAATTTGCACCTTACAGAGAAAATTCAGGGAATCCTATGAATAAAAAAAAAGTTTCAAAGTAAAGCTTTTAATAAAAAGCTAAATACCAGTAATTAAGAAATTCATGTTTTAAAAAAATACTTTCTTTCAGAAAGTCTTGTTAAAATGTTATGTACAACATACATGTGTATATTGTCTGTTGTAAAATATGAATATGCTCAAAACTCACTTTGCCATAAAGGCCAAATAGTTATGGCAAGGTAAGGGGGGGGCAATAAATGTTTCAAATGTAAATAGGCTGTGACTTATTTTAAATGGACTAATAGCCATTTGTGTGTTATATCTTTCCTTGTAAGTTATACAGAATCTAAAAGAAGCTTCTGTCTTCTCTGTGAAGACTTATCCACTAAACTAGTATCTTAGGATTCACCAGAAGTTAGATCATACTTATCTCAGGGGGAAATAGATGAAATTTGAAGAGACCACAGGTAAGCAATATGACCATGATATAAGTCTGGATTATAATTTGTTAGAGTGTGTAGGCTATGTGAGTGAGTCACCATATAATTCATTAAGAACAGAACTTAATACAAAGTGTTAGTAACTGTAGCAGTAAAGACTAGGTATTTCAATAGTAAAAGTAGATTCTTCTGAGTTGAGCTCCATAGTAATTGGACAGGTTATCAGAACCAGGTGAACGAACTCTTAAGTTTGTTCTCTGACTTCAGGACCTACCATCATTAAAGACAATCTCTAGCCAACTCTAATTTTAAAATTCCCATTGCCCCCATCTGGGAATACTAGGAAGTACTTTGTTTCTGTCTCCAGATTCCCACCAGTAGGTTCTGACACGTGAGGTGAAGAAAGGGAGAATATATTTTTGGTACTCAGTTCTGTAGTAGAATGTCCACACTTGTACTGTTGTACTGCATGAGACACTGGTCAATTTGACTCTATCTGTAGATTTAGTTTACTCATCAAATTTTTGTGGAGAATCTGCTAGGTACAAACCACTGTCCTGGGCCCTAGGTAGGGAAAGGTGGAAACAAGAGTTAAGACTTCGAGCAGAGTCATCCTAATACACACACACCTAAGTGTTCAGAGAAAATTAACCATAGCCAGCCAGGAAAAGTGTAGATATTGGGTTTTTCTGAGGAGTAGGAAAGAACTTCTTGAATAAAGACAGCAGAACAGTTCAGGAATTGTCCAGAATGGCTGTTTTAAGGTGAGCAGAAAGACTTCAGACTATCCATTCCCAGCAGCCATTGAGGAAAGGGGTTGCATTTGCTAAAGAAAGATCCCCTTCTAGCTTCTTAGACAATCCTGTTATCTGAGGTTTCTATGTGCCTTATAGCCAAAGCAGCTAGTGGCTTGAGTCCCATTCCTTCCACACTCTTGTCCCCCCATGTAAGCTCCAACTGGATCTATGGCACTACTTAGGTTTAGGGATAACACAAGTAAAAATGTTGAGCCTGGCCACCTTGCAGAAAAGTTAGTGAGTTCTGCGGTACTGTGGATCAAACAAAATGAATTTATGCATACTATGCAAATTCTACCAGTAAGGTACATCTCTGGCTCTGTCGCTTTAATTTATATATATAAATTATATATATGTTGTAAGCTGTGTGCTTGTGAGTTTGTGTCTGAGGAAGCTGGAAGCATCAGCTGTAGCTAGAGTTCTAGGTGTAAGCTACCTGATAGGGATGTTGGCTGAATTTGCATTTGAGAACAGTATATATCCCTTTAGCCTCCTTTTAGATTGGTCTCTTGATTACCCCAGTGTACTGAGTGCTGGGGACAACTACTTTTGGCTTGGCCTTGAGTATTATATCAAGGGTGAAATAAATTATATTCAGCTTAACTCAGGTGTGTATGGGTTATGGGAGCAGGACATAGAGGTACACATCTTTAACCTCAGAACTTTGGGAGGCAGAGGCAGGACCATAATGGATACCATGCTGCAGATTCAATGAGTTTATTTATTGTGGCTAAGCCTGCTTGGACCTGTCTATGGATATGAGATTAGTGATCATTGCCTTTTCTAGTAAATGATACACAAGAAGAAAACAAAAGCAAAAACCTTAACTTGTAAGTGAATCAAAATACATTTTTAAAGTTTGTAAGGTAAGGGAGAATTGACATGGTGAAAAGTAAACTGGAATCTGGAAGATCTGTGGACTAAAATGCTTTTATCTAGGAACAGCTTCATGATGTTTATAAAGTCATATGCATGGAAGATGGCATAGACATGTGTTAATAGGATAAAGTTTAAAATCTGAGATGAAAAACCTCAATATAAAAAACCTAACATTCTGGTTTGGGTAAAGGTGGGCTACAATATTTGGGTCAATTTCCCATTGAAAATGAAAATGTATTTTTTTAAAGGCACATAGTATCCTGTCTTTAATTCATTTGGCTGCTATAACTAATTATAACATGAATAATTTCAAAAATAACTTTTTCAATTCTGGAGGGTGACAAGTGTAATCATGGGGCGCCCTGGGTTTGTACATCTGTTTAGAGTCCATTTCTTGGATCATAGAAGGGACCTTATTGTGTTGTGTATAGATCAAGGGGGTCTTTGTTGAGCCTCTTTTATAGGAGCACCAATACCATACATGAGTATTCCACCTTCTTGATTTAATCTCAGCACTCACTAGGGAGGTTCACAACCTTCCGTAACTCCAGCTTCGAGGGTTTGCCTCTGGCTTTAATGAGTTCTCTCTCTGAAAAAATAGTACAAATCTTTTAAAAGTTAGATAAAATACAGCCTGTTCTGTGGATTGCTGATGCTCTCTGGGTAGGAAATTCAGAGCCAGTCCCACCGTGGTGATGAATAGGAGCCCTTTGAAAAGTTAAAGTTAGGTTTCTAAATTGCTTACAGCAAAATAAATCAGAGCTAAGCCTTTCCCTACGTGTAGAGAGACAATGACCTTGTTACTAATAGGCAGAGTGGTACAAGAAAAAGTGAGACTACCCCTGGTTTTCCTCCAGTCTAAGTAACAGCAGCCTAGGACATGGTAGACACAGACACGAGAGAACCAGCTCCATTTCATATCAAGTAACTCTTAATTCACTACACTCTTTCTTTTTTTTCCTTTTGTAGCAAAGTTGTTTTATCCCAGGTTAGCCTCAAAAGTCACAGTCCTGCCTCTGCCTCCCAGTTCTGAGGTTAAAGATGTGTGCCTCTATGTCCTGCTCCCATAAATAATTTTTATGGGCAGTAATCTGCAAGCAAAGATAAACAGATATATTGGGGAAAAGACAATGTAAGTGAAATCCAACAAAAAGAAACATACCCAATAGGCTTGCCATAGTGAACATAATGTATTTATAAAAATACTTAAAGATGATTATAATAAAGAAGCACTTGGCAACAGAACACATGAGAAAACAATTACTCAACTGAAAGATATGTGAAGAAGTTGCCTAGAATGTAGCTTCAAAATGTAGAATGTAGCTTCAAAATGGGAAAATTTGGGTGTATGGGAAGCTTCACTGAGATTTGTTTTTCAGTGAATAGAAGTATTTTTAACATTCAATCATAGTTCAGAAGGAGAATGATGGGAGAAAGAGTAAGGGGGAACTGAGCTGGGTATTTTCTAGAATTAGTGAAATCTACAGATATGAAATCCAAAAGAATGTAAAGGTAAATTTATAAAAATCTCATCTAGCTGTACTACTGAGATGGAAGCAGGTGGATCTGAGTCCCATCTCAGAAAAGGCAGGCAGACACGCTGAATCTCATGGTAGCTTGCTTGGGACTATACTAAGGGATAGGAATTCTGGAAAGGAGAAGTACCTTAGATATGAAAGTGAACACACCTTCTTGGAGGTGTTTGGTTCCCTAACCAGGTCCCTGCCACTACCCCAACTGGATTAATCATTAGATAAGGGCATGTCTAAAGATTCCCTTCTGTACATGCCTGTTGAGGAACTTCCCGTTTAGATTCAACATTTCTTCTCAAGCTATGGGGTAGTGTTTGTTGTGTTTACTTAGATAGCAGTGAAACCCATGCAAAGAGGCAACAAAAATGGGGTGGCTGGAAGGATTTCTCCTACCAGGAAACCTGGATTGGAAGAAGTCTTGCCTAAGAGGTGGAGGCATACACCTTTAATCCCAGCATGGGGAGGGAGAGGCAGGCAGATCTCTGAGTGTTTGAGGCCAGCACAATCTACAAAGTGAGGTTCAAGACAGCCAGGGCTACACAGAGAAACCCTGTCTGAAAACAAAACAAAAAGCAATAATAAGTGACTTTGCTTATTCCCAGGTGGTCTTGTTGATGTACAATCAATCAGGTAAATCTCTGTAATACATACATACATACATACATACATACATACATACATACATAACTTTGCTTATTCCCATATCGCCTTGTTGATGTATCTTCACCTGTCTCTTCTCAGGATAATAGCTCATAGGTTGTAACGAAATTAGAAAAGTCAGTATAATTGCAGACCAAAAAAGAGTGCCTGAAGTGGAGTAGTGTAAATAAGGATGTATCAAGAAAGGCTGGCCAAGTAGTGATTCTTTTTAATTAATTTTTTTTACACTCCATATTTTATCCTTCCTCCATCCACCCTCTGACTCTTCCGCATCCCATACTTCTTCCCCACCCACCTGACCTTTAAACTCCCTGGGGCCTCCAGTCTCTTGAGGGTTAGGTGCACCATCTCTGAATGAACACAGACCCTGCAGTCCTCTACTGTATGCATGTTGGGGCCTCATATCAGCTGTTGTATACTGCCTGTTTGGTGGTCCAGTGTTTAAGAGATCTCGGGGATCCAGATTAATTGAGACTACTGGTCTTCCTACAGGGTCACCCTTCTCAGGTTCTTTCAACCTTCCCTAATTCAACAACGGGTCAGCTGCTTCTGTCCATTGGTTGGATGCAAATATCTGCATCTGATTCTTTCAGCTGCTTGTTGGGTCTTTCAGAGGGCAGTCATGCTAGGTCCCTTTTTATGAGCGCTCCATAGGCTCAGTAATAGTGTCAAGCCTTGGGACCTCTTATTCAAGCATTTTGGAACTTTTAAGATGCTGAGGCAATAGAAGACAATTCTTAACTGAAAGTCGAGAATGATACCCCATGGTCCATGCCTTATACAGATAAAATGAAGAAAGAGGTAAGGAAACCAAGCTTTGGATCTGTTTTTTTCAGTGGTAATCTTGCTTTAAGCAATTTATTGTCCTGAGCAAGCGTGCTTTGTCTTTGAGAGAGGGGTTCAGCTTGGAGAGAGCCCCAGCTTGAGACAACCTTAAGCAACCTAGACAATCATGCCATGCACATTTTGCTTCCCATGCTCCACCCTTCTTCCTTTACGTCTTTTATTGTAGTTAATTGTGGTGATTATTTTTTTTAAACTGTTATTTGCAGATACGCTAGAGATTATACAAAAAGAACTGGTGAGTGCCAAGGTCTCACCATCTTAACTATGGCTGTTTTTATTAAGTGCCCATTAAAATCTAAAAAGAGAAAGGAGATCCTGTGGTTGTCAGGGACTCTGAGAAGGGCAAAGTTCCTCTGGTCTCAGATACAAACTTAGGGCCAGTATTCCAATCAATGCAATGGTTATGAGTTTGTTTCCTGTCCTACCTGCAATTTTCTCATCTGTAAAATGAGGACAGGGAACACATAATACAGTTCTTTAAGGAATAGTGAAAGGGGGTCGCAAAAGTGCTCAGTGAGCACAGGGGCTTGTTGCCAAGTCTAGCAACCTGACTACTACCAGTTGTCTTGGCTTCCACATGTGCCCCACCAGCCACACACATGTGGATGTCCTGGGAATTGGACTCAGGGCATCAGGCTTGGCAGCAAGCACGTTTACACACTGAGCCATCTCCATCCTTATTTTGTTTCTGTTGTTTTGAAATAGCTCCCACTATGTATGCTAAGTGGGTTTGAAACTTTCTCTGTAGATGAGGCTGGCCTATAACTTGCAATCCTGCCTCTGCTTCCTAAGTGCTGGAGGAGTTTAGGTATGTACTACCACTCCCAAGGAAGCCTGTGTCTTCTGTTTAAAATGCCACCCAGACAGCTGCTTCCAGAGCTGCTGTTGTGCAGCACCGCATGCTCACTCCCCTGAGCTCTAACTGGAAAAGTGGAACTTTCCCTTTTCCATCTTCCTTTTTTTGCACATGGGTCAAAAGCCCGAGCATATTGCACTGACATTGTGGTCTTTTCCCCAAAGTGCCCCCACTTCTGCCATGCAGCCAGCTGCCTTGTGACATCCATTGCTAAATGGGCACTAACTCTATAGGCATGGCTAGCTTGCTTCCTCTCTTCCACTCCTTATCAGCTGCTAAGACTTCCAGCTCACCTTTCCTGTTGTTTTTCTTTCAAATTCTAATGATACTGCCTTGGACTTCAAAAATTACTATATAAACATTTCTGTTAAATTGACTCATGGTCACTTATTTCCAAAAGCTGAAAGCCATGAAAAGGAGAGTAAACTTTAATGACAAAGAGAACAACACACTAGAGGTCAGCAAAGTCAAGGCTGGCACTCAAGTATAGAAAAATTGATAAACTTTTGGGGTGATTGAACAAGAAACCCAGAAAAATACAAATAATCTAAGTTTGAGATGAAAAAGAAATTATAGCAGACCTCCCATAAGAGGTTAGGAGTTTATTTTTGGTCACACTAACATATGGGTGTCCTAGGTATAGTTTTGTTATTTCATTGTGTTCAGAAAACATAGTCTGTATCTGCTGTCCTTATAATTGTGCAGAGACTTGCTTTAGGTCTAGCATGCATTGCTTTAATAATGCCTACCTCATTGGAAAAGAACATAAGTTCTGCAGACGCTGGGTGTGGTCCCCTACATGAAGTCGTTAGATTGACTTGTAATGTAGCACACACATCACGGTTACTAGTGAGTGTTACTGATTGGTTGACAGTCCTTTACTGAGGATTGCAGTTTACTGGGGCCACACAGAACTGGCTCATTCAAACTTCATGGAGGAAAACCTGATTCTAGTGACGCCTTTTGCTTATTTAGTCTAGTCTCTAACATTAATAGACTTGCTTCTTTCTGATCTTTGGTTCATGGCTTATCTCTTTCCATCCTCTTACTTTCAGTGTTTCTGTGCTTTCTAATCTGCTGCATGTGCCACTTGGAAATGGCATATAGTATTGTTTAATAAGTCTAATAATTCATTTTTAACAGGAATGCTTTTAATGCCCAGTTGCTTATTGTTTTAGATTTAAAACTTACTATTTTTAATTTCACTTGGTTTCAGTTATTTCCTGTCTTCAGATTATATCAGAATTATTCTATTAAAATTCTATTTAATTATTCTATTTCCCCTCTACTTTGATAACATTATCTTAGTCTGTATTAAAATCTATTTTGAGAGCTTGTACCTTACTACATAGCTTAGCTTATAACTTGCTACCTTCCTGCCTCAGCCTTTCAGCTGCCGGGATTACAGGTATTTGCTTAACTTAAAAGATATTTTGTTATTACTACATTTCCTGGATAGGTCTCAGATTCCTTTGTCACAACGAATCATCTGGACATGTATTTGTTTAACATATTTTTAAAATTATTATTTGTTTCTTTTCTTTTTCTTTACACTCCACATTTTATTCCCCTTCCGGTCCACTCCCCTGTCTTCATGAGGATGTGAGGATGCCCCCTCCCCCAACCAGACCTCTAAATTTCTGGGGCTTCCAGTCTCTTGAAGGTTAAGATGCATCTTCTCTGACTGAACTGAGACCTGGCAGTCCTCTGCTATATATGTGTTGGGGACCTTATATCAGCTGGTGTATGCTACCTGGTTAGTGGTCCAGTGTCTGAGAGATCGCTGGGATCCAGGTTAATTGAGACTGCTGGTCCTCCCACAGGGCCACCTTCCTCCTCAGCCTCTTCTAGCTTTCCCCTAATTCAACCACAGGAGTCAGTAGCTTCTGTTCATTGATTGGGTGCAAATATCTGACTCTTTCAGCTGCTTGTTGGGTCTTTCCCAGGGCAGTCATGCTAGGTCCCTTTTTGTGAGCGCTCCATAGCCTCAGTAATAGTGTCAGGTCTTGGAGCCTCCCATTGAGCTGGGTCCCACTTTGGGCCTGTTGCTGGACTTACTTTTCCTTGGGCTCCCTTCCAGTTCCATCCCTGCAGTTTTCAGACAGAAACAATTATGGGTCGGAGTTTTGACTGTGGGATAGCAACCCCATCTCTCACCCGATGCTATCTTTCTGCTGGAGATGGGCTCTACAAGTTCCCTCTACCCACTGTATGGCATTTCATCTAAGATCCCTCCCTTGGAGTCATGCAAGTCTCTTAACCTCCCAGGTCTCTGGTACATTCTGGGGGTTCCCCCACCTCCTACATCCAGAGGTTTCCTGTTTCCATTCCTTCTGCTGGCCCTCAGAGCTTCGTCCCTTTTCCCCCACCCAATACCAGATCATATTCCCATCTCCCCCCAAATCCCCGACCCCCATCCCCTTTCCCTTCTAAGTCCCTTCCTCCCTCCCTCCCTCCCTCCCCTCTTATTGCTTTCTTCTCCCTTGCAAGTGGGACTGAGGTGTCCTCACTTGGGCCCTTCAGGTTGTTGACCTTTTTGAGTTCTGTGGACTGTATCTTGGGTATTCTGTACTTTTTTTTTTTTTTTGGCTAATAAAGGTTTAAGGTTTCTCTGTCTTTGATTGATCTGATTTTAATTACAACATATTTAGTGTGGACAACTGTTTAAGTATCTTATCTTAGTTTCCTTATGCTCCTGCAGTTGTGGCTTTAAGTCTCAGTAATCTAGTGCTGAGACATTAGATCTATACCCTTTTCTTCCTTCCTTCCCAGGATTTAAATAAGGGTATATTTGACCTTCTTGATGCATCTCCCGTGTCTCTTGGCCTTTTATTCCTATCAGTCTTCCACCTTGTTCCAAGTTTCATTCTGGATCAAATTTGTCTTCCAGTCTATTTGTTTCTCTTAGCCACTTAATCTGCCACTAAATATACATACTGAGTATTCAACTTTTATGTTTCTGTTGCAGAATTTTAATTTGCTTCCTTTTTATAGTAAACAGAAGTCTCAAACTTAGTTTTCGTTTTCCTGAAAATAGTATGTTTTTTTTTCCTTTTGTTGTTGTTGTTTGTTTGGGGAAGATGGAGATCTTGAGTATCATTCTTAAATGTTGTCCATCTTCTATTGAGACAAGGTCTCTTGCTAGCTTGAAACACACTATGTAAGTTAAACTAGTTGGTCAGCAAGTCCTAGTGCCTGCATAGCACTGGGACTATAAGCACATACTACCCTAGCCTTTTTTTTTTTTTTTTTTTTGGTCTGGGGGAGGGGTTCTGGGGAACAAACTCAGGTTTCATGCTTGCAAAGCAAACAATTTACTGACGGATCCCTCTTCCCAGCCATAACATTTGTTACTTCCTTTTCTCTGATGCTGATTTCTGGGTAGTTACTAATGTATGTCATTAGATTTCCTTTGCCCAAGTACTTAAGAGTAGCTTTTCTCCTTCTTCTTGGAATATGATTGGTTACATGTCCAAGCCAGCTCAGTCAGTCAACAGGGTCTCAAGCGAGGGAGTGAGGATTGAAAAAGAAAAACAGACAAAATTATAACCTGACTCTAGCCAGTGCTGAGGCTGAAGCAGCTTTATTTCTCTCCAGCCTGCTTTTATATCATTCTAGGTGCATCCAAACACCATGGTCAGTTCTTAGATCAAAGACAAAGTAATCAAGTGAAGTAGTAAACAAGGAGATCACACAAGAAAGTAATCAAGCAGAGTAGTAAGCCAAAGGAACTCACAGATAGTAAGTGTCTTAGTCAGGGCTTCTATTCCTGCACAGACATCATATCATGACCAAGAAGCAAGCTGGGGAGGAAATGGTTTATTCGGCTTATACTTCCATACTGCTGTTCATCACCAAGGAAGTCAGGACTGGAACTCAAGCAGGTCAGGAAGCAGGAGCTGATGCAGAGGCCATGGAGAGATGTTACTTACTGGCTTGCTTCCCCTGGCTTGCTCAGCCTGCTCTCTTATAGAACCCAAGGCTACCAGCCCAGAGATGGCACCACCCACAAGGGGCCTTTCCCCTTGATCACTAATTGAGAAAATGCCTTACAGTTGGATCTCATGGAGGTACTTCCCCAACTGAAGCTCCTTCCTCTGTGATAACCCCAGTCTGTGTCAAGTTGACAGAAAACCAGCCAGGACAATAAGTAAGTACAGCAGTAAGCAAAGGGATCACCTAAGGTCGTGATTCAGCAAAGGAGGAAGCAAAGCCCCATGGTCCCTGCTTCTGACATTCTTATCTGAGCCTCCGTCCTTGTCTGAGCCCAGTGACAAATGCCAAATTCCTAGAAGTGGCACCAAAAGCTCTCAACAGTTACACTCTGGAAGTTTGTCACCTTTAGCCTTATTTCCTACAGAATTCTTTCACAGCTCATAGACCTGAATAGTTTACTACTTTTGAGGAATAAGGAACTTGGCTCAAGACCTAAGTAAGTTTTGTTTCAAGATTCTAAAGTGAATTTAACTGGACAAAAGTTATTCTTCTCAAAGTCTGTTGGCCTTAATAAAGTTAGGTTTTGAGGGGTGGGGTTCACTGGCATCCTCCCCATTTTGTTTCTGTTTGTCTCATACAGAGAAATTTTACCTTTTACAAATAATATGTGAGGTAGAGGAGATTAACTTTGTATTAATAGTTATGGCATCTTAAGATCATTTAAATTCATTATTTTAGCCAGGTATGGTGGCACATGCCTTTAATTCCAGCACTCAGGAAGGAGAAACAGATGGATCTTTATGAGTTTAAGGCCAGCCTGGTCTACATTATCAGCTCCAAGATCGATAGGGCTTCATAGTAAGACCCTATATCACAAAAAAAGGACCAGTGTCTTTAATTTTTGTTTTCTAAATTACTCAAATAACTTACTGAGAAGTTTTTTCCTAGGCCCTGTTCTCTGACTATGCCATTAAAACAAACAAACAAACATACATACATACATACAACCCTAAGGCATGGAAGGTCCTATGTTCCTGTTTTATTATCAGGATGCTTCTTTTAAATCAAAGATGAAGCCAAGTCTGCTATTATAACAGAAATACATTAATAGTAACACTGACTAATTTTTCCTTTTTTCCTGTAATTTTACCATTTCCCTCCTGCTAACAAGAACTTTGAAAACGACTTTTATGGGGAAATTTGCCTCATTACTAAGCCCCACTCTCACCTCCTCCCACATCTAGAACCCTGGAAACTATCTACTTTGTTTATGATTCCCCTGGGAACTAGCTGTTACAGCTTGGAAATAACTTGAGAGCCCCCCACCCCTCAATGTGTGTGTGTTCCAGAACCCCATACCCAGTGTGGTGGTGGTAAGGTGGGTGAAAACTGAAGAGGTAGTCTAGGAGAACATGGTTACACTGTAATGGCCATCACCCCTGGAAAGGGCCTAACACTTGTCTCCTGAAGCTAGGAAAGCTCTTAAAACATTAGGGTGTTAGAAAGCTAGTGCTAACCTCACCCTCCCAAAGCACTTTATTCCTTCTACACATGGCTGATCCCCTTTCAGATTCTCTGCCATGTTGTGATGCAGCCAAGTAATACTCAGTAGAACCCTGGCACGAAAATTATGGGCCAAATATACTGCATTATAATGTACACAGCATCAAGTACCCTGTTGTAGCAACAGAAAATAGACTAGTACACTAGCTAACACTGGAAAACTTTTGAAAGGCATGTTCTGAGTCTTTCTTGTCCTCACAAATCTTCAACTTAACTTGAAGTTGACTGTCCCATCATGGCTGATGCAGTTAGGAGAAATCAGGATGTGCCCTGGAGTTCATCTGTCTCTATTATGTCTCATCAGTCAAGTCAGTCGGGAGCACAGGACAGAGGACAAATGTCATGTCTCAAAGTCTTTATAGAGCAACTTCTCCATGACAAAGGAGCTTCATGCCCTTTACTATGGGCAGACATGGGGAACCTTAACTCTCCTCTCACCTCCCTGACAGTATTCTTTCAGCCAGTTCCACAACTACAGTGTTGTAGGTAGGCTGGGGATGGAGGAAAGGGACTACATGCTGATTGTAAGGTTACCCCAAGTTCTTCATTGATTAGCCAAGGACTGAAAGGTTTAACGAAAGTAAGATGGTGGTTATGGTGGAGAAGAAACAGATTCAGAACACCATAGTGAAGCTCTGTTCTGTTGCCTGAGATCCTTAGAGAGGTAGGAGCCAACAGGAGCTAGAACATTTCCTTTCTTTCTTGTTAGAATACAACCACTTTAAACTCAAGTACTATGTAATTTTTGGAAAGAGCTAAATTAATAATCTGCCCATTTATACTTCTAGGAATTTGTTCAAACAAGAACCTCTCTTAGTTCCTGAAACAGCCATAGCGTCACTAGGGCAACATGTGGGGGAAGTCAAAGCAGCAGCGTGGCACTGTTCTTAACTGCTACTCAGCACCAGGCCTCCAAATGGGCACTTTCCTCTGCAAACATATGGTTTTGATTTTCTAACAAAAGGAATCTTAGCATACATGACATTACCACATTTGCATTTATATAGTGACTCACTGTCTTGTGAAAATACACATATCTTTTTTGCATTCTTTCTAAGGGCTTCCTAGTAACTCAATTGTTAGTTATAGTCACAATGTGGTTGATTTAACCAGCCTTCTCACTAGGGCCTTCAATACTGTGTAGGAAATCAATAGTTCCACTAGCCCCTACTCACTACTTCTGGAAATAACAGTTGGCATGTTTACGTCTCATCCTTACTTTACTATCCTGTCTCAGTGGGTTTGTGTCACAACACTGAAGTCTTTCCAAGGTAGCCTGGCCCTTAGCTCAGTTTATATTCTCATGGAAAGAAACAGGTCTGTTCACATAAACTTTGATTACTAATCTAGTTGGTGGTTGCAATGAATTGCCACAGTCTGTGACTTAAAACATCATAATTTAGTATTTTAGAGATCTGGAGATCATAAATTTCAAACAAGTCTCACTGAATTGTGGATGCCATAGACTGCTGAGAAAAAACCAACAGTGGTGCCCAGATAACCTCCTGAGGCACTTCAGCTGTTGCTCTGGACACCCACCTGCTCACCTGTGAACTGTGACCAGAAGGAGAACATGATGAACGCTTGTCTTGTTGAAGCCAGTGGATTGGTCCATAAAATCATGCCCCCTTTTGGTTTTCATTTCCAGTTTTTAACAACTCAGAAAGGTTATAATCCAAATTATAACTAGACTAGACAGAAGGGGAATACAAACACCTTATAAACTTTTGTATGAGCAAGAAATAAACATTTGAGTACATTTAAGTTGCCAAGGTTTGGATTATTTGTTAGCCACACTTGTCTATCTTACCTCAGCTTACAAAACAGTCACTGACCTCTGTACTAGTCAGAAGAGGCTGGGTGGCTATAACAAAGAACTACACACTGTATTAAAGGTAGAGTGGCCAACGTAATTCATTACACAAGTTGTTTCAATGTGATAATTTCCAAGTGTCTTTGGCTGGGTGATAAATTATATGGATGTTTGTTTAAAGAGAAAAGTACTTTATATTACTCTTGCTTCATGGTTCAGGCTAAGTATTCTTGCCTGGCATTTCTATGATTAATTTATGTAAATAACCACTTGCTATGTGATGGTATTGCTGTCATTTGCATGGCCGAGGTTGGGTTGTTACCAGGTCATCAATGACCTTTTAGATTTTTTAGTCTTATAACTTAATTTCAGGGCATAAGCATGAAACCAAGGGCCTGAGTTTTTGTTTTTGTTTGAGCTTACATATATTTACATGCAGGTAGATGTGAGACTACAGAGATCCTGTGGACCTCTCACCTATTTCTCTGCAGCAGCATCTTGTGAAATCATAGTATACTGTCATACATATAGGAAGTTGGAATTGTTACAGCCCAAAGATCTTGTACATTGTATGTCGTTTTTTCTTGCATTAGTTCTATACAACTTATCAAGATTTGTCAAGATTTGTCATTCAAGATAGAAAATGGCCAAGTAAGGTTTTGCTCATTGTCACTTCTCCATGGCCAAGCATGATCTATGGCACAAAGACCCCTAGTGAATAGTTGCCTAATGAATTATAAATTAATGATGGTTCTAAGGCACTGTAATGGAAATGCAAAATTTCATGGAGCATGAATAAGATACATGTAACAGGTCAAGGTAGGATTGGCAGGATAGCATGCTATAAGTATCTGTAGTTCTACCATGTCTCTACCTGGCATGCAGGAGAAAAACAGGTCTTAGACCAGCAAGGGCAAGAAGCAGTACATCACATCTTCCTACATTCTCTTAGCCAGAACTTAATTGTAAGTAAACACCAAGCTCAAAGGAAGCTAGGGTATATTTGCTTACAGTTCTTTCTCTCCTTGCCCTCTGCAAGATTCCCCAAGATGGAGAATATTTGCCCACCTCACTAATGTTGGGCTCTAGCCCATGGAATGTGAGCAGAAGTGATAGCATGTCAGTTTTGAGCTAAGACCTTGATGTGATCCAAGGATTTTGTTTCTGCTTGCCAATGGCACTCCTGCCATCTGTCATGAGTAGAATCTCAGTTGGGTAGCTATTGGTGGAGAAAATCAGAGGTAAATGAGACAACTCTAAATTGGTCTGTAGCCTGAAGTAGTGCTGCTCTGCTGACAGGGGACTACTGAGTGTCTTTTTTGTTTTGTTTTTAATAAGCCACTAAGATTTGGAGGCTGCTTGCCATGAACTCAGACTCTGATTACAGGGTTATGTTTATTATACATGGCAATATGAACATTTGTGAACTATAAGCACTTAACAGCCATGAGAGAAGCTGCTCCCAAGACAAACAGAAACAACTCTACTTGGAGAAGATCCTTTTGGAGTTCATAGCATAGGTAACCAGATTGGTTTCATAACTGTAAGCATGCTTTCCATGTGTAATAGGGAAAGAATCCAGATTGGTCAGTCAAATGATCAGTGACAAAGCAGGAGTATATTTGCCTGGAGGAATCTTGAGGATTGAGGCCAGGTAAATGATAGAAAACTAGGTCAAAATAAAAAATTAACAAACCAGGTTGAGGAAGCTTTCACATTGAGTAAAACTGTAGTGCTAACATCAGAAGCCTGAAATAAGTCCATTTAAGAATATTACTTGAAAGCCGGGAGTGGTGGCGCGCCTTTAATCCCAGCACTTGGGAGGCAGAGGCAGGCGGATTTCTGAGTTCGAGGCCAGCGTGGTCTACAAAGTGAGTTCCAGGACAGCCAGGGCTATACAGAGAAACCCTGTCTCGAAAAAAAATAAATAAATAAAAATAAAAAAATAAAAAAGAATATTACTTGATCTTGTCTCCCAGGTCCCTCTGAGACCAGTGTGCACAGATCAGCTTGTAGACTGCAGAGGGTAAGGAGCAGACTGCAGAAGCAACAGAGCTTCTGGGACAGGAAGAAGCCACACAGCTTCTGGGACAGACCCCCGTTTCAGGCTGCAGACATCCGGGCACCTTCCTCGCCAGAGGAGAGGTGACTGACCAGGAGGGCTGCGACCCCCCAGAGCAGGCCGTGCAGTGAGTGCGCAGACTGCGGAGGCAACCCATCTTCTGGGACAGGCCCCCTTTGGGGCCTTCATCTTCAACCAGGAGGCAAGTCTGAACACCAGCCTCTGTGCACCTTCCCTGCAAGAGGGCAGCTTGCCTGAAGTGAGTACTCTGACCACTGAGACTCAGAAGAGAGCTGGACTCCCAGGACAGATGACAGAAGCTAACAGAATCACAGGAGGAACAGGCTCCAGCCAGAGACAACTATAACAACTAACTCCAGGGATTACCAAATGGCAAAAGGCAAACGTAAGAATCTTGCCAACAGAAACCAAGACAGCTCACCATCATCAGAACCCAGCACTCCCACCTCAACCAGTCCTGGATAGCCCAACACACCCGAAAAGCAAGATTTGGATTGAAAATCATATTTCATGATGCTGGTAGAGGACCTTAAGAAGGACTTTAATAACTCACTTAAAGAAATACAAAAGAACAGCGCTAAAGAGGTAGAAGTCCTTAAAGAATCACAGGAAAACACTGCTAAACGGGTAGAAGTCCTTAAAGAGCAGACAGAAAAATCTCTTAAAGAATTACAGGAAAATACAACCAAACAGGTGATGGAATTGAAGAAAACTATCCAAGACCTAAAAAGGGACATAGAAACAATAGAGAAAACCCAAAGTGAGACAACTCTGGAGATAGAAACCCTAGGAAAGAAATCAGGAACCATAGATTTGAGCATCAGCAACAGAATACAAGAGATCAAAGAGAGAATCTCAGGTGCAAAAGATTCCATAGAGAACATGGGCACAACAATCAAAGAAAATGCAAAATGCAAAAAGATTCTAACTCAAAACATCCAGGAAATCAAGGGCACAATGAGAAGCCCAAACCTATGGAAATAGAAGTAGATGACCAAGAAGATTTTCAACTTAAATGGCCAGCAAATATCTTCCAAAAGATTATAGAAGAAAACTTCCCAAACCTAAAGAAAGAGATGCCCATGAACATACAAGAAGCATAAAGAACTCCAAATAGACTGGACCAGAAAAGAAATTCCTCCAGACACATAATAATCAGAACAACAAATGCACTAAATAAAAATAGAATATTAAAAACAGTAAGGGAAAAAGGTCAAGTAACATATGAAGGCAGGCCTATTAGAATTACACCAGACTTCTCACCAGAGACTATGAAAGCCAGAAGATCCTGGACAGATGTTATACAGACCCTAAGAGAACACAAAAGCCAGCACAGGCTGCTATACCCAGCAAAACTCTCAATTACCACAGATGGAGAAACCAAAGTATTCCATGACAAAACAAAGATTAACACAATACCTTTCCACGAATTCAGCCCTTCAAAGGATAATAACCGGAAAACACCAACAAAAGGACAGAAACTACACCCTAGAAAAAGCAAGAAAGTAATACTTCAACAAACCTAAAAGAAGACAGCCACAAGAACAGAATCCCAACCTTAACAACAAGAATAACAGGAAGCAACAATACTTTTCTTTAATTTCTCTTAACATCAATGGACTCAATTCCCCAATAAAAAGACATAGACTAAGAGACTGACTACACAATCAGGACCCAACATTTTGCTGCTTACAGGAAACTCACCTCAGAAAGAGACAGACACTACCTCAGAGTGAAAGGCTGGAAAACAAATTTCCAAGCAAATGGTCCTAAGAAACAAGCTGGAGTAGCCATTCTAATATCGAATAAAATTGACTTTCAACCCAAAGTTATCAAAAAAGACAAGGAGGGGCACTTCATACTCAACAAAGGTAAAATCTATCAAGATGAACTCTCAATTCTGAATATCTATGCTCCAAATACAAGAGCATCCACATTCCTTAAAGAAACTTTAGTAAAGCTCAAAGCACACATTGCACCTCACACAATAATAGTGGGAGACTTCAACACCCCACTCTCATTAACGGACAGATCCTGGAAACAGAAACTAAACAGAGACACATGGACACTAACAGAAGTTATGAAACAAATGGATTCAACAGATATCTACAGAACATTTTATCCTAAAACAAAAGGATATACTTTATTCTCAGCATCACATGGTACCTACTCCAAAACTGACCATATAATTGGTCACAAAATAGGCCTCAACAGATACAAAAATATTGACATTATCCCATGCATCCTATCAGATCACCATGGTCTAAGGCTGATCTTCAATAACAGCATTAATAATATAAAGCCAGCATTGACATGGAAATGGAACTACACTCTACTCAATGATACCTTGAGGTATCATGGAAGAAATAAAGAAAGAAATTAAAGACTTTTTAGCATTTAATAAAAATGAAGCCACGACATACCCAAACTTATGGGACACAATGAAGGCATTCCTAAGAGGAAAACTTATAGCCCCGAGTGCCTCCAAAAAGAAACTAGAGAGAGCACACACTAGTAGCCTGACAGCACACCTAGAAGCTCTAGAACTAAAGGAAGCAAATTCACCCCAAGAGGAGTAGACTGCAGGAAATAATCAAACTCAGGGCTGAAATCAACCAAGTGGAAACAAAAAGAACTATTCAAAGAATCAACCAAACTAGGACCTGGTTCTTTGAGAAAATCAACAAGATAGATAAACCCTTAGCCAGACTAATTACAGGGCACAGGGACAGTATTCTAATTAACAAAATCAGAAATGAAAAAGGAGACATAACAACAGAACCTAAGGAAATCCAAAGCATCATCAGATCCTACTAAAAAAGGCTATACTCAACAACACTAGAAAACCTGGATGAAATGGTCAACTTCCTAGACAGATACCAGGTACCAAAGTTAAATGAGGATCAGATTAATGATCTAAACAGTCCCTTTTCCTCTAAAGAATTAGAAGCAGTCATCAATAATCTTCCAACCAAAAAAAATCTCAGGACCAGATGGATTTAGTGCAGAGTTCTAGCAGCTCTTCAAAGAAGACCTAATTCCAAATCTTCTCAAACTGTTCCACAAAATAGAAACAGAAGGGACTCTAACCAATTCATTCTATGAAGCCACAATTACTCTGATACCTAAACCACACAAAGATCCAACAAAAAAAGAGAACTTCAGACCAATTTTTCTCATGAATATCATTGCAAAAATACTCAATAAAATCCTCGCAAACCGACTACAAGAACACAACAAAATGATCATCCATCATGACCAAGTAGGCTTCATCCCAGGGATGCAAAGATGGTTTAATATATGGAAATCCATCAATGTAATTCAGTATATAAACAAACTCAAGGACAAAAAAACCACATGATCATCTCTTTAGATGCTGAGAAAACATTTGACAAAATCCAACACCCATTCATGATAAAAGTCTTGGAAAGATTAGGAATTTAAGGTCCATACCTAAACATAATAAAAGCAATCTACAGCAAATCAGTAGCCAACATCAAACTAAATGGAGAGAAACTCGAAGCAATCCCACTAAAATCTAGACTAGACAAGGCTGCCCACTTTCTCCCTACCAATTCAATATAGTACTTGAAGTCCTAGCCAGGGCAATTTGACAACAAAAGGATATCAAGTGGATTCAAAGTGGAAAGGAAGAAGTCAAAATATCACTATTTGCAGATTATATGATAGTATATATAAGTGACCCTAAAAATTCCACCAGAGAACTCCTAAACCTGATAAACAGCTTCAGTGCAGTAGCTGGATATAAAATTAACTCAAACAAATCAATGGCCTTTCTCTACACAAAGGATAAATGGGCTGAGAAAGAAATTAGGGAAACAACACCCTTCATAATACTTACAAATAATATAAAATACCTTGGTGTGACTTTAACTAAGTGAAAGATCTGTATGATAAGAACTTCAAGTCTCTGAAGAAAGAAATTGAAGAAGATCTCAAAAGATGGAAAGATCTCCCATGCTCATAGATTGGCAGGACTAATATAGTAAAAATGGCTATCTTGCCTAAAGCAATCTACAGATTCAATTCAATCCCCATCAAAATTCCAACTCAATTCTTCACTGAGATAGAAAGAGCAATTTGCAAATTCATCTGGAAGAATAAAAAACCCTAGGATAGCAAAAACTATTCTCAACAATAAAAACCTCCGGTGGAATCACCATGCCTGACCTCAAGCTGTACTACAGAGCAATTGTGATAAGAACTGCAAGGTACTGGTACAGCCTCAGACAGGTAGATCAATGGAATAGAATTGAAGACTCAGAAATGAATCCACACACCTATGGTCACTTGATCTTTGACAATGGAGCTAAAACCATCCAGTGGAAAAAAGACAGCATTTTCAACAAATGGTGCTGGCACAACTGGCGGTCAACTTGTAGAAGAATGCGAATTGATCCATTCTTATCTCCTTGTACAAAGCTCAAATCTAAGTGGATCAAAGAACTCCACATAAAACCAGAGACACTGAAATTTATAGAGGAGAAAGTGGGGAAAACCCTCGAAGATATGGGCACAGGGGAAAAATTTCTAAACAGAACAGCAATGGCTTGTGCTGTAAGATCAAGAATTGACAAATGGGACTTTATAAAATTGCAAAGCTTCTGTAGAGAAAAGACACTGTCAATAAGACAAAACGGCCACTAACAGATTGGAAAGGATTTTTACCAATCCTAAATCTGATAGGGGACTAATATCCAATATCTACAAGATATTGGACTTGTAGATTCTCAAGAAGCTGGACTCCAGAAATTCAAATAACCCCAATAAAAAACTGGGGTACAGAGCGAAACAAAGAATTCTCAAGTGAGGAATACCAAATGGCTGAGAAGCACCTGAAAGAAATGTTCAACACCCTTAATCATCAGAGAAATGCAAATCAAAATAACCTTGATATTCCACCTCATTCCAGTCAGAATGACTAAGATAAAAAATTCAGGTGACAGCAGATGCTGGTGAGGATGTGGAGAAAGAGGAATACTCCTCCATTGTTGGTGGGATTGCAAGCTGGTACAACCACTCTGGAAATCAGTCTGGAGGTTCCTCAAAAAATTGGACATAGTACTACTGAAATATCCAGCAATACATCTCCTGGGCATATACCCAGAAGATGTTCCAACTGATAATAAGAACACGTGCTTCACTATGTTCATAGCACCTTTCTTTTTTTTTTTTCTTTTTTCTTTTGTTTTTCGAGACAGGGTTTCTCTGTATAGCCCTGGATGTCCTGGAACTCCCTTTGTAGACTAGACTGGCCTTGAACTCAGAAATCCGCCTGCCTCTGCCTCCCGAGTGCTGGGATTAAAGGCATGCTTAAGAGCCAGAAGCTGGAAAGAACCTAGATGTCCCTCACTCAACAGAGGAATGGATACAGAAAATGTGGTACATTTACACAATGGAGTACTACTCAACTATTAAAAACAATAAATTTATAAAATTCTTGAGCAAATGGATGTATTTGGAGGATATCATCCTTGTGAGGTAACCCAATCACAAAAGAAGTCACTTGATATGCACCCACTGATAAGTAGATATTAGTCCAGAAACTTAGAATACCCAAAATACAATTTGCAAAACAGAACAAAATCAAGAAGAATGAAGACCAAAGTGTGGATACTTCATTCCTTCTTAGAATAGAGAACTAAACACCCATGAAAGGAGTTACAGAGACAAAGGTTGGTGCTAAGATTAAAGGATGGACCATCCAGAGACTACCCCCCTGGGGATCCATCCCATAATCAGCCACCAAACCCAGACACTATTGTACATACCGGCAAGATTTTGCTGAAAGGACCCTGATATAGCTATCTCCAGTGAGGCTGTGCCAGTGTCTGGCAAATACAGAAGGGTATCCTCACAGTCATCTATAGGATGGAACACAGGGCCCCCCAATGGAAGAGCTAGAGAAATTACCCAAGGAGCTGAAGGGGTCTACAACCCTTTAGGTGGAACACCAATATGAACTAACCTGTACCCCCAGAGCTCGTGTCTCTAGATGTATATGTAACAGAAGATGGCCTAGTTGGCCATCATTGGGAAGAGAGGCCCCTTGGTCTTACAAACTTCATATGCTCCAGGACAGGGGAACGCCTGGGCCAAGAAGTGGGAGTAGGCGGGTGGGGGAGCAGAGCGGGGGGAGGGGGGGAGGGTATAGAGAACTTTCGGGGTAGCATTTGAAATGTAAATAAAGAATATATCTAATTAAAAAAAGAATATTACTTAATCCATGTCTGTCACTAAGAGGCTGCACCAGCAATTGAAATCTCTCTGTAAAGAATAATTTCTCTATAAAGAGCTTCACTGCCTCCAACTTCTGCAAAGTGAACGCAGCTTTTTCCGAGAAGTAACTCTCTAAACTACTTGCTGATTATTCTGCCAGCAAGAATTTAAATGTGCAGAAATGACACTGATTTTTCCCCCTACCTGGTTAACTGCCAGAGATAGGAAAGGTAAAATAATCTTGAGAGGATAGCAATTTGGGTTTGAATATCCACTTTGCAGTATATAAATTAGCCTCTGATCACATATTGGCTGCTAATATGAAACTGGCTGAAGAAAAGAAGATGATTAACACATTTCTTCAAACAGGGGAATATCCTCATTTTGACCAACTTTTCTCATGGTATTTGTCTTACTTTTAGCTATGAAAAGTTATAAGCTCTTAGGTGTCAAAAGACTGGAACTATAAATATCTTCAGCTTACATTCAATAATGCCAATAATTTACATAATGTGAGTTCTTTTTTTCTCCCACAAACACACAGATATAAATATTGTTTGAGAATATATAGTAGAGACAGCACAATGATTGCTCACCCTTCAGTATGAACCACCTAATGAAGACAATCTTTTGCAGAATTATATACTACTATCACATCAAAGGAACTTAACAATCATTCTATTAGTAACCACAAATAATATATGTCACTAAAAACCACATTTATCTATGTGTGTGCATGGCACTTGTGCCGTAGTGCATGTGAGGATGACAACCTGAGGAAGTCAGGTTTTTCCCACTGTGTAGGTTTCAGAAATTCAGCTTAGGTTCTCAGGCATGGTGGCAAGCTCCCCTACCTTCTGAGCCACCTTACCAGTCTCTCTAAGTCATTTTTAAAATTTCATAACGATCTTCTAAAGATTTTAATGGAATGTTCATCTATGATACAGCCAAGTCATGAGGATTCTATTTGGAGGTTAATCTGGAAAAGCTCTCCCATAATTCCTTCTATGTTTTTGACATATAGCATGGACTTGAAGAATCTGGGGGTTTAACTTAAAGAAGGCTGCATATTCTTGACTTATCTGTTGCTTTCCAGTGTTATGCTTAAGTAGTATCATCCTTCAAATGAAGTCTAAAGGTTTGATCAGATTTGGGTTTAACAGTTTTTCCAAGAACATTTCATAGGCACCATGCCAGGAAGCCAATAATTTGGAATCTTTCCCAAGGGATGTGTAATAATGATTTGGTTGGGTAAGTAACTGCTATTTTTTCATGGAAAAGTGCCTTTGCCTAGAATCAGAGACTTGAGAACAGATAGTTTATATGCTAATACATTGTGAGTTGTACAGTCTTATGAAGGCAAGTGAAGAGTAAAAAGTTTAGGCAGTAAATATAAAGGAGGTAAACTACAATGGAGTTCCCTGCCAGGCTCTCCTGGGATTCACAGACAGCATGGTGTAAGAATAGAAATCTTCAGAGGTCCTGTGTAGCAAAGTCTGACCATGGAGTTTTTCCATGAAATAAAGGTTACATGTTAATGCACCAAGACTTCTAAACTATCTTACCATTTCAGGCAAACCACTGGAAAAGTAAGGACAACTATGCTTCCTGTGATACTAATCTAGTGCAGTTCCCATCCTGGCAGGTGTAATGGCAATCTTACCAAAGGCCTATCATTTCAAGAGATAAGGTGAAGGCTGGTAATGACCATCACGCTTATCCAGGAATCAGGACCTTTCTTTTCTCCCAGCCCTCCCTGCTGGCCCGTTTCCCTGCACTTTGTATCTTAATTCTCCTCCTGCCACCATAACTATTCTAGTTTGCTTTTACTGATGTGATAAACACCATGACCAAAAGAAACTTGGAAAGGGTTTGTTTCAGTTTACAGTGGTAATCTATCATGAAAGGGAACTCTAGGCAGGAAACAGAAGGCAAGAACAAACACCACTTACTGACTTGCTCAGTTGGCTTTTCAATCCAACCCAGAAACCACTGCTCAGGGATGGTGCCACTCCAGTGTGCTGGGTCCTCCAACATCAGTCGCTAATCAGAGAAATACCCCCAGGTTTGTCTACAAGCCGACTTGATCGGGACATTCTTTCAATTGAGGTTTCTTCTTCCCAGATGACTCTAGGTTGTATCAAGTTGACAGAAACTTTAACTAACAGATTTATCGTGTGGCAATTTTGGGAAAACGAAGGCAAGGGATGATCAGATGTTTTTGGTTGTTTCCAGGAAGATTTCTGATCCCATTCCAGGCTATGGCTAGTGCAGTGTTTCGGGGAACATCTACCAGTCTACAGTTCTATATATAATTGTGAGAGGCAGTATACTGGTTTATAGTCACATATAGAATCTTGGAGCAGAGTCTGAGCAAGTTCTAACTATGCAGCTCTGATAAGTTGCAGAAATTATCTGTTTCCTCATCTGTCAAACATAGAGTTGTTTTGACCTAGATTTATTTTTAAATTTAGTATTTTCTCTAACTGACCATTTCTTTTAGAATTAACATGTTCTTTGCCTGAGCTTTCATTTCTAACTTCTCATTTGCTTTTAGAGTTAACATTTTCTTTAACTTAGCTTCCATTTCTTCTAACTTCTTGCCAAGGCCTGAAATTCTCTCTTCCACGTCTTCTAATGTGTTGTTGAGGCTTACCTCTGAGATTTTTGACATTTTGAGTTTTTCATTTTGAGTTTTACTTCAGTTTGGATTTTCTGCAGCGATTCTATTTCTTTCTTAAATTCTACTTTCCTGTCTTGAGATTTTTATTTTCATCATTTCATTCAATTTTTTATGTTCTCACAGCCTTCATTAAAACATTTAAATATATTCTCTTTATGGTCCTTAACATACTTATAGTACTATTTTTGAAGTCCTGTGCTTCAGCTAAAGTGTTTTTCCTCAGAGCCTACTGCAATAGAGCTGCTAGCCTCATGAGAAGACACACTGTCTTGGCCATTCATAGTTGTACTATTATTATTAATTACTATTATTATGTGCTGTAGTCTAGGTACCTGGAATTGAAGAGGACCCTGGGTTTGCACCAAGAGTCACTCTCCAGAGAATGGAGGTAGGGTGGGAGGGGCTCCTGCTAAAACCAAGTCTAGAAAGACTGAAATAGAGGCTGGGAAGGATAATAAAGGCCACTTTCTTATGAGTCCCAGTCTACTGTTACTGTGGCTATGGGGTGTCCCTGGTAGAGCAGCTCTGCAGGTGGTCAGGTGTTGTAAAAGAATGGATGGGCTGGAAGAGCACTCCCAGGAGTTGTAGGAGTCTAGTGAATTAGGAATTACTGTGCCCATGAGGATTTTCTGAAAGGCTAAGAATTATAGATTACTTATGTCACACAGTCTAAGTTAGAAGGTCACTTAAAGAACTAGGAATGAGTGTGAAGAAAGTTGTCCCCAAGGAAGAAATAGTAAAATTATAAAAGAAGTATAAAATGATACTAGGGAGGCAGAAAAGCAATAGTCCCTTACACTCTGGAGCAGGTTAGTGTCATTCTTTTGGATATGGAACACAGGGACAAAGGAGGTTTTGGTAGGGAAAATTTCTTTTTGTAGTGTGGTGTTCTGGAGACAGTAGCTAGAAGACCTTCCAGTGAGTCTGGATTTCAGTAGAGACATCTGGGCTGGAGATACGTATGTGAGATATTCCACATACATGTGATAATTCAAGTTATGAACACATAATCTCACTAAAATAAAGTGCACAGAGCAGCCATGTCAATGGACACAAAGTAAACAGCGGCTGTTTGCTTGGGCCTACTATCAAAATGATGGCAATTACTGCTTAGTGGGCACAGACTTTTAGTTTTAGAGGATGAAAGGCGTTCTGGAGATTGGTTACATGAAAGTATGAATGTACTTGGCACTGTTTAATTGTACTTTTTTGGTTATGATGTTAAAATTTATGTGTACATATCAAGATAAAAGTGCTTTTTTGCCAGGGGCAGTCCCAGAGATTCTTCTTTCTGGTTCTCTTGAAGGTAGTAGAGGGGGGAAGAGTGTTGGCGGGGGCGAGACTTGCTCTTACGAGACATTTAGGGTTGCTGTTTAATAATAAAACATTTACCTCTCTTAAGCCTGAGTCACTTTGCTGCTGTAGCTGACCTGCCTGTCTGAGGCCAGAAGCTGCAGTCTCTGATGTTTAGCAACTGATAGTAAAACAGAGGAAGGCTAAGTAGTCTTTGTTCCTTCTCAGCTCCGACTCCCAGCTTACCAATGACAGTCATAGGAAGAAAAAGGGACACCTTAAAAAGTGATTCTAATCTTTATTTCTAAGTTCTCCAAAAAGTTCTCTCTCTAAAAGTTCTCTTTAAAAGTTCTTTCTTAAAAACTCTCCAAAGAAGTTCTCCTTTGATCTATTTTAATCTTGCTCTCTCTGCTCTGTAACAATAACGCCCTTGCTCCCAATGCTAGGCAATGTGATCTTTCCTAGACTTTTGTACCTTTTTTTTTAAAAGATTTATTTTATTTTATTATATGTAAGTACACTGTAGCTGTCCTTAGACACTCCAGAAGAGGGAGCCAGATTTCATTACGGATGGTTGTGAGCCACCATATGGTTGCTGGGATTTGAACTTATCACCTTCGGAAGAGCAGTCGGGTGCTCTTACCCGCTGAGCCATCTCATCAGCCCCCTTTTGTACCTTTTGTAGGAGAACAGATCCCATGGTTATTCCAAGTATCCCTTTTTACAAAAGTTCAAACATAAATTCAAGTCAAAAATTGAATAAGAAGTTTACAACAGAGAATATTTACATGCTTATCCATTAAGAGTAATTATTTGGCTAAATATTCATTATCTGTCACCAGCTTTACAGGTTCATGGAGTGTTAAAGACTATAACTAAGTTATCACTGAAGTTTTGCATAGATAAACCCTGTCCTTGCACCTACAATAAATTATTAGTTCCCCTTTCATGACTTTGGGTTGTTTTACAACCTCTTGGAATGTTCTTTAAGTTATAGATGTCGGCTTTCTATCTCAGAAGCAATTAACTTGTGACACTTGAAGACTGATAGAGTTCTCTTTGCAGTTTTGATATCAGAAAAGACTTAATAGCAGTTCTATTATAAAAGAGCGTAATGATTTCTAATATAGTTTTAGGGCATTTTATAGAATCACCATTAAAAATTAAGTCATCTATTTGTCTATATAGCATCACTACAAGACAGTATGAATTGTTCTGCAGAAATCTGCTCAAAAGGGTGGGCCAATACCTAGTGATTAATAAACCCTGTCTCGAAAAAACAAAAAAATATTTTTAATAAAACAGGAAAAGCATATTAATAGCTGGAATCCTTCCTAAATGTAATCTCCTAGATCTTGCCTAAAAAAGACAATATGTCATAACTTTACAGTCCATGGTGGAACCTACTCAGGAAGATCACCCGGTAGTCTTTAGCTTCTCCTGGATGGCTTCTGGAAACTTTTGAAGTTGTGGGGAACTATTTATGAATGTGAAACCAAGCTAGTAGGACTTTAGAAGGAAGCCACCCTCAATGCCCAATGCAGCAGACTTTGGAACATGCAATGATCAACAATATTGCTCTCCTACTAAAATTAAATCTCACCCTGGGTTGTTGCCACAGGAAGCTCGGGAGTTATGATACCCTGAAATTAGCATTCTTTAGCTTGGATTAACATTATGAGATTTGGGTCCTAGAAATACAGTTTCAACAAGCAATGTATTTAACATGAAGCAACATAATGTCGATAGGGGATCGTGTGGTTTACCTCATACAAAAAAGTGATTATAGCCAAAACTCATATATAGACTACTTTGCACATGAACTTTATATGATGTTATAAACAGTGGTGCAAGGTAGCTTCTTTCTTAAAGATCTTCATTTTATAGAAAAGGATCTGAGATTTGTGTTCAGGTGAAGATTAGACTCTTATCTTTCACTCTCTGGATTGATGCAAGACCTCACCAGGGGAGACTGGACATGTTCTTCACCCTTCTCTTTACTCCAGCTGAAGAAGGCAATCAACGGTGGCTCAAATCCCCTTTCCTAAATTGTTTCTTCTGCTAACTTATTGGGGCCTTCAACCAGGCTCACTTGGGTCTTCCAAAGTGTCATTAAAAACAAAGCACAAAAACCTGACACGTGCCGGGCATGGTGGTGCATGCCTTTAATCCCAGCACTCAGGAGGCAGAGGCAGGTGGATTTCTTAGTTCGAGGCCAGCTTGGTCTACAAAGTGAGTTCCAGGACAGCCAGGGCTATACAGAGAAACCCTGTCTTGAAACCCCCCCCCCAAAAAAAAAAAAAAACCTGACACGTTGTTAGCTGCCAACGTAAAAATTGTTGCTACCAGATAAATTAGGGAAAAAAATTTTAAAAAATATCCCATAATCATTGATTATGTTCTCTGTACTTAGCTTGTTAAGAGACACACAAGACCAAGACACAAGTCCCTACATCTACAAATCACACTGGAACACAAGCTTTAAATACATGAACGCTACCTAAGAATGTTACAGAAAGCAAAGTAGACAGTAAATTGGGTTTAAAATAACTAATAGATTCTGCAATGACACTGTGATCATATGTGGGATCCTAGAATTTAATAAGGTTATTCTAAAAATTCCTTCTTTCAAATAAGTAGCTAACTGTGCTTTCATTTTGCATAACACAGCATCATTCCTGGAAATAAACAGCTAACTGAAGCTTTCATTTTGTATAACACAGCGTCATTCCTGGCAGTTCTTCTTATCATTTTTATAGAATTATGCACTGGCCACATTCCTATTTGGCACATGGAGAAAGCTGGGTACAGAGATGGGGTAAGAGTCTGTCCATGGGTACAAAGCTTTGGAGTGTGGCAGCATTTGAACTCCAGGCTGCAGGGACTAGTGTGCTTTTATCTTTGCCATAGCTCCTCCTGTATAGGACACTCTGCTCTCCCACATTTCCTTACTGTTTAATAGGAGAAAGATGTTCTTGGAATATCTATTTTCTATTTTCCATTATTTCACAAATTTGGCCCTCTTGGTTCAGATTTCTACAATGTGCAACCAATTTTATAACATTTTCTTGGCTGCATTCTACTCTCTAGTAATTTCCACCCCCCTTTTTTTTCCTGAAAAAAAAAAAAA